>OX463851.1:10332646-10351236 GCA_949825065.1 Odontocerum albicorne
ATGGTGTATCACCAATAAGCTGCACCTAAACCTGAAAAAATGTGAGTCCATTAGTTTTTATAGAAATAAAAATCCAATTAATCACGAGTTTTCGCTAAATCAATATATATTAAAACGTGTAGCTTCTATAAGGGACTTAGGAATTATATCTGATGAAAAACTTTCGTTTATATAACACGCGAACAAAATCACTCGGGAGAGTTAAAAAAATTTGGGATTTGTACTAAGAACTGCCCAATATTTCTCGGATTTTCGAACATTAAAACTGCTGTACTGCTCTTTGGTACGCAGCCGCCTTGACTACAACTCATCAATATGGTATCCTGATTACGCCGCCCATGCATACACTTTAGAACGTGTACAAAACAAATTTCTAAGATTCATAAATTTTAAACTTGGAATATCACATGAACAAAGAAATTATCCCAACTTATTAAATGCAATGAAACTCTTGAAGCTGTGTGACAGAAGAAAAACAGCCGATATAGTACTGCTATACAAAATCATTCACTCAGTGATTGATGCACCTCACTTACTCGCAAGCATTTCATTTCGTATTCTCACTAGATCCACAAGACAGCTCAATCTTTTTTATACCGAAAATTGTTATACTAATTATAAAATCAACTCCTCTATTGTTCGTATGCAAAGACTTGGAAACGAGTTTTGCAACAATTTAGATATTTTTTATATAAGTATATATAGTATTCGCCAGAATATCACAACAATATTTAGAAATACCTACTAACTTTATGCTCTCCTTTATTAATATTAATAACGTAATTTAAACAAAACATTAAGGATACTTTACAATACTTTGCCTCTGGAGTTGAGTAACCCTGCATCAACATGTATGAAGGTTTTAATTCTGCAAAGCAACTTGTATCTCGTTCTACTAATGAGGCCACGTGTTTTCTATATCTCAATATCTATCCATAAAATTCCCACAAAATTCTCAAAAAATCCAATATTTGTTCTATGTATGTGTTATTCCACTAAAAACAAATCTGAGTTCTTTACCTCTATAAAATAAGTCTTCGACAATTACGTAAGTGTGCTTGGTGAAGTTTGGTAATATTTTGTGGTATACATACATAACATACTCGTATATTGAACTTAAATATACGTATAATTATTAAATAATTTTAAAACAATGACTGTAATTTATTATTACTACTGCTTTTTGTATCTTCATGTTAGTTTGAGATAAAGTTGTATTATTTGTCAATAATTTTAAGTACTTTATAACCTATCACATGTTAATTTGTATATAAATACACTGTTGTGCTGTTGTGAATTAAATACATAAATAATACTCCACCCTAGGGCATCGATTCGGAACAATCAATTTGTAAGATGAAGATGATATCAACCTCAAAGTTCTACTCCTCTCCAAAGGAGCATCTTTCAGATATAGATTCCAAAGATATAATGAAGACATCCCATTGAGGGACTTGAATACGAAGAAATAAAATTTGAAATTAGTCAGATTTAGAAGCTAAGTAATATGACAATATTTTTGACTACCATATGTCAACTTAGCAGCTACATTAAAAATAAAGTTGATGAATTATGAGACGTTTCACTCGAGAGTTTAGGGTTTGATTCCCAATGATGACAAAAAGAACAAAAAAAAGAGCAACTAGGTGCGCTCTTTCGGAAACTCTACATAAGGCAGAAGATTAAATGCGTTGGAAAAACATTGTGTAAAAAATGAGTATGGTGATGACAACCTTCAAGATTGAGGAAATAACTGAGTAGACAAAAATTAAGTAACTCATACAATACAATTGAAAGTAGTTCATGAAGATATCCATGAATTTCAGGCAAATTTAAAAACAAATGTTTTAATAATGGTAAGAGAAAAATACTAAATGATTGAAATAATACAATGCCTAATGAGAGCCTCACTAAAATATTAGGCTGCCAATGGAACTCAAACCCATATCTTGATCATTTGCTGAGCAAATATGTGCTTTGTGCTTTACTCCTTCAATTTATTAATTAATCACAATATATTACAGATTTAATGGAAAAAGAAATGGTTTTTTTTATTTCAGTTATTGATAATACAACATCTGTAGTCTTATTGGTAAGATGCCTGTTTCCTAACCCAGACATTGCAGATTCAACTCCCGTTGGAACTTAGACTTTTTTAAAAAGGGGTCCAGTCTGATTTTCACTTCAGACCTCTTTAATATCTTTCCGGTTGATAAGAAATTATTGCCATATGACAATAAATCATCCAGTTCTAGAGTATACAACGAAAGTGTAATACAATTCAATGACTTCTTCAAGGTGTTTCTATTTAAATAAATATTATAATTTTTCAGAGCAGATAAATGGTTTCCCTTAAGAACAGCAGACCAATGTCCTCGAGCTCACCATGGAATGTGCGCACTCGACATGCTTGTGTATGTTATTGGAGGATCTGACGGAAGTCACCACTTTAGCACTGTATGGAGTTTCGATCCGATGACCAAAGTGTGGAGAGAAAGAGCTTACATGTTTCAAGTCAGGAGTCACGTCAGCGTCGCTATCTTAGGTAGTGTAAAATAGTTTTTGAAATGGTCAATACATTGAAAACGTTGGATGGATTACAATGAATAGTGTAATTTTAAAATATGGAGTTAATAATATTAAAACAGAGTTAGTAACCTTTCTCAATGGTTGGCCAACTCAAACATTTCCGATACAGTTGTGAGCTAATATCTTTTTATAATCGGTTTAGCACTGACAAAAGTCCCTTTGCTGCTATTGCTATAGAAACAAGAATTTCGCGTAGAATGTGTGGAAAAATAATGTATGGTAGAGAAATAAGGCTATGGCCACATAGAAATAGTAAATGAGAACATTGAAATGGTTTGATCACATAGAAATAGTAAATGATGAAAGATTTACAAAAATAATCTATATGAGTAACATCGAAAGTATGAAAAGTTTAAGAAGACCTAGGATGCGGTGCTATCAAAGAATATTGAGTCTCATGGGTTGATAAGTCTATAATCATAATATCTTGAAACGGGTGAATGAAGACAGAGAAGTATAATCCATCACAAAGAATATGGAGTCTCATGGGTTGATAAGTCTATAATCATAATATCTTGAAACGGGTGAATGAAGACAGAGAAGTATAAGATGATGCATCACCTTAATGAAGGATTTACACTTTACTGTGTAATCATATCTGTTATCATATCTTTGTTCAGAGCAGATACCTTAAAGTTCAAGATAGCCATTATGATTGCCAACATCTGAAGATGATTGGAACTTAAAAAGAAGAAAAATAAGTGGAATGTTAAGTAACTATTTTGCTTGAAAGAACATACACGTATATGCATTTTTTTTAACAGAAAGACAAGCATTTTTCTTTAAAAAAATAAACATTTTTAAAAATAAACAATTCATTGATTCTCGACTCTCGGTTCCTCGACATTGATCCATTCTCTTAAATTATCTAAAAAATGTATTTGATTGCAACAGTTTTAGTTTTTTTCAACACACCCCGTGTTTTAGACAATGTATTTTTAATAAAGTAGATACTTGACCAAGACATCTGAAAAAGTTCTTTAGGTGAGGTACGATTCCGCCAAATTTTTTCATCAGTGAAGAAAACCAAGGTAGCGCAAGTGAAAGGAAACCCACCTGCAGAACTTTTCTTTTCTTTCACACCTTTCTGCATGTCTTGACACAGTTATTCTACTTTGTGAAAAATACTTTTTTGTAGTTCTTTTAGGTGCTTTTCATTAATACCTGATTTTGCTGAATTCTTGTTATTTTTATTTCTTGTATAACTCGTATTGCTTTTTTGTATCATTGAATTTTAATGGGTTTAATTCAGATAGCTATTTTATTGCTTTCAATCTTTTTATTTTATTCATGACAACAATAAAAAAATTTCATTCATTTTATCTTCTGATTCAGTTAAATTCATTATGAAAATTAAGTGATGTAATTACGTTAATATTCTATAAAGTAAGAAAAAAACACGGACCATGGCAAGAATAAAACGGATAAAATAATAGGAAGGCTCCACTTTTCAGTGTTTCACTGTTGAGGTGTCTTAAATTTTATTGATGGATTCAATTAATTGCGCTTTTTGTCACGACGAGGTGACATAAGACCGATTTGTGGTCTTACGTCATTTCTGTTTTAAGTAATTGTTTATTAATGCTTTTTTTATCATTTACATATTTTTGAGTTTTTTAATGCTCTAATGTATGCTTTGTTTTTTATGGGCTTCTGGTCTGTTTTGAATATACTCTTGGGCCTCGTATAACACGGTCATATGGTTCCATAAAAACATCTAAATTCAAAACCGTTTTATACGAGGTTTGAAGTTAAAACAAAAATAGTCTTTGCGTTCCAAAAAATATCGAAGTTTGTTAATATCCTTTATTTTTTTTTATTAAACAATCCACAAAATATACATTTGCATATTTATTGAAAAAACTTTAATAACACATAATATACTATAATATACCATTCATTCATCATCGCTATCACTAACAATTCTACTTGTTCGACTCTTTTTCGAGATCGGTTGTGAGTTTTCATCATCGGAGGACTCAGGAGTATTTTTGGATTTAGCCTTTAAAAATTCTGTAATAAGCAATTGTCTCCCTTTAGCGTATACATCTTTACGTATTTCGTGATAAGGGGCCAAACATTTTGTAATTCCCTTTTGAGTTTCAAACTTCTTTCCATTATGGAATCATTTTCTATATAAAAATGTTCTAATTTATCAGCCAATCCCAAGCCGACATTTATTGTTTTTAATATGAAACATGCTGCTACTTCGCTGCAACTGCTTTCCGAGTCATTATTTATGGTAGGTTCATCCAACATTTCGATTATTTCTTCTTCGTTCAATGTACGATCCTCCAATATTTCTTCGATATCTCGAATATCAAAATCATCAAATCCTTCTCCACCAATACCACGACAAATGTTAGTTGTCTTTTGGTATTCATCTTCTATTGGTGGTACACAATTTTCTCCAGGGACTACTTCTGGCCACAGCTTTTTCCAGCAAGCATTTAAAGGGGATTATTTTATTTCTTTTACGGATGCAGAAACCATATCGAGACAATTTCGAATATAATTTTTTTTCCAAGTTTGTATAACTGTTAAATTCTCATCTTGATCGATATCATCTAATATTTTTTCAAATGTTCGACGAATATAATATGCTTTAAATGTTGAAATTATTCCTTGGTCCAAGAGCTGTATTATAGGCGTAGTATTTGGTGGTAAAAATAATATTTCAACATTTGGATGTTTTAAATCGAGCGGATGTCCTGGTGCATTGTCCAGTATCAATATTATTTTAAAATCAAGATTATTTTTCCTCATATAAGTTTCTGCATCAGGTATAACACATTTGTGAAACCAATCTTTAAAAATAATAACTGTGGTCCAAGCCTTTTTATTTGGTCTCCAATAAACAGACAAATTCCTTTTGTAATATACTTTCAGTGCTCGGGGGTTTAAAAGGCCGAATAATAAGTAAAGGCTTCATTATGAAATCTCCGAAAGAATTAGAACATAAGAGTAAAGATATTCTTTCTTTCGCCACCTTGAATCCCTTCGCATGTTTTTTGCTTTTTGATATGTAGGTTCGATGGGGCATCTTTTTCCAGTACAATCCCGTTTCATCCGTATTGAATATCTAGTCGGTGTGTAGCCCTTATTTTTTATAATTTCAGCGAATTCTGAAGTAAATTTTTTGGCAGATTCTATGTCAGCCGACGCAATTTCTCCTCGAATTTTTATATTATGTAGTGAGACTCGCTTCTTTAAATTTTCAAACCATCCTCTACTAGCAGCAAAATCGTGAGATGATTGTTGATCTTCAGATGACGATTGTTCAGTTCTTTTTAAATAATCATAAATTTTTAGTGCTCTCTTGTAAATAATGTTTCTGTCTTTAGGTATGTTTTTGTCATTGCAGTCTTTTATCCATATCATAAGAGCCCTTTCCATATTTTCTATTATTACTGAGCGTGTACGCGCAGTATTTTTCTTACAGATATACGATCTTGCCAAAACTGGGGATCTGATTTTGTTTTAATTTTTTTGTATCGTCCTAATTGTTGTTTCATTTAAATTCAAAGTTTTAGCAATAGACGATGGCCTCTCGCCTTTTTTGAGACAATCTAGGATATAATTTTTTCTGCAATAGAAATGAACTTTCTCTTTCTTATTTTATCCGTGACTTTCGACATTTGGGGGCTTTAATATTTTTTATCTATAAATATAATGATTAAAAAAATAGAATTAAATGTACGAAAATATGAATTAGCAAAAACTACAATGTTATGTACATATATTTAACTCTTTGCGCTCCATATTATTTTTCAGTAAAAATGGGCACACGAGAAGATTCACTTATCACTTTTACAAATTGCACTACATATTTTATAATTTGATTTCGAGTACATAATTTTAAATAAATATTAATTCTAGTTACCAAGAATCACGTAAGTAAAGTGGAATCTACTCGGGAATGTACGTCATGCCTCTGGATCGCTAAGGGTTTTTATGTACATACTCGTAATTAATAATATGTACTTACAAACAATAAGCCAGAAAAATCTACGAACTACGAAGAAATATGCACTGCACCGTTGAACGCCCGAGCGCAACTAAATTGACAAGTCTCGACATGTCCAGTATGACTAATCATGGCGCCTCAGATCGCGCCATGACTAATCCTGGCGCGATCTATGGGTGTACCAAATCAAACATGTTAATTTATTATATTTTTTGAAACCGTGTTATATAAAGCATGTTGTACAAAAATATTCCACAATTCATCAACCGTGTTACTTCAACACCGTGTTGTATAAACCCGTGTTATACGAGGCCCAAGTACGTATTATATATACAATATTTGGATCACATATTTAAATAAATCCATAAGTAATGCATATCGAGTTATTGAGTGTATTTCCATCTTGATACGTGCTTCTATTGGAATTTAAAAAATTATATTACTGTATATTTAATTACAGATGATAAAATTTACGCCCTTGGAGGCTATAATGGCACCTCCATACTCTATTCTGTAGAGAGATACTGTCCTAAACAAAACCAATGGGAAATGGTAGCCCGTATGAATGAAAAGAGGTATGATGCTAGCGCTGCTTCTTATGGAGGAAAGGTATAATTTTTAATTGTCAGTCTTCCCGTCAATTTTGGGAATCGTAATCTCCATAATTCATCTATTTTATGTTGTTTTTTCAGCTCGAGTTATCCCTTTGTTTTGTGTGAGTCTTGTTTATTATGTAATGTACTGGTTCCTCGATATGATTAATTCACAGGACAGGTTTCACAGGATTAATTCACAGGACCTTCAGTTTTATTGAACATTTGCACCTCTAGTTAGTCAATTTCTCAAAGTTGTCACCTTAATCTAATGCTATATGTATTTTACTAAGTTTTTACAGAATATGCACAAATTTGTAAAATAATAATATCAAGAAAAATGCTAAGTGAATCCTAATTACCAATTGAACAAAAAAGTAAAGTACGAGTAAATCCAATTGAACAAAAAAGTAAAGTACGAGTAAATCCAATTGAACAAAAAAGTAAAGTACGAGTAAATCCAATTGAACAAAAAAGTCATTAGTTCTGGCTATGAACAAAGTTAGCAGGAACTTCATTTCAGTGACTGATTTTGAATTGTGCTCGAGACAATCATTCCACTGTTATTTACACAGCTTAGTGATATTACAAGAATAAAAAATAAAAATATGATGTTTGTAATAAATAGATTTTTTTTTTGAGAAATCTGAATTGTGAATTGTAGTTCTAAATGTGTCTTAGCAAAAAGCCACAAGGTATATCACATCATCAAGCAATATTTGGAAGGACATATTTTTTATCAGCAGAAGTATTTTTTATTATGGTATTGAAATAATATATTTGAAAATTTAGATTTACATTGTTGGCGGCTTTAATAATCGAGGAAAACTGTCTTCTGGAGAAGTGTACGATCCAGCAACTGACCAGTGGACATTCATCAAACCAATGGGGAGCCCAAGATCCGGAGTCAGTTTGGTACCGTACCATGGATATCTTTACGCAATCGGTGGATGTAATGGAAATGAAGAAGTATTAAATACTTGTGAGTAAATGTTTATTTTATTAGGACAACTAGTACATGACACGTACATTGGGTGGAAAAATTGCATTTTGAGATAAATTACCATCATACATATCTGCATTTAAAAGTTTTTAACATTTTGTATTGCAATTAAAACTCTTCACCAGAATATTAAAACTTTTAAGAGTAAAAACTATTTCATTGGAAGATATTTCTGGCAGGATTATTCCCTTTGTCTCTGAATCATATAATATAATTCAAATATATGGACAGTGAAAATAAATATCACTTCCTATTGTGTCTCACTAAACTTAAGTGTTCAATTTGTTTTAGGTGAAAGAATAGATCCGATTGAAATGACAGGCTGGGAAGATGTAGCCAGGATGAGTGTTACCAGAAGTTATTTTGCTACAGTGGTGTTGGATGATGCCATATTCGCTATAGGAGGGTTTAATGGTAAATATAAATAGTTTTCCAATTCCTTTAACCATGAAAAACATATTTTGTGATTGAATCGCTTATTTTTCTTCAAGGTGATTGAACTTACTATATAAGTATATTAAAATATAAATAGGATGTAACCTATTTTCAAATGTTTCTTTTGCCATATTTGCTTCTGAAGCAACAATGAATTAAAAAAGTTGCTAGGATGTAAGGATGATGCCACTATATTCCAACCAATTTGGGAGTAACGCATTGAAGGACAAACACCAAATAGATAGCCAAACGACAATACTGGCTAAATGAGGACTGAGACTACAGGGTGAATGAAAAAGGTTAAATGAGGTAAAAACCAGATTAGGGCATAAGGATGGCAATAAAAAAATAAGAACATGTCGATGCCTAAAAATAACGAGATCGATGAATCCACTTAAATTTTTATTAAGACCCGTTGATATGACATACTTAACAATGTGCCTACACACCTTTAAAACCTGCAAAGTGGTAGATTTATTATCATTTCTCAATGTCTTCTAATCACATATAGTTTGATAACTCTATGCCTGAAAATAAGAGTTGAACACTTAAAAAATGTCAGTCATTTTTGTTTACCATTATCAACAAATAATTTTGATCTAATGGAAAATATTTAGAGAATATTGAAACATATAGTTTTAAGGTTTGTTATAATTTATTATATAATATACCTACTGCCATTAAGCTGAAAATGAAACAAAACATACTGTGATTATGAAGTAAAAATGAAACAAAACATGCATGTATATGCATACATGTATAAGCATAACGTATAGAGTATTCCAATTTGTTTATGTTGTTTATAGTTAAGGCATTAACGTTGTGGAGGTTTAAAGACATTGTAATTTATTTTTAACAAACACTGTTTATTCCACTTTTTATGACGGTATAACCCTACCGGTTTCAAGGCTTTCACCTCATCTTCAGGGGAGCGCAAACAAGACTAAATGCTGTTCGAACTGGTACCGATATAGACACTTCAACGGTTGGAGGCGGGGGGGTGAGGAAGGCTAGGGATAATTTCAGCCAAGAGCGGGGAGATTTTGGGGAAATAACTATTCAATAGATGCTCCGATCGGTATACTGACTTAGAAATTTCTAGGGCCTCTAGTCTGTCCAATTTATTTCCGTTGCCGCTAATATGTAAGAATTTGGCATCATCGATAGAAAAAGTATGATTCTCACGGTGACAATGATTAGCCATTTCAGAATAAATTAGAGGATTTGTTAAGGCAGATTGGTGTTCACGAAATCTCTTTTCAAAAGATCTTGCTGTCTTTCCTATATAGAAATTATCACAGTCAGCACATAAAAGTTTATACACACCACTGTTGCTAAGTATTCCATTTTTGCCTTTCCCATTAAATAAGAGTTTCCGGAGATTAAAGTTAGTGTAAAAAGCTGGCTTTATGTGACTTGGAATATTTTTGGTTATTTCATTTGATATATTTTTTATAAATAGGACTTTGCTCCATTTATAGGTATGCTTATAGGTGTCGTTAAATATATAATCTTTTATAAGTTTCTTTTTTGTGTTGTTTTTTAAAAGTGAATCAATGAGGCTTCCAGGATAGCCATTATTTGTAGCAATTTTTTATATGGTTATTAATTCCTTTTTAAAATTGTCGTCGGTTAATGGGACACTGAGCAATCTATGAAGCATACAGTTAAAGGCGGCGAATTTATGATTACTAGGATGGTTAGAAGTTGCTGGAATTATAGAGTCTGAATAAATATTTTTCCTATATATATCAAAGTCAAATGTGCCTTTTTTCCGAGATAATGTTAGGTCCAAGAAATTTAATTTTCCGTCCTGTTCTGTTTCTAATGTAAATTTTATAAAACTTTCTATAGAATTTAAATATTTAAGAAATTGGTGTAATTGTCTATCGGTACCCGTCCAAACACAAAGAATGTCATCTGCATACCTAAACCAGCACAAAACATTTTTAGTTAACTTAAACTTACTCCTAAAAATACATTTTTCAAAATAGTTCATAAATATTTCACTGAGAAGGGGAGACAACGGTGAGCCACACTTTACAGAAAAGAGAAAAAAGTCGCAAATTGTCCTATGTAAACTTAAACATTGTTTTTTTAAATATACCTGATTGATAAAGATGTTGTTTTTTATCAATCAGATATATTTAAAAAAACAATGTTTAAGTTTCCACAGGACAAACTGTGACGTTTTTTTCTCTCTCCTGTAAAGTTACTCATATGTAGTTACGTGTTCTTATAGCTAGGCTAACAATATGCTTTAACATTCTTAGAATTTTCAAATACATGACGCTGTCAAAGTAAAAAGATTTACAAAACAAATGAAAATCGATTTGCTATCGTTGTTGAAATTTTTGGCTTTTCGTTGTTGGCATTTGCAATTACAAATAATAGTTTTTAATAAAATGGAGCTCTGAAGATCCTTTTTTTTGTATTGGGTGGCTGATTTTTTATTTCATAAAGGTGTCACCTCATAGTTACTTTATGTCACTTGTGTCTCCTCACAGTTATTCGATGCGATGAGCAAGAATTTTCAAACTGTCTCACAGCAATGGGAGAAAAATACGAACCTGGTAAGAAGGTTTATATTTTTATTCCATAAATTGTTATAAATAAAATGATAATTACAATTAACAAGTCTCAAGGAGGGACTTTGAATACAATTGATATGTATATATGGCAACCCATTGCTAAATATTTGTTTATTTAGTTTGATATACTTTTTTAAACAATTTATAACATTGAAATATACTCCTTATTGCCGGATTTCTACTTTTCTCTCAATACCGAGAGAGAGGGTTACTTATTTCTGTAGAACGGCGACGAGCCTTATCGGCGGGAATACATGCTCTCCAAGACAACTTAAAAAACCCTTGCCCCTCACGCCAGATCACTTCTTACTTTAATTCTATCTAGTGAGGAGACACAGATGACGCCTGCATAAAAACTAAAATCAACCATCCAACATGAAAAAGATGGGATCTTCAAAGCTTCTATAAAAATATCTTCCTGTCCCACCAATAGCCCCTCCTGCAACTCTTGTTTAATATTAGGTGTGGGTGGATTGCCTATTAAATAAAATTAAACGCTACTTTCTCAATAGTTCAAAGATGAGTTGACAAAAAATAAAATTGATCCTGGGTCCAATCGAGTAAAATTTCTAGAATAATCCGATTATATTTTAATCAAAAAATATTGTATACAAAGAAATATGTTATATTTCAATATTTTTAATCCAGATTGTTACCTATGTAAGTATAACAATTAACAAGTATTAAGTTACTGTTTTCCCACCTCTTTGGACAGGTTTTCCACCTTGTAACAAATAATTCATTAGAATATTTACTCAAAAAATATTTATTTCGTGTGAAATTGTCAACTCTGGGGTGTTGCAATTTTGGAAGTGTCTTGATACTGGTTTACATTAAGTTGTATTGAAATTTTTCAGAAGTTGCTTCACTTTTCTTCATGGGTTTTTACAAGTTTTTTTCATTTAGTTTCTTTTATATTTAGACTTTTTTTTCAACTTTTTACTATGGTCCTTATTGTGTTAAAAAATAACGTGTTTTTATGTACTGGTGTATTTTGTGTTTTCTTTTTTATACATAAGTGTAGTTCTGTTTTCAAGTTTTTGTGTTTTCTTTTAAATTTTGTTGTGAATCCCATTTTTTATATTCATTGTTGATTTAATCTGAATTGTTGTCATATAAAAGGTTGCAGTTGTTAATAGCGATTTAATAAACATTTCCAGTCAACTACAAATATGGTAAAAGTTCTTATGTGAAAATCTAAACTAGAATTACTTTTTGGGTGACCTTGAGAATCAAACTCAAAACACCGAGTGAAAGAAAAATATAACACCAATTAGGCTATAGAGGTCACCATAAATATTATACTAACATACAAGTGAAAAATATATGACTTTATTTTTTAGATTTTTTTTATTTATCGATAGGTGGGACAAACACATCAACAGTGGAATGTTACAACATCAAAAATAATGAATGGAGAGAGGTCACCTCCATGAATATAAGTCGGTTTGCTCTCAGTGCCTGTGTCATAGCTGGGCTTCCTAACGCTAAAGAATTTTCATACATTTACAACAAAACTACACCTTGACAAAACAAAGACAATGAAGAGGATCAATCTAGTTCATGCAATTAGCAGCATCAATTACGTGGAAACATAAATTATAGATATTTGCTAAGATATTCAATTTCATAGATAGTTACGTAACAAAAATTTGACAAATGAGATTAAAAACGAATCCCAAATTAGAGTTGCGGTTTAGACACACATCTTCGCTATTTTGTGAATTTTCTTTATTATTCACAACATTGAGTAGGTTAGAAAAGATAAATATTTATATGGTAACATCAATATCGTTTTATAAAACGTAATACAATAGATGATATACCATTATGATTTTAAAATTGCGTAAAAAAACTTTTTCTGAAACATTTTCATGACTACTCAACAAATAATTTACAAAAAAGAAAAATATGTGAGATTGAAACAGAAACTGTTAATTAAATATTGAAGGTATTTCTAATTGAATTTTAAATACAAGTGTTAATTGCATTAACATATGAAGTTAAGGAAAATTCTTCTTCTTGGTCGTTCTCCCAAATCTGAAGATGGTGATCATCATAGTCATTTATCCAGCATAAGTGATTTCTTGCATCTCTTGATATGAGAACCTCACTGTATTTTCCACCTAGTCTATCCATCAAATGGGTGCTCAGCTTTTACTCCTTTTGTCATTTACAATTTCTATCAGAATCAATTCCTCAAAAGTGGTGCTCTCCTCTTACGCTGTGTTAAAAATTGATATTTTTTGCACACAGTAAAGGGAGCCGCATGTCAATACCAAGCTCTTAAAAAATCAGCTGATTAGTTTTTCTGATAGTCTATAGAATGCGCAGAAGTCACTTTTGAATATCAATTTTCAAAGGCATAAATTATTTGTTTGATGTACGCCTAAAAAATATCCATATCTAAGAATCATGTAAAAAAATGGTGAAAACTAGGAAATGAACCGATCGACCCTTGGTTTTTCTTTGAACATTTGATCTCTCCAGGTCAGTTCCAGGCGACTATGCATTTCCCTTAACCTTGATTAACATATGTGCATTATCTTGTCATCCCATGAATCACTGGCAGTGATCAAGGAGCCCAAATAAACAAACCTGTGCATATTTTCGGCCCGGCTCAGCCAATTTACCGACCAAAAGCACAAGTTTTCAGACCTAAACCCTCTGAGCTCAGAGAAATGAATTTCTGGTCGCCAACATCTATGTAGATTACGAATACCTCAGTTAAATTAAATAAATGTCAGTATTTTTATTTGGTAGTCTTATTTTTTTTATTTTATCTGTTTTCTAAATTAAGAAATCAGATATTTAACTTAATCGAAAGTATTTAAATTTTAAGTTTTTTGCTGAACACCATCGATTGAAAATAATTAATTATGTAACAACTAAACTGATGATATATTTCCGATACATTCTTAACGTTTGCTATTCAGTTAGAATATTATTTACTAACTACAATTCTTAAACTCATAAATATTTTTATTTTGACATATTTTTGATGTGAGAACAAGAGAGGTGGAAGATCCGCAATATTTTTTTTACAAATGTATTATTATGCTTGTTTTCACATTAGAAACCTGTAGTATTCTAACATTCGAGTGTAAAGTAAGTTGATGATATACTCGTAAAATTCCTTATTCTCTATTTTTGGCAAATACTTTGGACTGTTTGTTGTATTTTTATATGAAATGAATATACGAGTACATTGCGACATTAATGAGCATAAAGTAAGTCGAGCCACAACATTTTATTTAAGGTTTTAGCTAATATCTAGTTGAACTGGCAGGTCCAAAGTAGCAACTTATTTTTTAAGTGATTTGTTGTAATGAGCAATGTTTTGTAACTGAGGATATAAATTGGTATGTCGGATGCAAAGGGTGTTTCTTATTAAGATGTTTTTTTTTCCTAAAATAAATATTGGACTGACACATTTTCTTTATTTAAGCACATACAAATAAAATGATTACAGATTGAACTACATTTATTGAATAATTACTTTTCTATGATTTTAAAATAGTTAAATTAGTTTTTTTTAAATCAATTAATTTATTTCCTTATTTCCTTTTTATTAAGTGTTCATGATTGAACCAGTTTAAATAAAAAAAAATATATATTTTCATTTTAAATTAATGTTTGTTTCATATTTTACCACATATAATCATATACATAATTTGAAAAAAATAAAATGCAGAAAATATTAAGAAATTATTATTAAAATTCAGTAGAAAACATTTTTTTTATTTATTTAAGAAAATCATTCAATGGCAATTGATTTACATGGTATTTGATTAATTTTTAATAACATTAGCCATTTTTAATTTAAAAGCAACTAAGTTACTCCAATTTACCAATTAAATAATGTTTGATATTCCTCCTTGGTTATTGGGTGTATGTTTAGGAAAATATAAATAGGAATTATAAAAAGTACACTGTGATGTAGATTTTTGTTATAGTTTCTTGTTACGTAACCAATTAATAAAAAATGGATTTGTTTGTAACCGAGTACAAGATTATTTTAGGTTTTAATCATTTTTTAGATCTGAAATACTTAAAAAATGCTGTTAAGTTATATGTGTAAGTTTTGTTTCCCTTTAAAATTATGAGTCTTTTTTAAAATGATATTACATTTAATATGTGGGCAGATATTGAAAAAGACATTTATCTCTTGAATTTCTTATTGTGTATTCACTTATTTAACAGCAAAAGTGTTATAAATGACACACATTTTATTGCACAAACTGTGTTTGATTAAGGCTATATTTGAGCGACTCAATGGTTTTAAAAAAATCAATTTACTAGTATATTTTTAATAAGTAATTTCTTGGATTGAGATGAATTCAATGTAAAATCAATTTGATTTTGAAAAAAATCATTCTTAATTATTTTTAACACATTTGTAAATTTGATTTTTGAATTGTATGAATTGTATAATTTTTAAGCATTTGGCGTTTTAGGCATTTAAGTTTTTGTTTAAACACTATTCAATTTTTAGTTTAAAAATATCGTGATCAACTTTTGCTCGTTTATATATGTGTGAATGATATTTCTTGGAATATAAAATGTAAGTTTAAAAAATATTATTGATGAAATTTCATAATTGGATTTTTTGCTCCAAGAATTTCGTGGAAACGTCAATTAAATCTGATGATTCAATATTAAAATATTTTTTATCTTTTTATTTCCTTGACCAAATCAACATGAGGTTAAATATATTTTCTTAACTTAATTAAAGAAAGGAAACAAAAGACTATTATTAACCATATTTGTTCCAAATAAAATGCATAAACACTTATTTTATCTAATTCAGGAAAATAATTGTTTTTATCATTGTAGACAGGAAGCATTAATGCTGTTGATATCTATATCAAGTTACACTGTCAGATGTTCATGAAGAAACACCAAAAAGAGAGAAATGAAAAGAATAATCAAAGAAAATAAAATACCATTAAAACAGCACTTTATCGTTTGTGTGTAGAAATTTGTCCAGACAGTTATTAAACCGGTTCAATGTTACAGCACTCCTAAATTATTAAACAGTTGGGTCCAAGATTCCACAACTCTGTTAGCAAAACAATGTTTTCTTTGGATTATTGTGGAATTTCGTTTTGGAGAATTTCAACTGATATCATCAAGATATGTGGTTTGGCTGAAAGATTATTATTAGCTGAGGTCGGAGCAACATAATGAAAATAATGTTATAACAATCAAGTGTTTATGATTTTGCTTTTGTTGCAAACTGGACAACTTCAATAAAAACAGACTATGTTCATAAGTACTTAGTCATCATGCACATTCAGTAATCTGGAGGTTAACCAGGCTTCAATGGACCAACTGTTTAAAAAAGTCATTATTTAAAAACAATACTTTGTATTGTTTTATTAAACCTTACTGGAAATCAATGCAGCATTGAATAAAATCATTCTACTTTTGAAGCCATTAAACACAATGCGTGAATTGATTGAGTTATAATAGTGTATATTAACATACATAATCCACACTTAGGGTATATTAGGTTCCAGACAATCATCGGTACATCAACGATAGCCCTTTTATGTACTACACCATGGATCGGAAACCTTTTGTTGTAAGAGGACCAAATATTTTACGTGGGGATTAGTGCGGGCCGCACTTGGGCCATATGTCATTACAGTATATCAGGTCTGTAAATATGAAACCGGAATTTGTTCATAAATGGCTCTAGTTATCAATGTACGGACTATCAAACCGCTTCATTGGCGCCATTTTCTTGTGTTTATATTCGTCAAAGACTTTTAACTCACAACAATACAAGTTTAATACAACTATATATGTTTTCATAGCGTTGAACATGTCTGTTTTTGTGCCTGAAAACTACGATTTGCGGACAGCATTGATTTTATGTTACCATTTGAAGAAAACTGCTGCAGAATCGCATCAATTGCTTGTCGAAACTTACGGTGAGCATGTTCTTGATAAATCACAGTGCTTTGAGTGGTTTAAAAAATTCAAAAGTAGCGACTTTGACGTGAGAAACGAAGAACGTGGAAGATCACCGAAAAAGTTTGAAGACTCCAAATTGCAAGCATTGTTGAATGAGGATAACGCTTAAACGCAACAACGACTCGCGGATCAATTAAATGTAATACGAGAAGCCGTCTCCATACGTTTGAAATCCATGGAAAAGATCCAGAAGGTGGGAAAATGGGATCTACATGAACTGAACGAAAGACAGCTGGAAAACCGAAAAACTACTTGCGAAATGCTGCTCGCCAGGTACAAAAAATCATTTATCCATCGAATTGTGACTGGCGATGAAAAATTGATATATTTCGAGAATTTTAACGCTGTAGTCAACATGACGAAGAATGCAGTTATTTTAGAAACCGGTTTTGATATTTAATATACGAGTATATCACGGCGAATTAAAACTGAATAGGCGACCTTTTTTTATTTTAACTAATAAAAAAATACACCATGAAGTGAAAATGAATTATGATTAAGGGTTAACATTATGATATTTAAAAAATAATATTAATGGGATTGGAATATAATCCTCGGAGTCATATTTTGTGTATTAAGTCAAAAACCACAAAGCACTAAGAAAATGAAAAGGATTCAGGAACACAACGCAATCCATTGGCTCTATTGTTGATTCAACAGACGGAAAAATAAAGAACTATATCTCCGAAGAAACCTGTAATCCCTCCATAAAATTTTCTATAAGTTTATTTATTTTCTATATCACGTAAATAACAGAAACTAACAAAGGATATAGAGTTAGTAACGTTTGAAGACACCACAAAATCTGTGTTTAGAGAAGATTTCTAGTTTTCGAAGAGTTACGAATTTATCAGTATAACTTTTGCGATTTTTTTCCTATTTCAATCCGAATGAAAGTAAATATGGATTTTCATCAAATGATATGAAAACATGACAACTTTTTTGAAAATAAATCAAATCCTCAGGTAGGGGAAGTCCGGTTTGTGCGCTAGATACGAAAAATCGGAATATTGCAATAAATTTTCATGAAAGTATTGTTCACTTATTTTTTTCCAAAATAATGTGAGCTCCAAAAAATTCTGTAAATTTATTGGAACATTGATTTTAAACGATTTAACTTGTCATCTTTTAAGTAACGAGTTTGTACTTTGAATGATTAAAAAAAGCTTTATCATACGTTATATATAGCAGCAACAATATAAAGTTACGAGTAGCTGTTATTAATTTGGTCGAAACCACTAACTTTCATTTCTAAGAAAGCTCATAATACTTTCTTTAAAACAATATCGGAAATGTTGAAGATATCAATATCTGTGGCTTCATATATAGTTGTCAGGAACATAAAACTTTATATTTTCCAACATAGTATTGTAGAATTATAGGTGTAGCTCCGGTCAGCAGCTTAAAAATATAAGAAGAGACTCTTGCAT
>OX463851.1:10351436-10435986 GCA_949825065.1 Odontocerum albicorne
CCCTCCTCACGCTAAGAAGGTAGTATCTCAACATACCAAGAAGGAATATTGTAGGATGGAGCCACGGGTAAAAGCCGCGCTGCTGTAAGCAGAGGAATTTCAAAATTTTATTTTGTACTATCTCCAACATTTGAGAGTGACGAATCCCCCGTGGACTCCACACCAATGCTCCACATTCCAACTTGCTGCAAACCAGTGCATTGTAAAGGGGCCTGAGAACCTCTCTCACCACAGATGACTTAGATACTCGTATCACAAACTCTAGTACGAGTACCCTTTCAGCAGACTCACATACGAGTATGTTATTCCTCGATATGAGGACCAAATGAGAGCCTACTGTTAAAGCTAATACCCAAATATTGAATGCGATTTACTCTGTGAATCATAAGACCGTTCGGAGTGTATCTATGATATTCAAAAGTCATTGCTCTGGGAAAAGACAAGTGTTAGCAGTTGCTTATCACAACACTCTTCAATCGTCTTTGTGAGAACAAGTGTAAGAATATGACACTTAATAGATTACTACTTTATTTTCGTAGATGACTTAAAACGTACAAAATATTTTCTCTATTTCTAAGTTTTTCATTCAGAGAAAATCATCCAGTCCTGGAGTATCTTTTTGTGAAATTTAACATCACGCAAAATAAATCATGTTGCTGCATTGAAAACTCGTTGACTTACGAGTAAAGGAGTAAATTTTGGCAAACCAACAAACACAACATTGTTGTGACAGAGTCAAGTAATAAATAACTGCAGTTATCCAAGCTAGTCCCAACCTACAATAATTGATATATTTTTGGTTATTTAAAACTATGTATATGAAATTAACCAATAGTTATATTTTTTTTAGCTTTAAGTAAAAAATCAAAATCAGGAACATATTTGTTTTCAAAAACCTGAATTTTCACCACTTACATTTTTCTTATAATGTGACTATTACATAAAATAAAATGAAATACTCCCATCTTTGCCTAAGTAGAAAGACAAATTGATTTCAAAATATTATGCAAATTAACTGTGCATTTTTTTAATTAACCTTCAATTAAAAAAAAACTAACACTTTCCGAGATAATGCATAAATTGACACAAATCATTTTACGCATATCCCCTGGTTTTTTTACTGGGAGTTTAACATCCACCAACTTTTTTACTGGGAGTTTAACATCCACCAACATTTTTACTGGGAGTTTAACATCCACCAACATTTTTACTGGGAGTTTAACATCCACCAACATTTTCACAGCATGAAAATCATATTTCAAAGTCACTTGACAACAATAAACAAGCTGATTCATTATACTTGTACATAAATTTATTCAAAACTTTTCATAACGTTTTACATAAAATTCTTTAAAAATATAATTATATGGCTTGAGTGGTAATATATAATAGTGTAGTGGTGCAAAACAACATAATCTTTTTTATTGTAATTTGTTTTATCGAACACTGTTTATTTCACTTTATGTAACGGTATAATCCTACCGGTTTCAAGGCTTTCACCTCATCATCAGGGGAGCACAACCAAGTCTTGTTTATGCTCCCCTGATGATGATGTGAAAGCCTTGAAACCGGTTGGGTTATACCTTTACATAAAGAGGAATAGACAGTGTTTCATAAAATAAATTACAATGTATTTAAACCTCCACAATTTTAATACATTAACTATAAATAATACATATAATCTTTTTTAATTAATGGAACGTGGATTGTTAAAATAATTCGGCAAATACTGTGAAAAAAATCCACTAAAAATCTTCGAATTACCTACACAAAAAAAAAAACAGAAACTTTGTAAAACATTTTCAAGAATTCTGGCACAGAGCACGTACATTTATTTTTTTCAATTGTTGTTTTTTTTTGTTCGTCGCATTTAAGCTGAGAGGTGGCTTTTTACTCCCGAAAAATAGTGTTTTATGATATACGAGCATTAAAGGACTCGACAAACACGCTAAGCCAATTATTTATTAGCTTCACTTTGAAGGCTAAAAGGCATCATACAAAGTGTATTAAGCTTTTTTAATTCATTTGTTTTTTTTTTTATTTTCCGTCATTCATCATACTCGTATTAGAAATTAGTAATAAACCTGCATAGCACAACCCAAACATTCATAATACTCGTATAAGAAATTAGTAATAAACCTGCATAGCACAACCCAAACATTCATAATACTCGTATTGGAAATTAGTAATAAACCTGCATAGCACAACCCAAACATTCATAATACTCGTATTAGAAATTAGTAATAAACCTGCATAGCACAACCCAAACATTCATAATACTCGTATTAGAAATTAGTAATAAACCTGCATAGCACAACCCAAACATTCATAATACTCGTATTAGAAATTAGTAATAAACCTGCATAGCACAACCCAAACATTCATAATACTCGTATTAGAAATTAGTAATAAACCTGCATAGCACAACCCAAACATTCATAATACTCGTATTAGAAATTAGTAATAAACCTGCATAGCACAACCCAAACATTGCATAAAAATACCAAATTTATTTTATTATATTTAAGAACCTACTAATACACTCTAATAATATATCAGATAAATTTTATTTGACAACAAGCAATAAAATTAAAGCTTTCATACCTACTCGTATAGGGACTTGAATGGGGAAATACACTGTTACGAGTAGAACATTGACTATCGTTGTTTTCTACATATTTGAATACAATGAACTAACAATATTTATGCAAAATCAAGGTCATTTTTTTAATTATTTGAAAGAAACAAACATGTTTACACTTTTCTGGTATTTGTAACTATACCAGAAAAGAGTAAAATTTATTTTTCTATAAAAAATCAATACCAACTTGTTCAAACAATATCGTGAAATAATTTAATTGTTGATACATTACCTTTAAAACGTCGTAACAAGTGAATTAAAAAAGTCATTAAAAAATAAGGGTAAATCAGAAATTACGCACACTTTAGGATAACTTTGGTCATACATTTTTATATTTTCACAGATACCAGGATCTGAATTAATGCGCATTTTAGAATAACTTTGGTCATACATTTATATTTTCACAGATACCAGGATCTGAATTAATGCGCATTTAAGAATAACTTTGATCATACATTTATGTTTTCACAGATACCAGGATCAGAATTAATGCGCATTTTAGAATAACTTTGGTCATACATTTATGTTTTCATAGAATATCCTTGTGAAAAGCTATATGACAGTTGAGTTATTTTTTCTGAATCGTATTTAAGTTTTGCTATGGAAAAATAAAGTACTCTGAGATGAAGGAAACCACTCTGAGATGGTTTGGGCATGTATAAGGAATGAATAAAAAATACTAACAAAACAAATATACAATTTGAACGTAAGTCGAAGGCGTGGTAGAAGATTATCAAGTACACTGATTACGACTTGGATCAGGTGAGTGATATTTTGAAAGTAAGAAATGTAAAAAGTCATAGGATTCGTAGGAATTTTATACTCTCAACGTGTTAAGCTGTAAAAAATAGCAGGTAATTTAAACCAATGGCGACCTCTTATTAACGGAGCTAATATTTCTAAATAACAACCAAGGATATGTAAATTGTTTGGAAGCGATCTTTTCAATCCTTTTAGTTCCTTTCAAGTGTTTTTTTAGTTATATATTTTTGGTTTATTGTAATAGATTGCTAAATGGTTAAAATATATATTTCAGATGAACTTACTTTCTCCTACTATTGTTGTTTCACATACCTATCATAACGTGCTATTCGATTGCTCAGATATAATATTTTTTTTCGATTTTATGATTGGCAATTAAATAAGGAAAATCGAAATGTGTTTTACACGTTGAAAATGACTTACAAAATAAGTTTATGTCTAAAATGAATGGAGAACAAAGAACAAAAATATTTAAAAAAAAAGAACGGAATTTGACAGTTGGATAAGTTTTCCCCAAGGAAAATTATGAAAAAAACAGAATATTATGTAAGGCAAAGTCTGTGTGCTCGAAAAGGAAGATGAGAAGATGTGTACTCCATGTCTTATTTTAGATGCACGATCTCTGTAGCCCAGTTGGTGAGACGCCTGCCTTCCAGCCCATGGTTTGTGAGTTAAATGGCCGTTTGTCGCAGTTTTTTTAAAGGGTATCAGCCTAATTTTAAATAAAGACCTCTATAATATATTTTTGGTTGGTTGGAGGACATTGCCAAAAAGGACTATACTCGCCAAGTTGTACAGTATAGAAAGTGTAATACGATAGTTTTATCAAAAAAAATTGGGCAATGTTGGATGATTGTTATTAATACGCTAAAAAGATTTTTACATTTGTTTTATGTATGACAAACATAAGAGCATGTATGGCGAGATATATGGATATAGAAAAAAGAAAAATGCAGTTTTTTTATAGAAAGGCCTCTATAGCATTTATATCTGATATTCACAGATATCGCTCATTATTCCAAAAGGTGTAAGGGTTAGCATATAATATTTTATATCTTGCTACTATAAAAAGACAAATACACATAAGCAACATTATATCATGATTTCATAATCAAATTTTAACTTGAACCCGAGATTTAATATTAAATTCATACGCAGAGCTGTACTTACATAAGAAATACAATTATGGTTGAATATCTATCTCATGGGAGATGAAATAGCAAGCAGCAAAACACACATCAGAGATCAGGGAGAAAGCGAGAAACTTTGGATTGCTTCACTGGCATAAATGTCTCGAAAATCAAGTTTACACATGAACCAATTTCTTTCGTTTTAAGTTTTGCTATTGCATATTTCACCTTATTTGGTTGATGGAAATAAATCATTTTAAAGTGTCTGTATTATTAGTTCTCCCCCTATTCGCTTTTATGTATTGTATTATCACTAAATCTCTCATCGTCGCAATATTCATGTACGGCGCGGAAAGCAAGTAAGAGACGTAGAAAAGATGCATTTGAAATGTGGTACGGAGATGTTACAAATTGTATGGACAACAAGGCGAAATAACGCCTAATTTCTAAAAGAAACTGAGAATCACCTACTGACTGTCGGCAATATGCCTTCGACGGGTCCTCTGATTATTTGAGCATATTGCTCGTGGCCAAGGAGACAATTTGGAGAGCTTTGTGGTTACTAGAGGCATACAAAGACGACACACGAGATGAAGAATCCCTATGCGTTGGACTGATCAAGTAAGATATGTTATGCTACTGGACTACCCTTAACCCTTTGAGCCGAGAAGTGCAAGGATATATGGATAGGAGTCATCGGAGGCTATTGCGGGAGTCATAAGCTACATGACGGGATAGATGGATTACCACTAAAGTCTAAAACTTTCTTACCTGAAGTTACGTAAAAAAATCATACCTCTATCCTCAATAGTATGTCAAATAGAGCCGATATGAAACATGTTGTGTTGTGACATTCTAAAATATTAAAAAAGGAATATCGCGCTGTTTTCAAATGCCTTTCAAAAGAGATCTTTAAATGCTGTCTACAAAATGCGAAAAAATACGCCTCCTATCGATTCTAGGTGATACTACAGAGGGTAGAGGTATACAATATTTTAACTATCACATCGCCTGACCATGCATTGGGCGTGGCTGGAATAGAAGTAGTACACACATTGTAATTTGTTTTATAACTATAAACAATATACAAACATACTGGAAACTTACTAGGCTGTTCAAACTTTAACGGCTTTATAGGTCCATTTACTGCGCTGCAAGCATTTTCTTCCTCCCGTAACGTTGCTATTATTTTCACTCAGGTGTGTAGCTGCCGGAAGAATACCTCTGGACAGGTCCTTCTTCGTCATAAGTGACGTCGTGTTCGTAATAAACAAAGAACATTTTGATCTTCGGGTATCGATCGCGCTGGATGGGGTCTTATTTTGTTCTCCATAATAGATGGGTGATGGTGGCCTCGAACTGAACTGTGTACAGTACAATCTAAATAGTTTATTGTCATATAGAACTCTCTTTAATATAAAAAAGGTTCAAACGGGAAACATATCAGTGTCTTCGGGTTTGAAGATTGGTGTCTTAACAAGTAGGTCACGTCCGTGGCCTAGTTGTTAAGACACCCGTCAATAATTAGTCAAAAGTTTGTCGCTTACTAGAGATAGCGGCTGCTAAATAAGAACTTGATTTTGGGGTTTCTTTACGAGTCCAATAAAATGAAATCTTATCGTGTTTCCTTACTTATTTTAAATGTTAAGCTGTCTATCTGTCATGCTCTATATTTTAAATACAATATAAACCATGTAATTGAGAATATTAAGGTTAATTTATTTAATATCACAACTTAAAAACAGTAACTTTCATAGAAAATGAAAATTTACATTTTGTATCGCATTGGTGCGTACACAATGGACTGAGTTTGTACGAGTACAACACTACATTTGGACTTAAATACAAAGAAAAAAAGATCTAACCAAATTTAACCTGTTTTAAGGTAGGTGTGGAAATATTACGTAAATTGATATTTTTTTGCAGAAGCTTTGAGGTGTAATTTAACAATGACCTCTACATTTCATAGTTTTTTTGTTCGGTAGGCTTATTTAATATATCAAACCAACTAAATTAATATTTTTTTTGGTTAGATAATTTATGCGTATGGTTTGCTGCTACATTCTCTTAACTCTTCTCTATGGAAAGGAGGCGTGGACACTGAATCAGGAAATATTACGTATGATCGAAGAATTTTAGATGTTGACTCAAGATTCTCTAAGAAGATTGTATTACTGGTGAGAAAATGTTTGCTTTTATATACAGGGTGGCTCAGAACAAAGTGAACTTTGGCTTTTTTCATTACTCGAGATTGAATAGAGGAGAAAGGACACATATTGCGTCATTTACTCGATCCGTTTTGATAATTTTAGTCGTCATAAATCACTTAACGGAGCAATAGCGCGCGTTTTGCGTCCGTATTTTACGAAAACATTGTTTCATACGGAACTGTTAAATTATTATTTTGAGTTGAGTACCAATTACACAGTGTTAAAGTGTCCGAACATCAAATTAAGAAGTGGGTTAAAATATTTAAAGAGGCTGGTTCTGAAGTTAATGAGTCTGTGCGCACTGATCCAACGCAATCAACTCACAAGCGTCCGTCAACATTGGCTATGTCGCGTACAAGCTTGCAGAGAATTTGACTTTAAACTTCATTCCTATGGAATCCAACTTGTTCAGGATTTAAATGACGCATAATTTATTAAAATGTTGGATTTCGCGAATAAAATGCTTGAACAGTTTTCCGGGCTTAACAACATGCTCTTTTCGGACGAAGCACATTTCCATATGAATCGCTTTGTCAATAAGCAAAATTGCCGGTACTGGAGCGATGAAAACTCAATATTAAAACACCAAAGTATTTCGTTGTGCATGATTAATGGTTTGGTTACCATGTGAGTGTCGGGAATCATCGGTCCTTATTTTTTTAAGGACGTTTTAGACCAAGCAATAATAGTTGGAGAAATTTCCGGGATACAATTTGAGGACGTGGTTTCAACTGGAGGGGGGGGGGGACTTGTCCCAAGTCCTATAACAGTTTGGAAGTGGTATGAGATTTTTCCCAAAAAACTGATTTCGCGAAAGGTTAACACTGTCTGGCCACCGCGAAGTTCTGATATATCCCCACTCGATTTTTATTTTGGGGGATACTTAATAAATCGAGTCTACGCAAATAATCCTACGACTACACTGTCATTCAAACAAAACATTAATCAATAGATGAAGTGATATTTCGGGAAACATGTGGGTGCGTGCTCCAAATTTTTTGAGTCAGATTAGACAAATGCCATTGATGCGATGATAGTCATCTCAACGACATTATTTAAAAAAATAAGTTCTCAAACCTTTGTCATATGTTTGTAGTAATTAAAGTTGATTACTACAAACCATGGTTTTAAATAGAATTTTTCATAAGTAAGCTTTATTCTGGACCATTCACAAAATACATTATTATGCAACAGATTATCTAAGAGATAATGAATGGCAAACAAGACAGATGACGACGCCACATATCTTGGATTAATAACTTACGAAAGACGTTTGGGTGCAGTTTTATTGTGTTGTTCCGAGCTGCCGTGACTATATTGTCATGATGGTGACCAGCCTCCGATATGGACGTCTTTTCAAGAAGAATATATTTTTTGCATATACACATGAATATTACACCTTCCTATCTAGATTTAACATATTTCTAAAAGAATGACTATATAACTTGAAAATTTTATATTTTTTGAGTTATGCTATTTCCCTTACAAAGGTGTGGTGTATATTTATTATGTCACTGAAATTATATACGTAAAAGGTTTTGTAATTAGAATCTATTCATCATAAAATTTCAAACGTGTTACGCTATCAAAACTATATGATAAATATGTCGTGTAAAAGAAACAAATTGAATATTTGATGAATGCGCGTAGATTTGTTAATTTGATTGAATACTGTATCTGAGCATTAAGGTATTCATCCAAACATTTATACATTTATTTTTCTTAGTCTATGCAGATGAGGGTTCCAACTTCACAACAATATAAATTATCCAATGTTAGCAATTTCAAATTGAATTCAATTAGACTTAAAAGTCAAAGGAGTACATAGGCAATCCCTCGTTTTTTCCCGCTCATATGGTGTCTTTTAATATATCCGAATTGATTATGCAAATATGGTGAAGATCGTGGCTGATACAATATTGTATTATGCCTCTATAATCGAGCCTTCGAGTTAAGAACTACTGGAGTAGGGAAGTAGCTCACAGTTTCGCACACGTTTAGCCCATGCGAGAATTGTTGTATAAATTGTGTTCCATCAGGGATCGAAACCGTAGCTCTCGAATTAAAAGACAGGCGTCTCACCAACTAGGCTACAAAGGTCATGGAGATCGAATGTATTAACACCAGGAAAAAAATAAATTAGATAAAAAGAACTCTAAGTAAAATCAGTTCAGGAACCGCCAAGAAAAGTATTGGTATTAATCTTTACGCCTCGGTGCAAGGCAATAATGATCTATGCTACGTTACCAAATTAGCTTTTATGAATTGAAATGACAAATAAAGTTTCTAGTATTTTTAGATTATAATTTTATTTCATTCAATGTATAAAAAAGTCTTAGTAAAATATTAAAATTATATTGCGGAAAACATCCATAAATTGTTATTTTGCATAAATCCTTTGAAACGTTTCCAAGAATTCATAAATAAATGGGCTCTCAAAAATCGGTGACATTGGCAAAAGTCGTAAAGCATGACCTTAACCGAACATATATTATATCCAGATTATTCGTTCTTCAAGCAACTGGATATGTAAAATTGCGCCTAGATTTTATTTTTGCTTTAATAAATCATTGGATTACAACAATAGATTCTATATTCCCGCATGGTCGGTTGCTCTTTATGGACGAACGGAAATATTGAACATGGCACGATAATCCAACTTGCTAAAATGTCGCTGGATTTGTTAGGTAATAACATTGCGATATTTGGTACTTATTGCTATGTGTTTATAAAGCGGGCCCATCAGTTGCGCTCCATTTTCAAACATTCGTAATTTTTAGTCATATTTAAAAAAAAATCTTTTTGTTTAACCTTTTGTTTAACCGATTTGTTTAACCTATTTGTTTAACCTATATGGAGAATATATAATGAGGAGAGCACTTGAAGTCAGGGATGGTGGAATTGCTTTATGTTAGGTGGAAGAAATCTCTCAAATCAGAGATATGCAGATGACACGATATTAATTGCCACATCAGAAGAAGAAATGGCCACGCTCCTGAAAAAAGTGGAATACAACAGCAAGCTCTCGGGCTTGGAAATCAATAGGTTCAAAACTAAGCTTGTGATAATAGACCTCAGTAACGAACTTTATTTTATTTATTTTTTATTTATTTGCTAAATAACGTAAATCATGGCCTGGAAGTGGTTGCTGATGTTATTTACTTAGAATGGTGTGAAAAGAAGAACTAATGGCAAGAAATGAGATGTCAAAGCTGGAAAAGATGTTGAAGAGCAGAACTATTAGCATCAGAACGAAAATGAGCCAAGTTAAATTTCTCATCTTCGCAATTTTCATGTATAGCGCGCGGTTTCTGAAAGCTAGTGAGAGACGTATAATAGATGCATATGAAATGTGGTGCTGGAGAAGGATGTTACGAGTTCCATGGACAGCAAAGCGAACTAACGCCTCCGTTCTCGAAGAACTGAGAATCACCCATAGATTGTCGACTATATGCCTTCGACAAGTCCTCCGATTCTTTAGGAACATTGCTCGTGGCCAAGGAGACAGTTTAGAGAGGTTTGTGGTTACTGGAGGCGTAGAAAGACGACGCCTAAGATAACGAATCCCAAAGGACATCCTTCGACAGGATGATGATGAAAAGGTTTACTTACGTTTTAATGTGGAGAATTTAATAAGAAAGAAACGTACGAAAGTGTTTGAACTTTATTTCACAAATCAAGAGTCAATTATTCGAACACAATGCGCAAATCAACGTTATTTTACTGATCGAAATCGTCCAGCAAGGTCGACGATTAGAAGATTAATTGCACGTTTTCGTCATCGGATATTAGTTGTGAACTTGCCTAAAGCCGGAAGATCCTCATTCTTTCCGCAATATTGAGAATACTTAAAAATTGTTAAAGGGTCTTGCTGATGATCAACCAGACGACGTTCAGCTCAGCTTTGTTAAAGGGTCTTGCTGATGATCAACCAGACGACGTTCAGCTCAGCTTTGTTAAAGGGTCTTGCTGATGATCAACCAGACGACGTTCAGCTCAGCTTTGTTAAAGGGTCTTGCTGATGATCAACCAGACGACGTTCAGCTCAATTTTGTTCAAGGGCCTTGCCGATGATCAACCAGACGACGTTCAGCTCAGCTTTGTTAAAGGGTCTTGCCGATGATAAACCAGAGGACGTTCAGCTCAGCTTTGTTAAAGGGTCTTGCTGATGATCAACCAAACGACGTTCAGCTCAGTTTTGTTAAAGGGTTTTGCTGATGATCAACTAGACGACATTCAGCTCAGCTTTGGATATCTCCAACGACACTTGAACGAATCTTGAAAAAAGTTTTGAAAATCTTTATGTACAAAATTCAGTCGGTTTAAGAATTAAAGCTATACCAACCCAATAACAGAAAAGGAGCATTATAACGCAATGTATGGGTCACCCTATCTTATTGCAATATTTTGTGCTTGTTACTATAAAAATATATACGCACGTATGCGCTGTAGAAAGATTATATTTTAGTATCGACCTTTATTAGTAAGTATTGTAATAAAAATATTATTTTCATTTTTAACATATCGAACTTGCTTGAAATATCCAGTTTCATTTATTTATTTAAAAGTTAATTGCATAACAATATGATATGAAGTGATATGATCATATCTTCTTAGGCAAATATTTGTAAACGCGGCATCGTACCAAATTATTCCGAACGGTTTTGTCATTATGAAAATTGCAATGTTTCAACTCATCATTATCATTCTTTTTAACATCCTCGTCATAAATTTGTCAGTTATCGTCAACAAAAAAAATGGGAAACAGAAAATCTACTTCTGATAATTCATACGACAACGAAAATTTATCCTGTTTTTGATAATGCCTATTAATAATCTACTGCCTTTTTCTCCAACAATGTGTTCCAGGTACTCTTTTCAATTTAGTCAGAACATTATCTTAGAAGTACTGTCTTTCTCTACAGGTCTACTTTCACATGAGATATCCTCGACGAATAGGTTTCTCGTCATTATTACCAATATGTTTGCTTTTACTTGCTGGTTATGAAGAGCTACAGGGATATGGAGCAATATTTTTCATCGATTTAAAACCTATTACCGTTTGCCTCTACAACTGGTCTAATCCACTATCACTGTTAAGATTTAGATAATCTAAACAGTGATAGTGGATTAGATTTAGATAATCTAAACAGTGATAGTGGATTGGAATTTTATAAACATAATAGAACAACGCTTATGTTTATAAACGTTTATATTAAAATAACTTTTGATAGAAAACTGTGGCACATCGATGTTTTTGAATTTTGTCTACTCAAGACTATAAATATCGCTTAAAAAATAGAAAACATAAGTGTTTTTTAGAAGAAATACTATTACGTTAATAGAATGGTTAAAGCTATTTTAAAATATTTATTAGATAAATTTTAAAATAAAGTTGTCACAAGTTTCGGGTTCACCTTTGTGGAACTCCACATTAGAATATTTAATGATTGCCTAATTTATCAATTCATTCACGGTCGATTCCGATCATTTGCAATTTTTACAAGATATATGTATTATCAAAATTTTGAGTATGAGTAAATACAGACAAACAAGAGGTAACAACAAAACAGATTTCCAAACATATGTTTTGCTTATTGTGAATAGTTGTTATTGTTATACAAAGTTTATGTTATTGTATTCTTATGCCAATATTTGTTTGTGTCATTTCAATATACACACGAGAATGTACTTGTGAAAGTACATGTGTGTATGTGCTTTCCCAAGTACATTCTCATATATTTGACATACACGTACAAAACTCTTATGAATTTTATTTCCCTCATTTTTGAAATTGAAAATCTTTGTACCTCAAAATATTTGGGAATTAAAATATATTTTAATTCCTAAATATTTTTAGGTACAAAGGTTTTCAATTTCAAAGACGAGGGAAATAAAATACATAAGAGCGATTTACATGTATGTAAAATATAATTTGTGAAATGATAAAGTAATTTATTATCATATTATTTTATTTATAGTTAACATTGTGGAGGTTTAAAAACATTGTAATTTGTTTTATCAAACACTGTTTATTCCACTTTTTGTAACGGTAAGAGAGCACAAACAAAACAAGAGCCTTGATTGTGCTCCCCTGATGATGAGGTGAAAGCCTTAAAATCGGTAGGGTTACAAAAAGTGGAATAAACAGTGTTTGATAAAACAAATTACAATAATTTATTATTAAATATTCAGAAAAATAAATTCAAATATATTTATTTAACTTAAAGATAAATGGTGTGTAGTTTTCTATAATTTCTTAAATTACATGACGGTAAAGTGAAAAGTCGGAAATGATAAAGTATTTCTGAAAAGAGCGCAGATGTTTTCTATCAATCATTTTGATTAAATACCACCTCTTTTGGCATACTTATTTGCGATTTTGTCAATCATTGGAAAAACGTAGCGTGTGGTTCGTTTATTTTGTGAATAGAATTGTGGAAAATGTGAATGAAAAGTTTTCGCATTATTATCCAAACGTGTCGGAAAGGAGAAATTATATTGTACATAAGATTCTCAATATTGTACTCGCTAATGAAATTGCTCACGATGAAGTTGTCAAATTGACGAGCGTATTAAAAATTGTCATTTCTATTGAGTTTTTTGAAATCAGGAAATTTTATCGAAAACATATTTAAATGTAAATGTATATTACATGTGATGCAAAACTAACGACAGGATATTATAATACATATTTGGAAACGGTCATATTAAAAAAAAATAACGATGGAAATAAACTTTAGTTATTTCATTGATTCACTTTAAATTTTGTTTAAGAATCCTAACCTCATTCATCTTATTTAAAGCTCCTCTCGTCTTCGGAGTTTGGCGATCGTTATGACTATCTTGACATTTGAGATCAGCTCTGATCAAAGATGTGGTGTCATAATGAGACCACTCTCGTTAATTGTTTAAACATGATATGTGTCTTATTTCCAGCCTTATTTTGTCTCTGCAATGTAAGTTGGATCTCATATTATTTCCCTCTCACTCTCTATGTCCAAAGTACTTTTACTTTTTCCTTTTGGTGGTGAATTATATCAATCCACGAGACTGCAGTATTCTTCGATAGCACCACATTTCTAAAATATCTTATTTCTTTATGGTGGCCTGAGTCAGTGTACATGCATCAACAAAATTTGTATTCGAAATGCTTGTTGGAGAGGAGATCTTGCATTTTGAAGCAGCTCAATGCAATCTCCACTCTTACTTTGATTCTTGCGACTGATCCTATTGATCATTCAGCCAGCATCCCAAATTTTCATATTGTTGGATTAACACAAGAAATACTCGTACTTTATTTAAACCAAGAGATTCCCTTGTTTGTTATTTTCTTTTACTAACAATCATACATTTTGTCTTTGATGTATTAATTCTTAAACTTTTTCTATTACAAGTTATTTTAACGTTCTTGAGCAACATTTTAGACTATATAATTTAAAAAAAAACAAGTCATTAATACTATGTTTTTCTAATCCAAAAGTAACTCTTAGATTTAGTTACCTTAACTATTTTGTAAAGAAAAATAAATTTTGTTTAAAGATTTAGAATACTCATTTAGTAATAGATGAAGCACAAGAGTTAGAGGAAACTTTTAAATAAGGCAATATAAACTTTATTTACTCGAAGAGAGTTTAAATAATGTTTTGTTTCAGGTCAGACAAAAAGTACGCGTCCAATGGGAACTGTAAGCTTGATACAAAATATTTTGAACTTTGCCCGCTCATTTTATTCACTGATTTCCTTATGATTTTTGTATTTTTTTCCCATTAATTTAACGTACTAATAATTATAAGTCACGATATAATTAAAGCCGCTAAAAATTATCCAAAAATCTTATGTAATTTGCCACAGTTGTTAAAATTATAGAGCTTTTTTTATTATTTTGTTTACTATCTATAAAATACAATTTTCATAGTTTTAATGGAAAGGCTGAACCGGCCAGAACTTTTTTAAAATGTCCTCTATTTTGTGGATGTAGAGAACCTATCACTCATTGGCAAAAAAACCCGCTTAATTGTACGAGTATATTGTACAATACAATGACATGTTTAAATAAATAATCATTTTAATACAGGATTATTTGACAATTAAATGTGAAAAACATCTACACAATTACTTAAATTAAGGTGAAATATCTAATCCACTTTACAAAAGCATTGTCAATTTTTATAAAGCGAGACAGATCTTTTATAAAGCGAGACAGATCTTTTATAAAGCGAGACAGATCTTTTATAAAGCGAGACAGATCTTTTATAAAGCGAGACAGATCTTTTACTTTTATTTAAGTTATTGTACACATCTTTTTACATTTAAGTGTCAAATCATTCTGTAATAAAATGGAATTCTACAGTATCAATACGAAATTAATTAAGAAACATTTTAATTAATATATAAAAAAAAATAATTTATTAAAAGTTCACGGTCTTCAAGATTTCGAAGAATACCAAGCAAAAATAAGCTTTGCCTTATTTAATTTATTAGGTCAAAACTAAATTTAGTGATTGTATTAAAAAAAAAATTATTTGGTACCAATAAAATGCTTGATGTATTTTATTAGCTTTTTTTAGATACCTAACGCGTTTCGCTATATATTCTATAGATGTCTATAGAGCGAAACACGTAAGTCATCTTACAACTTTTTTAAGATGACTAACGCGTTTCGCTATATGTATATTCTATAGATGCCCATAGCGCGAAACACGTAAGTCATCTTACAACAAGTGAAAGTTTATGTTTTTAACCAATTAATAAAAAAATATTTAAAGGATTTCATTAAAAACTAACGTTTGAAAAACGTATCCTCATTAATATGTTTTCTAAACGGCGATATATTCAAATTGTTTTTCTATTATTATTGTCATATTTTTTTCCTCATTCAATGATTGTAGCTTTGTGTCTTACTATCCAAAATAGCTTCCCTAAACAACTATTAAATAATCCACTTAGCAACCACTTGTCAACAGCATAATATTATATTTCATGAGCTGATTTGGGGTACCCCAATCTCAGTAGGCTAAGCTTCTAAATTCCTTTTTATAACATACTATATATTGTATCATATGACAATACCTAACACGCCCCGTCTGTGTTGAATTCAAATCAACATATACTCGTATACCTTTGTCACTAAATATCAAAATATATGCTCGTAGATAGAATTTAATTATAAACGAGATCTAGTTGATAGAATGCTTGACATGCAAACAGAATTTGGGTTCAATAAACTTTGGAGCCCTAAAAAAGTGTCCCAGTCTGCCTTTTAACATATTATGGTTTTATATTACACTTTCGCTGTATACAGTACAACTTGGCATGCTTATTCCTTTGTGATAATCTCTTCTAACCAACCAGAAATATGTTAATAAGACCTTAAGTGAAAACCAGACTGGAATCCTTTTTTAAAAGTTTCGGTTCCAGTGAGATTTGAATCCACAACCTCCGGGCTAGGAGACCGGTGTCTTACCTACTAGACCATGGAGGTCGTCTTAGTATTACTGATTGGATAAGAAAAAATATGGATGTCACTCAAAGTATAAAATTTTACTGCATTCTACCAAAAAATAATACAGTAAAATTTAATACTTACATTAGGAGACAGGTAGAGATAGGCAATACCTCGTCATCGAGTATGATTGTCAGCCACCCTGTAGATAGAAGGTGATAGTGCGTGTATTGTGTTCAGGTTGTTGCATTTCAGCAAGCACACAGTCTTGACAGATGAATCTCAAAGTTCCATGACAATCCATAGGTTAAATCTGTTGCAGCCTTTCGTTAGGTCGAGTTTTTACATAGCACTATTTTGGTGCTACTTAACATCGTTATAAGAGTTTATGACAAGCAGCGTATGATATACGCAAAAGTTTATGATAAGCAGGATATGATATAAGCGAAAGTTTATGATAAGCAGCATATGATATTAGCAAAAGTTTATGATAAGCAGCATTTGATATAAGCAAAAGTTTATAATAAGCAGCATATGATGTAAGCAAAAGGGTTTATGATAAGCAGCATATGATATAAGTAAAAGAAAGACATAAATTCAGATAAAAAAACGGTTTAAGAGTAAAACTAGTCCAGAAGTGAATCCACCAGGAATCGAAATTGAGGCGTCTGCTTTCTTATTGTGAATATAACATACTTATATTAACAATGTTTATTTTAATGAATACTTATATTAACAATGTTTTACACACTATGCATGATTTTATTACTACTGTTGAGGAACACTTCTAATTTGTTGTTGAAGAGTTCAAACGAATGTTCTGTTAAGTGAACGAAACATACAATTACCCTGCAGCCTTTGAGATTTCAAAGTTTTAATTCAAGGTTTTTATGGTCAATAGTTTACTATATGTACATTCATTGAATTAACACCAAAAGTAAGCAAATTGCTATCTTGCTATTTTAGGTATTACTAGTTCTGCATGCGGTCCCCAAAAACAAGTATCCTTTCCGGCCAAGTCACAAAGTATTGTTTTACTTTATGCAGCTCATACATACCTCTAGGAAACGCATGCAAGGGAAACTGTAAATGATGTATTCTATGGTAAAGATCTCCCAGCACTTACAAATTGGAGTCTCTGAAGCCAACCCCTACCTCACATGTGTGTATTATATTTAGTGCCGTCCACTTCGCATCTGATCCAATTCAGAGTTCACCGCTAGTGAATTGAGGGTTCAATTACCACTGTTACCTAATTTTACTAAAAAGAGCTCCAGTTTGGTTTTATAATTGGTTGGAAGTAATTGTCTACAATGAAAATAGTAAACTGCTGAGAATCGTACCCCACTTGAGATGTTTCACGTCGAATCTCATGAATGACTTATCTATCTTTCAAGGTATTCTGCTGAGTGAAGTGCATTTGGTAATGTTAGACGTGTGGCATAATTCATTCGGTCCGTCCTTCAGAAGGGGGATCTTCTTATTGCTCATCGATTTTCAATGTCAGCTGTCATCATAATATACCTTTTCGTGAATAAAATAAAAATTAACGACAATTTTTATTTATTTAGAAGCTTTATTGTATATTATACCAATTGTAAGTTTATCACCAAAGATGATATTTTTCAACCAACAGAAAAGGGTTACGCAGATTAATACCAATTGTTGGGTAAAAGGTTTCAAAATGCAAAAAGTAAAAACCCAAAGCATTAAAAAACATTTGCAAATGTTATCAAAAATAACGCAAGGGATAAGAAAATGGGGGCTATGGAGAAATTAATTTCGTAATTCAAGAGAGATGTAACATTTTTAAAGTCTGCTAGAAACAAGCCCAGGACGGTGAAAGTCTTACGACTGATTGTAACTGGTTTCAGAGTATTATGGCTTGGAAAGCAAAGAACGACATGAAGGAGGAGTGATGAAATGGAAATATGAAAAGGAATTTATATTTTAGCGTAACGCAAGTCCATGATCGGAGAAGCGCTGAACTATTTCGGCGAAATATTGAGGGTAGTGGGACAGTTTAGGGTGTTATAAAAGAAACAATAACGAAATTGTTGGTGTCTTCTTATACGAGGCGTATCCAGAAAGTAAGTGTACTGAGGCTCTCACGACCGGATGGATTTTATTTTCGACATGTTGGCTACACTTCCGTGTAGCCTGACCCTTCCCCTCCGCAAAGAGACCGGTTCGAGGTCAGTACGTTGAGAAGTGTCGACGCGACAACACGTTTTGTGAAAAATGTAAATCCAATCTCCCGCCAAGTGCGAAATACGCGGCATCATCCGTTATCTCGTTTGGAAGGGAAAACCTCCGGTTGAGGTTTATAATGAGGTGAAAACTGCATATGGTGATAAAGCTATGAATCGTATGAGTGTGTAAAAGTGGTATCGCGAGTTTAAAAACGGTCGTACGCCTGTGCATTATGATCAGAGGAGCGGAAGACCTTCAATTGTGACTGACGAAATTGTTTTGGGTTTTGTCAAGGCATAATTTTAATTGAATATATGCCTCAAGGGGAGACCATCAACTCTGCAAGATACTGTCAGACCCTAAAAAAATTGCGGAGGGCGATTCAGAACAAGAGGAGAGGCATGCTGACAAAGGGAGTCTGCCTGCTGCACGACAATGCCAGACCACACACGGCCAACGCCACGAAGGAACTGCTCGCCTCGTTTAAATGGGATGTCCTGAACCATCCCGCGCATTCCCCTGACCTAGCACCTTCAGATTACTATCTATTTACCTCCCTGAAGCTGCACATGGGTGGAAAAAGATTTTCAACCGACGAGGAGGTAAAGGAGGAGGTGGAGAAGTGGACGGAGGGTTGGCGGGAAACTACTTCGAGGAAGGCATCAGAAAGTTGATACCCCGCTTCACCACCTGCATTGAGAGGAATGGCGACTATGTCGAAAAATATCTTACATATGTACTGCGGTAACCACGTAATTTTTTTGTTTAAATAAAAAAAATTGTAACCTACAAAAATTCAGTACACTTAGTTTCTGGACTTACCTAGTATTTAACCATTTATTTTTCTACATAATAACATAAATATAAACACTTCTGCAAGTCTAATCCAAATTTAATTTGACCTACCTTGAAATAAAAAGGGAGAAATCAATATCCACCCCCTTTACGTGCCGAAGTGATATTTTATAACAATCCAAATACATATCTTGGCATTATTCTTTACAAAACCTTGTTTATTGAACCAAATTAGCTTTTCATCTGAAGTTTTCATGTATAAAATGTATTTTCATGCCCAAGTAATCAATATCTCGTCTCCAGGAAAGCCGATTCCTCCAACGAGAAGGAAGTTACTTGGTTTCGTCATTATTATTCCACACACTTATTTTTTGACTCTTTTATTTTGTGGTTTCTACAAAAGAGTATTGTGACAGTTTCGATCATGAATATTATTTTTTTAAACTCAAAAAATATCATTTTGTTTGGATTTTATAAGAATTTGCAATATCACATTGTATTTAAATTGCTTGAATTCATATCAATATGCACATTTCATGTTCATATAGTATTTGAAAATCATATAGCTAATTATCTGCTTAAGGGTGTGTTTAATGCTGAACATCGTGGTCCAAGGCTATCAGTAACTTGATATGCCATATGTCTACGTTCTGGATTTTGTTGATTGCAGCGTTTAGAAAAGATTCTGTCAATTCTTTTATTTGGTCCATAAATCTTGTAGAAGAAGTTTTCTGTCAACTTTAATATTCTCGTGATTAAGCATTTCGTAGTTCTTTCTAGCAATATGCTCAGACTATGTTAAGATATTTTTCGAAAGTCTTTCGGTAATCTCTAATTCTTGGAGGATAGAGATATTAATGCACCTGGTTGTCCATATGTTTGACATCTATTACGTTTCAAAATGTGACTCCTTTAAGTATCTTGGGTCACTGATCCATAGCGATGGAGGATGTGCAGCAGATGTAACACATATAATTAGTGTGGGATGGATGAAGTTTAGATCAATGACGGGAGTTCTATGTGATCCGAAAATGCCAGTAAAGTTAAAAGGAAAAGTATACCAACCGATTGCATGACCCGCACTCCTCTATGGCTCCGAATGCTGGACGATATATAACTCTTACTTTAAGCAACTAGAAACTGCTGAAATGCGCATGCTAAGATGGTCAGCTGGTGTGTCCCTAAGAGACAAGATGGAGGAGAGTCGATTGAGATGGTATGGGCACGTGGACGTGGACGCAGAGCACCCGATCACATTGTGAACCAGCCAATCTCCATGGATTTTCCTCGAATAACAACCAGAGTAAGACCAAAGAATTCATGGGTGGTGCAAAAAGAGAACCTGATGCAGAGGCACGGCCTGGGGGACGTAGTCCGGGACAGAAAAGCATACAACCTGAGGACGAGGAGAGCTGACCCCAACAGTCTTCGCAGACAGTGAGTTGGGATGGAGCCAGGGAGAAGAAGTTCAAAGAGTTAAAGTTGTCCCTCTTCCTTTTGGAAGTTATTTTTATTAAAATTCAAAAAATTCTCTTCGATCTACGTTCAATACTACGAGTGTTTTTCCAACAAGACTTACTTATACACAAAATTATTTTTTATAGTCGAAAGTACCCATATGAAAAAAGAAACTTCAATAAATGTATTTAATGTTTTATTTAGATATTTAAGTGTTTAGTACACGGTTGATTTCGTCCATTAAAAATGTTGATAATATTTCTAATAAAATTTTGACTGTACGTAAATAGAAAAATCTTTGGGTTATATTGAAACACTAACATGAACTGTACAAAATTGCTATTAGAAATAAGAATGTACATAAAAGCATACAACAGTCCAGGGCTCAGAAGCACTAGGTGGAAATTTAAAGCGATAACAATTTTATACCCAACAGGCATAATGAACAAATCGCTTAGCCGAAAACATTTCAATATTCGATATATCAGTTCAATTGACGTGTAATTTGTTACACAATTAAATAAATTAATGGTTGAAATAAAATAGGCACTAAGTACCAGAAGAAAAAAACAAAAAAAAAATTAAGTATGCAGTTTCGTTCCATATGTCATATAAAATGAAACTGCATACTTATTTTTTTTGTTTTTTTTTTTGGTACTTAATGCCTATTTTACTTCAACCATTCAAATGTCCTTCCTCGCACCTTTGTTATAGTATTGATGTTGAAACGTTCAAATAACGTTACTAAGGCATGAGTTGATTTGATCTCTAATTTTGAATACGCTTTTTTAATATATTGTGACAATTCATCACGACAGAATTTATAAAAATAAACAAAAAGTGTATTCATAGCATTGTAATATATAGCCTCTATTGCCTTCACCCACAGTGGAGGGAGCCACACAGTCCCCAACCCGAATGTTTACCGTTAGAAGCGTGTATGTCGGTACTGTTTCGAAGATAATTCAGACTTCTTTATGCTCCCCTGATGATGAGGTGAAAGCCTTGAAACCGGTAGGGTTATACCGTCATAAAAAAGTGGAATAAACAGTGTTTGATAATAATAAATTACAATGTCTTTAAACCTCCACAATGTTAATGCCTTAACTATAAACAACATAATATATAGCTTATGATTACACGCATAGGAAGAAAAATGTGTGTTGAGGTGTATAGGCATGTCAATTGAAATGTATTATTGATGTTAAATACATTGTTTTTATTTTCTTGCGCTGCATACGGCTCTGGGTTGTCTGGACCTTGGCTTGTACTTATTTTTGACAACAGATTGTATAAATTATGTAAGTGTTTTGTGTATGTTGTTGTAGCATATTGTATTAATATAATATTAACACTCGCACTCTGATAATATATTGTAAAAAATATTCAAGGTCTAAATCGACCTTTAATTAATTAATTTATAAATATATGTTAAGGATAAAAAAACACGCTTGAAAAAGTTAACTTATCAAAAGGTCTAGGCTCATAAAGACGAGATACACCTTGATCAATGGGAACATGATGCAGGTCTCGTGACTGACAAATGCTTTTTAGATCAAAAATGTGTACCCATAACCATGTTATAAAAACAAATAATCATATCAATGATCAGGTTTTACTGTTTTCAATGAAAGTGTCAAACAATCCAATAAATATGTACAACCATTATATGCACATATTTTAGCTCTATTTTTTCCGAGCGCTTATATAATATAATATTTCATCTTTACAATAACTTTAGTTTATATAAAAGTATTTCCAGTGTCTCCAAATGAGGTTGAAAAAAGAGAAAACTCTAATTCACTGAAACAAATTCTTCCCGATTTACTCAGTCATTATTGTCAAGGAAGTTGAGGCTACATCACTGTGGACTTTTTTCACCCTTAACTGGAGTTGTTCTGTAAACTTTTATATTGTAATAGAAAAATATCCTGTCAAGAAAAATACACTTGACCTTCTACGTACGCTGTTTGAATAATTTATCGAAAAATTTATAAACCAAGCGCGGTTTTCGCGACAAAGCGTCACCAATAATAACCGGTTTGCACGGTGAATAAATTACGTCGCGAGCTATAGGCATCGTTTTCTTTAAATAACGCGGATCACCGGCACTTGAAAATAACTCGCATACATCAGGCTTAAAAAATATCGCTGTTCGATGGTTCAACCTTAATCATTAGGATTTTATTTCAAACACGACGCCAAAATTCAACGCCAAGGCACTTAATTTTGATATTTTATAGTAATTTTATTGCCTACGCTAAAAGAAATCCTAGTTATTTAGTCAAAACACTTAATATTTGTTTATTTCAATTTATGATTCTATCATTTTCATTTGATTATTTTGTCTGCAAATAAAGTATTGAAAGCCTACGGATAAAAAGTTTTTAATGCATAGCAAATGTTTTGAATGCATAGCAAACAACTTGTCTCTAATATCGAACTTATTTTTAAAATATTTTTAACATTTTAAACATTAATAAAATCACAAGTATTGAAGAGGTGCTGTGCTGCAAAACTCATGACGCTGTGACATTATTATACCCATAAAGTCTCTCAATTATCGGCGAACAGTACAATGTTCGGTGTGATGAAGTTTGTTAATGACATTTCAAGTGAAATCGTTCATAATTTTGTGATAAAAGCATACATTTATCAGTTAATAAATTATAAGTAAGCCCTAAATCAAGATAATTTGTCTAAAATTCACAAACTCTGTGATCTAACATAGTTGGTAGAACGCATATGATCTAGTTGGTAGAACGCATGAAATTTCGTATTCTGAAAATTTCAGTTTCGTGTATTCGAACACTACTCAGTACTTGCAATTCATCCCTTTCAGATATTTAAAAAATATTTAAAAAAAATTATGAAACCCTTATAACTATAACTGACAACGCGAGTTTGTATCATATGTACAAAATCGTTTGCTGTTAAAAGAACATATTATGCGATTGTCAAATTTCACGTGGAGTTACGTCACGAGCTATGATGGAGTGTGTCGACAGTTACTTGAAATTTGATTTTATATTGATTTCGCAAAGTTATTGCTGGCGAAAAAACAGTGTAATATTTCTTGTGTTTTCCTATTTTTGCAAAAAAACATTAAGTTACCTTATTGAATACTGTGAATATGTAAGCAACTGTCATTATAACTGTGCTTTCAAATTTTCAAATGTTAGTTGCCTTCCCGCCAATTTGATTTTCATATCAGTTTATTTTTTAACACGTAATTTTAAATGAAATCATTTAAGATAATAATAAAAAAATAATTTATACAGCGCCGTTATAGAGCACTCCTTTCTCAATGGTGCTCTAATTCGAAACTGGTTAATACTTTCAGATCAAAAATATTAAATAATTAAGAAAGATAATTTGAATGTTAAGATATAAACATCCACCCGCATCTGCATATGTTAAGAAAAACATATTTGATAAGATAACCGCAGAAAGCTTATAAAGGGAAAACGAACATTAAAAAAACTATTGCAGGCCTTCCAATATGTGAAATAACCACATTTAGATATTATAAAGATTTCTCAAACATGGTTATCTTCAAGGTCTTCCTAAAGCTGCACAAGCCATCCATATCTCTAGTACTATGTGGCAGACAAATGGTTACTAAAATGATACGAAAAGTTCTAGTTTTTATGAGTTATTAAATTAATCTCTTAGTTTTGGTTATACTTTAAAACAACGAAAATATCGATGTTGTGGAAATAATACTCAAGAAATCAAACATTACCACAATCAACACATTGATAAATGAAAATCACAATTTAAGGTATATTAAGTTAATTTCTCTCAAGTTTAAAACAATCAACTAAAATTTGTGGCATGTTTTATAACAAGAGTATTTATAATCTATTACGTCATCAACATGTGGTATTATAGGTATTAATATTTTGTTATCTTCAATATTATTAAGAATATCAAAATAAATATACAGTGCAATGAGAAGGTGTATGGATGTAGAGGTAAAACATGTGTGTTGCGATAGGGAAGTCTGGTTTTCTGCCACATTGCCTAACTTTACAGGAAAACTTATGTATATAAGCTTAATATACTCATCTGTTTGTTTTTACTGAATAAAAAATCTAAAAATCATATCAATAAAATGTGATTCTCTGTCTTGTAGAAAACAAAATGTAATTTTCTGTCTTATCTTAAATAAATAAGCGAATTTATAAATAATTATATTTGAATACTTGAACGATTTTGTCCTCTTTCTAGAGTATAAGAGTTTTCATTAAGTTAATATTTAAAGAGGAAGTGATGTTAGAATGCATTAACATAAACATATGTTTTACAAAGAAAACTTTTTATTGTTATATTTTTAATTTAAGAACATTGTTCCGTTAGGATTTTAAGTTAAATTATTTATCTAATTCAAAAACTCATGACTCATCTTGGGATTGTATCTTAAATTCAATGTTCCACATATACTACGTAATATTTTGTTGTACGGCACTGAACGTTACATGTTTCCACTATGTTAAGAATATGGTTAACGTTCTACCTAAACCTGTATCAAATAGGTAGTTACTTGTATGATATATTCCCAAGAGCATCTTCCCATCTTGTACGAAATGTAATAATGTTTAAGGGTGATCGAGGCTTCTTTGATGCAACCATATGAAACGGGGAAGACATCCTGTTTCACCAGCCCTAAGTATATGGAAATGCGTTGTTCCACAATTTGGCTAATGCATCCTCTTTCCGATTTCTTCTTTGATGCTGCTTTACTGCTTTTGTAAGACGGCGACGGGGACGCGGGAAGGTAAAGTTTGCTGGTTTACCGCTAAAATGTGCTTCTGCAGTTTTGAATGCATCGCTTTTGAGAAAGGGATTAATGGTTGCTTTTATGACATTTTGTAAAAGCCACGTCACTAAGGTTTCTGTATGGTGAATTTTAAATTATATTTAATGGTCATGGAGTACACAAATAAAAACGGGGGTTATTTGAATATATATATACTCGTATATACGAGGCGTATACATTCTCTCTCCGAACACCTCTCATTCTTCACACGTACCTTAGGTAAAATGTATTCCAATTAATATTTTGTTTGCTTGACGAATAGTTTGGAACACGACCGTAACTAAATTTACGATAATCAAGTCTTATTTTAAGATTTTTCATAACAAATTTTATCATAACTTGAATGATTGTAATTTAACAGTTTTTTTTTCATTGTAATTCAGTCATATTGAAGAGCGTGGAAGGGATACAACAATGTACCATGTTAATTAATTTAGTAGCGCTTAATGTGACATTATATTACTAAATAATACTTCTTCTTGAATAATGGCCGTGAACTCCTATATATGAAGGAGTATACGCCAGTGTCAAGTGATTGATATCCACTTCATAAGATGTTGGTAGTTCTTTTCACATGGGTGACATCGGCGTACTTGGTTGCCGCGTCCGTTGTTGATATTTTGATTATACTAAATCAATTCGGCCCGGAACTACTGTTATCTAGTGAGATATTATGGAGTGAAACTATTTTACAACTAAACAACAAAGTTTGCAGCTAAATTAATATTTACGATAAGATGAGAATTAAATGTGTAGTAAGCGAGCGAATGATTTCAATTTAAATGACGACTATCGATAATAATAAATAATATTATTCAAGACAACCTGCGTGGCCTACTTAGTAAGACGCCTATCTCCCAAACCGAGAGCTACCGTTTTGTTTCCCGTTGGCACCCATTTTTTAAAAATAGTTTCAGGTTTATCACCTAAGGCTTCGTCAGCATTTTTCTGGTTGGTTAAAAGATATTGGCACGGGGTAAAAAAAACACCAGGTTGTACTGTATATAACGAAGTGTAGTATAATATAATGTAAAACATGTTTTTTTTCGTAAAATAAGTTTTCTCGATATCAAGAATAATATTTAAAAAGGTGAAGGTTAGGTTAGGTAAGGTTAAATAAACAGTTAAAGAACAGGAATTCACGGAATGTCCTACTTGGTAGAGTCGAGTTTTACATATTTAATGTAATCAACAGGTAACATTCTAGGGCGAGTAAAACAAATTACTTGGCAAGTTCATAACAATTGAGACAAAAATCTTATCTCACTCGCAACATTTATAAAACTTATATAAAATACCAGCACTGGTAAAAGAAATTAGGAAATGAGAAGAGAGAGAGAAAAATGAGACTTTTAAAGTTATTAAATTATGCTAAGTGGTAATAATGTTGAATTGTTGTTATCGTAGGGAAGCTTTAAGGTATGTGGAACAAACGATTTTCAAACAAAACGATTTAATTAAAGGAAAAAAATACGAAAACAATGAAATTTTACCAATTAATCAAATACCTCAAAGCTTAAGTTTATCTTTTATAGTAACATATTGTATAATTCATATATATTTTATCTTTTAGTTAGTTTTGAAACAGAAATATAAGAAAATTATTATGGATTCATTCACAGATAATGTTAAGTACAATTTTTCTATTGGGACTCCTAAACAATCAAATTGTCTATGAAGAAATATCAGGGACATATTATTACAAGGTTCCAAATTAATTTGTATTAACCGACTCTAAAGATTAGGGAACACAATGGATGTGGAGATATTAAGTTGCTCTAGGGGGAAGCTGAATCAAGAATATTACGGAGTTATCAAGTTCTCAACCATTGAGTGTTATGGGAACGATTTTCGTACTTTATTGGGATTGGGGTTTACGCGTTTTATTATTTGTTTATTTTGTATTCCCCTTTCGCACCGGTATCAAGAGTGACGCCTGATGTGGAGCAGTGCGGGCTGTACGCCTGTAGACGGCTCCGTATTGTGTTGGATACATTAATGTATACGATCGTATGTGCCAGTTTCTTTCAAATATATTTTTTTGTAATTGTTTAGATTTGTTTTTTTTTTATTTATGTTTATACATTATGTTTTTTTAATGTGTTGAACACTCACAACTGGCTCTTTTATTTTTTTTATTATTGTTATAAGCTACATTGTACAGTTTATTTAAATAAATAAAATTAAAATTAATGTGATTCCTTCCATTAATTTTCCACGTTCATGTTTCACTCCCATACATAAATGCTCGGTTTGAATGTACATCTTTTGGTGCCTCATTGACTTTGTTTCTTGTTCCAGCTCACCGTTAAATATCTCGTTCCCCTTATACGCCGTCTGAGAAAATATTTTTCAAGTAGCAGAGTTTTTCAACTGTTTTCGTCTTTCATTGTTCGGCTGAACGTCGCATTTATTTTTTCTTTCATACTTTTTTAGCAATTATGACTGGATTTTGCAACATTCATCATTAAGTCTTTTTGTTCGCATCTCGCATGCAATTTATTTATCATACGCTTTAGTATGCTTTTATTCTTCACTAATACTACCATGTCATCAGCAAGCAGCAGTCCATATTCGGCATTCCCGTTCGACATTGATATGTCACATTTATTTTTATTTATTGTAATTTATTTTTAACAAACACTGTTTATTCCACTTTTTTATGACGGTATAACCCTACCGGTTTCAAGGCTTTCACCTCATCTTCAGGGGAGCGCAAGCAAGACTCCCCTGAAGATGAGGTGAAAGCCTTGAAACCGGTAGGGTTATACCGTCATAAAAAAGTGGAATAAACAGTGTTTGTTAAAAATAAATTACAATGTCTTTAAACCTCCACAACGTTAATGCCTTAACTATAAACAACATATTTTTATTTACTATGTTTTTTTAATTTAATTGAGTCATAATAAAGTTGGCGCAATTTTCGATGGAAAGGCTCAATCATGATTTTTACTTGTGCTTTTTTTTGTTGCATTTCTGTATTGTGTGTCTATGAATGTTTTTTTTCTGTTTTGATTGTTTGTTTAAAGTTTTGAAAATTTTCTCTTTTGATGTTAATTTTTTTATACTCGTGTGATAAGTTTTGATTTTGTGCAAAGGCTGCGGCCGTTAAAATATAATTTAAAAAAAGTGAAGAAACAGCTAATGCTACATGCGATGAATATATTGCGCAATAAAATATGTTAGATCTAAGATCTACATCAAGAAAAAGATTCGATTCATAAATAACATAGGTTGATTTTTTGTAAAAAATTAAACTCGAATAAATATTAAATGAGGGTCGTATTAAAAAATAACAAAATAATTTTTTTCTTCATTTGAGATAAATGTATAAGAGAAAAACTAAATCAAACAGAATAAATTTCGTTATTTTTTTAATGAAAGTAATAAAATTTATTTATTATTTTTGTTAAATGTACGCAGACCAAAGAGATGACATGAAAACATCTCAATTTTTAGTTAAAATGAGATTATTGCCTACCATGAAGGTAGGTAACAGGGAGCATACGACTTTACGTTTTGCTTCTCTATTTCTCTTAATTTCCAAGAAGGAAAAAATAAAAAGATCGCTTAAATTGGGATAACTTGATAACGAGATTAATCTGCTGAGTGCTATAAGAATTTATTAAAATTTGCTACAAAGTGTCAGTCAAACGAGAAATTTACATGATTACATATTTGAAAATGAAACCGAAACACGATCTGCTGGGAATCAATTTCGGGATAGAACCCTCCACTTCGGAAAATGTTTCCACGTTGACAAATATTTTGAAGACAGACGACCTCTGTGGCTAATTGGTAAAATTTAGGGCACTCCGTCTGGGTTCCAGTCCCGATGTGACCCAAAAAAAGAAATCAGAGTTTGTTGACAAGATTATAATAATATTTATGCCAACGCGTTGACAACAAACTGTGAGCAACGTGCCTAGTTCAATGCTTATGGTTATATAATTGAAGGCTCGATTAAGGTTATAGGTACCGAGGCAATTTTGTATACTGGTCACGCTCTTCTATATGTTCGTTCCCACAGGGAAAACATAATCAAATCGATTTTGCAAAAAAATTAAGCATATGCGACATTGAACACTTAATGTCAATTTATGTATTGTATATAGAACTCCCACTGAGAATATTAAAAGCATTCATTCGCATGCTACTCATCACTTTGTCTTAATTCGTGATTAAGATTTAAGAACGTCACCAGCAGACAACATTGTCTTCGGCCCCATTAATCAAACCTTCGGATTAAGAACCACTGAAGTAGGCACGTAACTCGTTGTTTCTAATCACACGTGTTAGCTATACTACTGCACGTGAAGAGAAAACAACACGAACGGCCTAGGCCGTGTGAATATTATTATAAGATGAACCTTTCCTCTTTTCAAAATATAAATAAACGTTCTTTATTAACAAAGATTGGCTTAACTTTTTGACACAATTCAAATTTCTCTAGTACCTTAAATTTAATCAAATGTTTCGTAGCCTTTGAACAAGGAAGTTTAAATGGGGTAATAGGTGCATTGGGAATTTATCGAGAATTTGAGTTTGTGTTACGAGCGCAACGCTTATCTCTCGGTCTCAGTTAGCTCTTAAACCTCGCATTTAGCTCATACAAGTCGTGTTTAGCTCATGGGATCCGCATTTAGCGCAAAGCTGGTAAACACTTCACTCCCAGCTAATTTGTGATGTGACGTGACCTAGATACTTTGAGATAAGAGTACAAGGTGACATTACGGCATGCATCCGATTAATTCAAGCGCAAATTAGCCGACAAAATCTGAAGTTTATTGTTTTATGGTTAATGGGGCGAAGATTTTACGAAATTGAAATAAAGACGAGTTAATAATACTCAAAAGTTAAGCAAAAGGTAAAAGTTGTAAAATTTCAATTCATTAAATATTTATCAAAGCAGGTTTCTTGAGCTGTAGGCAGAGCAAATATCTATATACTTTTCTGTTACTCCATACTCCTTATATATTTTCTTCATTTATATTTGATAGCCTCGGTGGCTCAGTTGTAAAAAAAGTATGTTTAGCTGCTCGAGGGTTGCGCGATCGATTTCCACTGGAACTAATTTTTTTAAAGTATTCCAGTCTGGTTTTCACTTATTCATTTTCGATCTGATTTATACAACATTCTAGAAAGGTGATAAAAGGCCGGTTTTAGCCCGGAGGCTGCAGTTTTAATCCCCTTTGTAATATATATTTCAATATAAGGATTCCAATATCGCTTTACTTAAAACCTTTTCAATATCTTTTTAGTAGGTTGGAAGAGATTGCCGCATAAAGATAAGTTCGCTAGGTTGTACTACATACAACGAAAGTGTAATACAATACTTTTCGCCAAGTACCATTTATATTTTTCATACTTTCCGGTTTATCTTCTTTCAAAATATGATTCACTCTTTCATGCTACGTTTTACTCAATATTTTATCTCGCGCACGTACCGCGCACGTACCGCGCACGTACCGCGCACGTACCGCGCACGTACCGCGCACGTACCGCGCACGTACCGCGCACGTACCGCGCACGTACCGCGCACGTACCGCGCACGTACCGCGCACGTACCGCGCACGTACCGCGCACGTACCGAGCACGTACCGCGCACGTACCGCGCACGTACCGCGCACGCACCGCGCACGTACCGCGCACGCACCGCGCACGTACCGCGCACGTACCGCGCACGCACCGCGCACGTACCGCGCACGTACCATGCACGTACCATGCCATGCACTTATAATTTATATATTAATTTTTCGGCCTTCATTATCTTTACATGACAATATTATCATACTGCTTTCTGTATCTTTACGTCTTGAAAAATGTTGGCTCCACATTATTAAGAATGGACATGTTTTAATTTAGACGTTGAAGTGTGTTTTATTTAATATTAAATGATTGAGTCACAGTTGTTTCAGAAATATGGAAACCACTACAATATTTATTTAACACATGAAAATGCATAATTCGGATTTTAAAATTTCCCTTAATCAACGAGCTTTTGATTCGAAATTATTATATAACTTTGTTTCGAAATTGTTATAATGTATTCATGACCGTGTCTTTAAATTGGTAAATGTTATTAATATTGGAGTAAAATTACCAAAAAAAATTATAAAAAGGAATATATAAAAGGGATTGCAATATGAATGGTGCAGGAAAAAGACGAGAGCTATTTTGAGGATAAATAGTGTTTATTTCGGTTTTACTTAAATATAAAAAAGGAACAAGCCGTTCTGATATAGTCAAGATGATTTGTTCTAAAGTAAAACAAAGTGGTCCGTAAAATATTATGTGAAGAATGAAGTGTTTGATGCGTTGACATGCAAAAGATTTCGCCGTTACCAAATTGAAGAAATAGTCCATGCTCAAAAAGAAAATTGATTTTTTCACGCAGATAGTACAGCTTGGATTATTCTACACTCCAAAGAGGGTTGACAAAACCTGAATATTTTTTCACTGCCATTTTTAGCCATTTTAGAGAAAAAAAATGGTTTTCATCGTAATTTTTATTGAAAATAAAAATTCTAATATTTTTAACAGCAAAATTTCTTTGATAAAAGATTAAAATAAAGCAGATCTAAACAAAAAATGCTGAAAATAGGATGATTTGGTAAAAAATATAATAAATAGTCTTTTATCAATAAAAATACGTAATCTCAAGACCCCTAAAAATTTAACAGGACAATCCATTTTTGATCCAATGGAATAAATTTATCAGAGAAAACTAAATCAAAATAGGGTGTTTTGATAACAAGATAAAAGTATGCTGCAAAAATAAAAAAAACACTGGACGGTTCACAATTTTCGTCAGTCGAACAAAAATGTTCTATTTTCTTTGTATTTGTCGAAGCCTCAAATATTTTGGACGCAAAGTTTCCCATGGGATAATATCAAATGTTGATTGTGACAGAAGATACAATTCTCGTTTTTTATCTCGTATGTGATCTTTATTCTATAAAATATAGTGTCTTAGCATCACAGCTTTGTGAAACGCTTTCTTTGCATTTTGCGACCCCCCTGGGAACTACTACAGGGGGCATTCGCCAACTAAGTGATTCGTGATCTGCAAAATACCGCACATACGAGTACAATGAGGAGATTCCAAAACCTCCCATAAATACCCGACAGGCGCAGCGACTATGGCTACTACGAAAACGGTTTAGAGCGCAGTATTATAGATAGTTGACAACCTCTGTGGCCTAGTTAATAAGATTTCTGTCTTTCAGCCCGAGGGTTGCGAATTCGTTTACCGTTGGTACCCAAATTAATAAAAAAATACAAATAAAAACAAGACCTGTTCTATAAGGCCTTTCTGGTCACTTGTAAAACAATACCACATGACAATAAGCCCACCATGTTTTATTTTATATTACAAAAGGGTAATAAATTATAATTCATTGCCTTTTCAGAAGGTGGAAACCAGGTCACCTTCGTTGGGTCTTTCACCGTTTCTCACACCCTCTTCTAGCCAATCTACCATCCATCGTCGAAGATACGAAACAAGATTAAAAATTAAAAGCCACCAACGTTTCGTTTCGGTACGCGTTGGGTTCGGACGTGCTGCGTTTGCTCTTCCGTTGTGTGCACTGTACAAAGTGCTCATTGTTACATGTGCGCGGTGAGTGGTTTTAAATTTGCAAACAATGCGTGATAGTGAATTCACAATGCCCGAACGTACGATTCGCGACTACCAAACAGTGTTACTCAACTAACACGCCTCGAACAAATGTTTTCGAAGACTGTAAGACATCCTCCCGGAACACTGCACAATCTTCAAAAGATTGTGCCTTCACGCATCAAATAACTGGAAAGGTTTATATTATTAACGAAAAATATCACACTTTTAATGCAAAACTATAGTAAGTTGAAAATATCAAGTATTTTTCAAATAAACGATGATGAAATATGCTTTTTATTTTACGATTAAAATTAGATTTAATTTCGGGCAGTGGTTATGCCCAAAACCTCTTTCAATTTAAAATGCTATATTTGGTTTTTTTAATAATTCTTATTTTCTAAATTATTTTGACAAGGTTCATGGCAGCGCGGTAAAACTGTAAATTTCTCTACAGAAAGTCGAGCTTATGTCATCCAAGCCCATTGGCTTGAATCCCCTCAGCGTCGTTTTTGGTTGAAAAATGATCATTTCGCTGAAAATTTTATTTCGTTAAGGTTAAACATACTCGTATTATTTTATGTATCGTTAAGGTTAAACATACTCGTATTATTCGATTCAACAAAATATAATCGTTTTTTTTTAATTTTCTAACTTCGGTATTTGTTATAGTGAGATATGAGTCTCTATCATAATACTTGAGTAATTGAATGCAACGTCTCACCTGTATTTGGCAAAATATTTCCCCGTAAGGCCAACACTTGTATAATGCAGGAAGTAGAGCCACGGGAGTCACCAGGACTCCGATGAAAAGATCATTCAGAGCCAAGGATGTCAACAGATAGCGGGGCTGTACAAAAAAAAAACTATATATTATACATATCATTGAAATATTTTCTTATACACAAGTATCGATAATTAAGCAATGTAGCCCAATCTGAAAGGATTTAAAATAATAAATAAAGCATTGTTTATAGTGCTATAGCAAAAAAACCTATTCCTTTTCTATCATATGATACTATTTAACATAATGGAATTGGTTCTTAGGACGTATTGCAGAGCATGGTCTGGAGACATTGTTGTTTTCAGCCTCAGTAATCGACACTTTCCTTTTGATTCTAGATGGTACTCGAAAAATAAATAAAAAATGGGTCCCAGTCTAGTAGTGCCCATCTGGTAACAACAATATTCGCGTGCGTTAGACGTGTACGAGTGCTGTTGCCTCTTTATTAGCAGTATTATTGCCAGCCTCTCCATAACACCTGCCATTACAGCGTTTCTAAGCCCAAGGGTGCTAATTAATAATTGACCCGAAGATAATGTTAATTCCCGTCCATGTTATTTAATGATTGAAGGACACTGTGCAAATGATTGAAAATAAAATATTAACCTTATTTATAAATTCATCTATTATTATTCTTATTTATTATTTGTAAATTCACAGCGCAAAGAAGAAAAATTGATTTATGTATACTTTATAAAAATTGATTTATACATATTAGTTTTACCGAAAAAAATTAAACTGTGTAGTCATTTTAAGGATTAAATTAAATATCAATAACAAAATACCATAATCAAAGAAAAAAACACAAACTTCTTTGCAGACTACAGCATAGAACTTGACAAAAATTGTGTAGTTAAGATATACAATAATTTAATTTACTGTCACCTCCAACGAAAAACGGCAAAAATAAACCATTGGGAAAAAAACATGTCTTTTCGTGCCATGAAAATACCAAAATCTATTATACTTAATTAAATAATATATTTCGGGGAAACCCCAGCGATAATGAAATGAAAAAGTGAAGGACCATAATATACTACGGAAAAATATCTTCTTTTATTTTTTTAGATCACATTCAATAACGAAAATAGAATGTATTTTCTATGCCACTTCACAAAAAATACTTCATGTTTTGGGATTTCTCCAACATTCGTATTTGGACGAAATAGTTAATATTATTTCTTTTTGGAATTGCATTTGTTTTAACTAAAATTTGAGAGATGAATTTTTTCCATTGTTTGATGGATGTTATTTTATGTTTAATCTTTGAATAAACTTTTTTGTTTCAAAATTATGAAAACTACCATTTTAAAGCATGACTTCAAAAATATTTGTAAATCACAATCATAGTGAAATATAAAATGTTTAAACAAATTTTTCTCTGCAGAAATAATTGTGCCATAAAATAAGATTATGTCCCAAGGCAAAAATGTAATGCAGAATTTTAAGATATGTACAATGATAACAGGGGGTTAAAACAAATCAAATAAGTTCTCGACAAAGCCAAAAAATGTGAATAAAATTCTACGGAAGAGAAAAGCGTTACTGACAATTTGTCAAGTTTCGTTTATTCGTATGTTACACCTCAACACAACCAATTTGGCAAATAGAACATTTTGAAAAACTTGGCCGGAAGAGAGCATTATCTCCGGCTCCATTAAGCGAGCTTTCGGGCTATAATCACTGGAGATAACAAAAAACTCGCAGTTCGTCATCGCACGTGTTGACAAAAGTGTTGACACGTGAAGAGGCGATAACACACACGTCTAGCGTGCGTGATTATTGTTCCCAGACATTTTTTTTTGTCAAATTGAGACCCATAGTTTTGTTTTCAGGTACTATCGGGAATCGAACCCTAAACTCCCGGGAGGAAGTCACGCATCTTATCTACTAGATCATGGAGGTCAGAGTATCTTGAATAAGACAACGATGAGTTCGTTAATTCTTTGGATTCATAGCCCAAAGGAACAAAGGATATTAGGATAGGTTTTTGCTTACTGGAGGCATGTAATAAAACACATGGGTGGAACATCTCAGATACCTTGGACGGACCAATTAAGGTACGCTACAGGATTACAAGTATCATTTACCACTGATCTGTGTACTGTTGAGAGTTAAGATCGATGGAGAAGAATTGTCAAGGGCAATCCCGGGATAAACGGGGGTCTGTGATGATTTTAATGATATATGTGACTGGGAAGAACAAAAATATAGTATTAGATGTTTGTTTGTTTACACCTGTCTCTCTGGAAAGAGGATGGGTACAAATTGACTTATAATGAATTATTATCAAAGGGAAGCTTGGGGCGGGCGGCATCTTTTCTGGTAACTATGGAGATCAATTCTCGATTTACAGGAACTGCCACACTAGCAACCCCACGTCCAGTTCTGGTGTACTCTATGCTTCACCTTCTTACGCTTAAATTTGAGATCTTCAAACCAATTTTAACTAACCAGAAAATACAATATGTGGGTAAACATTAAAATATTGTAGGAAGTTAAAGAATCTGCTATTAGAGTAGTATTTTATCACATGATGAAAAGTAATTCTCATACGTTATAATCTCCTTATGCATTTCATACCAAATGAATTATATGGAAGAGGTCGTGAGGTGCATAGTCGCGTAGTAATGCACTGGACTTCGAATGACACAGACATGTAGTCCGCTGAGTATTCGGGGCATACCCATAACTTCTTTCATATACGAGTATATTCTTCCTAAGAAAAGGATTTGCTGATTTACTCCAACCATCTCACTTTGGTGTGCCTTGTGATTCAGTACAGCGGTGTGACTGGTGAATTCGCTAGTGTGCAATGGTTCACTCACTTAAGAAGAGAAGGTAAAGAAAAGAAAGAAACCAAAAAATCGACGGCTTTTCAACCAAATTGACGTTCGAATGAGGAGATCCTCGACTACGAGGTCCAGCAACGACAATGATACCACATGGATGGATTGTTTTTATAAATCTTTCATCAGTCATTCTAAACAAATATAAACTCTTTTTTAAAAAAATATATAACTCGTTTTCACCCAAATTAACAACTTTAACGTTTGGCATAACATTATATTATAATGGTTCTTACCTGGCTACTAATGTATTTCGTGTATCTTCTGTTGTTAAGAACACAGATCACCAATAAGTTGGCCCCTACTATTCCTAACGAGAGCATGACGATGATCAGCACCCGGAAGATGTCTCCGAAGGTGAGGAGACTGAGCAGATCTGCCTGGGCGAAGCGAGGGTGCGAACAAGAGCTATTCCACAGAGGAGGTGCCGTCAACCAGGTGGACTTGGCGTCAAACATCGTGCCTGACCTTTGGGAGGGCATCTAGGCTCGCTTCCATCTGATGCTGGGAACCTCTTTTCTCAGGTTTATTTCTTCCATATCTGTTTAGATTTAGTCACCCAGTTATTACTCTCGGAAATGGATTTTTCTCATTTTGCTTATTTTATATATTTCATTGATTATTTTACCACTTTTTCAACCTTTACTTTTAAGATTTATAGGTTTTTAATTCATTTAAATAATGTATACACTTATCAATGCTTATAACTAGAACTTTTTACTATAAAACAAACACTTTTTCTTTATAAAAATACTATTTTAAATCTATTTTTTATTTAGGTTACTTATAGAAGTATTAAAAAAGTTTTTTTATAACACTTTTTTAATACACATTATTTTAGTTAAACGAAATTTCACGCTTAAAAGTAAAAATCACATCAAATTTACCCTTTTTTATGATTTTTAAGTTTTATTCGTAATGCTTCATTTTGTTTTTTTTTATATAATATATTAAATAAAGTTTTAAAATAAAAATATTTTACTTCCACATATTGTTTTTTAACATGGTTTCAACTTACAGCACGCAATATTTAAACATTTTTAATTAAATTTTTCACATTGTAAAATGGATTTTGTTTACATTCTTTTAAAACGCAGTCTTTTGATTCGCCTGGACTGACATTTCATGACGAATCTGAAAAAAAAATATTACGTAATAAATACCTAGTTTAAAAGGCCTTTTTTTAAAAATATAAGTAAAATTAATGGAAGAAGATACTTTTGCATGAAATTGTATTTAAAGTTAATCAATTATTTCTTAATTGTAACGACCGCAGTAGTTACAAATAATCTAAACTGAAAACAAATAAAAAAAATTAATCCAAACAGCAATCAAATTTACTTTGAAACATATCATATTAATTTTAAAACATATAACAACTGAAATCTAGAACAAAATTAAAAAAAAAGCATCTTAATTTGAACACATATTCAAAACTGAAAAAAAAACATCTCAACTTTAACACATAATCAAAACTGAAAAAAACATCTTAATTTGAACACATAATCAAAACTGAAAAACTTGTATATCATACAAAACAGAAACAAATATTTGGCACAGGTATATCAAAAATAAAATTTCCAACGGCACTTTTTAATTGATCAATAGTAATTACGAAATAAAATATGATTAATTGGAAGTTATAGTTTTAGAGTAATAAATTCGTCAAATGTATTTGCATGAAAGTTTTAAATAAATAAATAGATAATTGAAAAAAACTTTAAATTCGTCAACATATTAAAAAAAAAATTACTGACATAATAATAAAAACAATATTTAATGGAGTAATTTAAAATCGCCCCGATTATAAATAAATGTTTTTAACCATTTACAAAAATACAACCCAATTCACTTTCAATACAAGGGAAGTTCGCAAAATTATCTTAAATAATTAATACGAGTTGACCTAAACACAAAAATGGATTAAACTTGTGTAAAATCGAATCCAAAACTCAACAATGAAATATAAAGTTCAACATCTAGGCCACCAACATTTAAATGGAGATTCTTTAAAGATTCTTGTGTCATAGACATTTGACATTTGACAGAGTTAATATAACATATGTTACAAAGTCCCTACTCAATATTATAAAAATTCTTGTCACGTTTGGTTATAAATGCGTCCAAGTTTACCATTATTTTTGTAGGGAGTAAAATGTGACGGGGTAATCCATATGGCGGAGGGATAACGTTGTGATGTATCGTAATATTACTGCTCTTCTCAACATACAGTACGACCAGGACTGTTATCTACTAAAAATGAGACGGGTCATTCATGTGGCGGAAGGGTAACGATTAAATGTTTAGTATTATTACTTTTCTTCTCAACATACAGTACGACGAGGACTGTTATCTACTAAAAATGTGAAAAAATAACACATATAGCGGAAGGATAACGTTTTGATGTGACGTATTATTACTGATCTTCTCAACATACAGTACGATCAGAACTGTTATCTACTAAAAAGTGAACCATTTTGAAGTTTAAACATGTATCAACACTAAAATTTATTGTTATATACCATATACTCGTACTTATGTTGACTGAACACTGTTGAAAAAAATATTTGAGGAACAGAAACACAAACATAACATCCTCGCTATACTCCTTTTGTAATGTTAAACTACTCAGTCAAGGCACCGATTAATTTCATAAATGTTCTACTTTAAATAATACATAGGGACAATGTACGAAAGATACGGAATTAAGTAAAGAGAGATGACTGTGAACTTAATAATGTGAGTCGAGACTTGATAGAGGAAGACCAAGATAAGCATGGTTGGACAAGTGAATTATATTTAAATAGAAAGAAACGTGATTGAGTTAGGGAAATCTGTGGAGTTGTATGAGAGACGTATGGATATTGAATAGTCGAAAGATGTGTGTCACGATAGAAAAGTCTAGCGCACTCTTGTATGTACGAGTACATTCCTTGATATGAAAAATCGTTCTTGTATGTAACATAACAAAGAAATTGGGAAAATTAAACATTTTGGGGAAAAAAAATGTATAAATCTAGAGAAGTTTTTTACTAATTTAGTAAGTAGTGAGATTAAAATGTATTTTCCTTTTAATTACGTATGACGTCGTTTCTTTGGCAGCATTTGCAGAGAATACAGAGCGCCAGATTTTCCTATAGCAACGCACATACGAGTATGTTACATACAGAGCATTTTAAATTAAATAAAGCTGATTGCGCATAATGGAAGCTTGGTCCCAAAATTTATATTAGCAAAGAAATTTGGACTTGGCTAAAAACATAAAATAAATGTTGTAGAAATGAAATAATTGCATAGAATAAGCAGTGTTACACATGACGAAAGGATATTAAAATGGTTCAGTCATGTGGAAAGAATGGATGATGAAAGATTTATAAAATCAATGTATTCTACCAGTAAAGAAGGTATGAACAATTAAGAAAGACCAAGGAAAACGTGTCACGACCAAAAATTTGTGCTTTTGGTGCAAATTGTGATTTTGTTGATCTGGAGGTGCATATGATTAAGAAACGAAAAACAAGTTTGGAAGAAACCGTCTGACTATAGAATGAGCGACAAATTGATACGCGCTATCGCATCATTGTATGTTGAAAGCAGTTTGTGTTAGAATTAATCAAGTTTTAACTGATTGGTTCAACATAACTTAAGGTATCAAACAAGAATGCGTTATGTCATAATGATTGTTACGTATATACAAAGACAAGTATAAGTGTAAGTAAAGTATAAGTGGTATAAAAGAGAAAAATGAAACATTAGAGTAAGTTGAGGAAATTTCGTACCTTGGAAGTATGTATGTTATGTACCATACATATAGTACCATACATATATGTTATGGCATGTTCACATCTAACATAATGGCCGCACGAAGTGCGATGTTGAGACAAAAGTATGTTAGCAGCGGGTATTATAATGAATAGTAAGTTATACAATGTGTTAACTGGAGCATTTCAAGAAAAACGAAGCTGGTTGCTCATAATGGAACTTTAGTTCCAGCATAAGGATATGAAAACGAAACGTTTACGTGGCAAAAAAAGTGATAAAAGTTATATAAATGCGGTAAAAATAAGAAAGGGGCAAAGAATGTGTGGAATAATTATGCATGACAGAATGAGAAATGAGAAGATAAGGAAATAATGCAGTTTGAAAGAAGATGTAGTGCTTAAATGAAGAAAAGAGCATTGAGATTGGTAAGCCATGTAGAAAAAAAATAAAGTAACATAGAAAGATTTAAAAAAAGTTTGGAAATATATTGTATTATATATGAAAACGCTGCACGACAAAATTAATAAAACTTTGAAAGAGGGAGAGTGAAAATTCTTTATAGTATAATGGGAGTTAATTATTTAAGGTTTATGTATTTAACTCAAATGAAAGATGTGTGCCAGAATATAATAAAGAGGTAATCCATTCTCTCGGCCTAGCCAAACAGGGGCATGATCTAAATGAGATGATAATGATGAGTTTATTCTCGATATTTGATAAGTACTCTTAATCATCGTCCATACGCTTCAGACGTGGCAGAAGTTAAAAATGTGTGTCAGGATAAAATGAAGTGGATATCTGTTCTCTCTGCTTAGCCAAATAGGGGTAAGGCGTGATGGTTGTGCTGACGATGTATTTATCGTTGCTATTTTAAACAAATTGAAATTTGAGGAAAACGATATTCTTTTTATACAATATGTACGAATACATATCTGTATTTTTTTTAAACAAAATATTTTAATTGAAGCTTCACTCGAAATGAATCAGCCAGGTTGAACTGTATGGATATTTTGAAAGGAATCACAAAACATTTCGTATAGCTCGCATTTAATATCGAATGTTATTTCTTTCGAACATTGAGATATTAGTAGCAATAAAGTTCTTGTATGAGATTTTGCTTTATGTGTTGTATGAAATATAACACATCAAAGAAGGAATTTTTATACGAGTTATGTTCACGATGGATGGGGAAATCTATAACCAAGCTATGTGTTACAGAATGGAGGTATGCATTCAAAAAAGATCTAAGCCAAATTTTTTTTTTGAATATTTGATTTGTCGAATAGGAATTCACATGGTAAAATGTTCGTTTTATGGGATTGATTTCACGAAACATCACAAAAAGCTATGTTTTTAAACTAACTGTAATAAAAGCTTTGAAGTGATTAGTGATGTATAATATGTGAACTTGAATAAATATAAGAAAAATATACTACTCTGAGATAGTTTGGGTATGTAGAATGAAGAAAGAAAGTCTAAGCGTGGTAGAGGAAGACGAGTGATATTGTGGTTAGATCAACTGAATTAATGATATTTTGAAAGTAGGAAATGTTAAAAGTCAGAGAAACCGTAGAAGTTGCATGATAAAATGTATGAAAGTTGAGGTGGAAAAAGAAATTGGAGTAAAGGGAGCGGTGAGGGATCCTGTCCACAGCGGAAAACTCTAAAGATATAGGATTAAAAAAGTCGACCTCACGCAGGGGAATGGAGATAGGAGGAAGAAATAAGTAATTCAATACATATAATTAAATCATAACTTGACATCATGATTTGATATGAAGCAAATCTTTGTTAAAATTATTTATTATTAGAATCATTTTATCCACATATTTTTCTAAGAGGAAATAAAATCCTTAAAAAAATGTTACGTTTAAAAGTTCTTCAAATTTTGTCTCTGAATTTGTTTTTATAGTATAATAAATTTGACAACTTATACAATAAATGTGTGTCTCTACAATAGATTTTTAGCAGATTTTCGTGATCTCGTTCGTTTTAATGCATTAACTACTTTTAATCGATAATGATTCGAATCATAAGTTCCTTATGGATGACACATTAAGACACTCGAAAAATGTCAGCAGAAACACATCAGTCAAATAATGAAGATTCAATGGTCCCATAAAATGAAGTTCTGAGAAGAGCAAATTGATATAGCTTCAACATTCTGGTATTGAATGCTCGACTGCGTTGGTCTAAACTTGTGGCTTGCATGCATGAGTACAGACCCTGATAAATATCCATGTTGGTGAACTAATGGAATACAAAAGAAAGCCCGGTGGACTGCGCAAGAGAATTTAAGACCTACTGCATGAGACACTAAAAACATTATTACTCAGCATAACTGGGAACAAACGATAGTAGATCTGCAGAAGTAACTGTTGCTAATTATTAGGGATCCAATGAAGGACAAATACTGAAGCTTTGTGCTCTATACGCAACAGGTTATGCTTATAAGATTTACATAGGAGTATATATCTGTCGTGGTCCAAGCGTCAAGTCCACTTATTCTCCACTTTGTTTTCAGACTTCTATTATACTCACAACGGGTAATGAGAACTCATCCATAATCTTTCTTAAAACGTCCGTCCGTAGTTAAATTGTATAATTAATTTCTTATTTTTGACTTCCATGGTTTAGTTCGTATGATACTCCTCTCCCATCAGGGTATTTTGCGTTCAATTTCCAAATTGATGAAAAAATGTCCGCATCATCATCAACACAATCATGCCATATCCCTTTTGAAACATGCAGAGAAAAAATATACCCACGTCATGCATAATCTCTTATTACAATTTTTTTTCACTATTCCCTGTTTTAGAATTTCATAAATTTGGTCGTGCCACGTTTTCCTGGGTCTTTCCAAAATGCTGTACCTTCTGTACAATTGGTATAGATTCTTTTTGTGAATCTTTCATCATAACTACGAAATCTTCATCATAACTACGACATATCCTTTAAATTCCATTTTTTCTAATGTCTTCATTCCTTATTATACGAGTATCATGCATTTTTTTCCACATATTCTACGCAAAGTTCTCATTTCTACGAGCCCGTGTCATGTCAACATCATTATTGCGGATATGCTGAGTAGTATTATGCGAATGCACGAATGAATTTCCTGTTTAATATAGTATCCGTATTGTACAGCATCGGTACAAAGACTGTAGAATAGGTGGATGGTTGTCGCTCAATCCTAGGAGATTCCGGCGTGACTTCAATATGAATCTTGGTGAAAAGCTGGGTGAAGAGAATAGATTTCTCGTTGGCCGGTAGAACTTTGTAAAGTATGATCGGACGTCCCTTGTGTTGAACCAATCGCACATATCAAGCATCTCGATCGGACCGCTTATGTCGTCAACTTGTGCTAGCTCAACGCATATCGCGCTTATTGCGTGCAGAGGCCGTCCGATCAAATGTAGTGATAATGCGAGGACCACACAAAAGGACGTTTTATTAAAATACAACAACAATCTTACAAGCAATAATTAACAAATATTAAAGGTACTACAAATAAAAATTGCTAATATATGTGACGCATACGTCCAATACATGTAAAAAAAAACAATTTACGTTTAATTTTGATAAAGATATGGCAGATATTTTGGCGTAGGTAATGGATAAGAAATCTTACATTTAATTTCACCTAGATGTCGAAATTCAAAGAAAATAACAAAAATAGAAAAAAAAGGCGGATGAGGGCTCCGCTTTTTCACGTTAAAAGGTAAAATACTCTAATCCTTTACATACATATGAAAATCATATTCTACGAGCGTAAGAGACTTCTTTTAGAGGAAGCGGCTCTTCGTACTTTCACATCTAAAGGGAAGCAAAGCCAACAAAATGGATGAATTATGCAGCTAGTTTCCCGTGGCAGGAGATTTCATATATAGTATTATGTAGGCATTACGAGGGGAATCTATGAAACTATCTGTGTTACTCATCGGAGAAGGTATTGGAAATTTCTATATGCTCATTAAATAGAGAAAAAGTCGCACATTGATATAATAATATTTTGGTTAGATAATTTGAGAATTTCCATGTCCCAAATGGTATAACGCTTGTCTTCCATAACGATACTTGTGGAATCGATTCCCGTTGGTAAATTCTAGGTATATTGGGATACTGCCCCTTAAGTGTGAGGAGAGATATGAGGATATCTTCTTATATTTTGAAGTTCCTAACGGGAGTAACATCTAGTCTAACTATGTAAGAAATGTTTTTATGTTCCTGACGACTATTCGAGGTACATAAATAATAATATATTTAGACTGGCAAAAAGTAGAACTAACTTGCCAAAGGCTCTTTCATTGCAACAAGGGGTGTCCCTTGTGAATAGAATCTCGGATATTGTCATTTTAAATATTTCAAAAAGTATTTTAAGCTTTTTTAGCAATGGGAGTCAGTTGTTTTGGTTTAAAAATGATTTCTTATTTATTAATTTATATTTCTTGGTAATGTATATAATTCTTTGAAGGGGGTATTCTCATTTGTTTTTTTTAATCGATTTTTTTTCATTTTATTTTTTTATAATCCTTTCTAAATCATTCCCAGTAAGAAATTTTCAAAAACCTTGAAAATTCGAAAAGTTATCTGGGTTTATAGTCGAGCGCGCCGGTCGAAAAATTATCTGGGCTTCGCAGCTTTCGGGTCGTCTATTGTTATGGCAGCTGCCTTATTTTCCAAGAATTCTCGTCCAATAGGATTTCTTGGAATGATGAATTGATATTTAGTTTGTCGGGATTTTGTAACAAGTTTATATGGCCCTGGAATTGCTGATTAACAGTAAGTTGAAAATATTTACTTTAATTCGTGTAAAAATCACACTTGAAACTTAAAACACGTTTCTGAAAAATCACTTTTTTTCAAACTACTATCCATAATCCCCCAAAAATTAATAAACTGATTTTAATAAATAAGTACTTATTCTCTTTGTTATACCTCTCTCTATAGCCGGTACTAGAATTATTTCAATCTATTCATTTTTTTCACTCCTCTAAAGACAAATAAAAAATGAAAAAATAAGGAATTTTTAATTTCAACAAGCCGCATTTTTTTATAATTATTATTTTTTAATTATTCTAGTACCACATGATTTCTGAGTAAAAAGTTTTTTTTTTAATTTTCAGACTAGTACAACAATTACGGACATAATGAACCCCCTCCATGTACGGGCGGCCTTACTTCCGACTTAATAACAACAACAAAAATATATTTTTTTATCATGAAATTTTATGAAAATGTTCTTAAAAGACAAATAAATATGTCAAAAAAAACAACAATTTAAAAAAAATTATTCGTTCACTGAAAAAAAGTATCTTAAAAATCGTCGATTTTTCGGCCCATGAAATGAAAATACCCCCTTAAATATTCGTATATAATTGGATTTAACCATTTATGTAAAATTGATAAAATAAGCAAAAGTAGCTGATTCATTTTAAAAAGGCTCATGTTTGGTTTTAACCCAAGTTTATTTGAAATATTTCTGGTTGGTTAAAATATATTTCCATATTGTAATAAACCCGCCAGGTTATAGTGTACACAATAAGAGTGTTATACAATACATTATATTTGATTGATTGTTTTAAGTAAGATGAAGAAAATAACTTTAAGAAGGATGGCTTGAACACGTGGAGAAAATAAACGAATAAACAACGAGTAAGGGAATATATAAGTCAGAAGCGCAAGGTGTGCGTGGAAGAGGTAAACCGAGGAAAACGTGACTGGACCAGATTTTGAAAGAAAGTAAAGTGAGAAGTATGAATTATAGAAGTAGAGGAGTCAAGAATTGTGTGTTTGGATATAAAAGTTTGAAAATCTACCCCACAAGGGACACGGTGTGATGATTAGTGCGTATATTTGATAAAAATAGTGACTTATGTAGCTACAGCTAAAGAGAAATGAGAAAAAAACAACATTTTTAACATGGTTCATTTATGTTATATATATACTACTGCATAAAGGGAACATTTTATATTTTTTCAAAGGTTTCAGATTTACCTTTGTGAACTTCCATATTAGAATAATTAACTTTCCACCTAATGCGAGTCTCGGTACAAAAGGTAAAAACACGTATAGCGGGAATCAATATAATCAGTGGAATAAAACTGTAATTTATTATTAAATAGATATTAATTGTGTTCCGCAGATGTACCCTTATTTTTTTTTATTTTTACCATAAAATTTTATTCGTAAATAGAAGAACATTTTGACCTTCAGTGGATACTCACATTGAGTTGGCGAAGGTCATTGGCAGATGGTGTTAGATTATATTTTGAAACGACATTTATTTGTACTGGTTAGATTGAATTCTGCTTTTTTTCATTCATTTTTATGATCCTTTCATATTCACATTGCGGATAGGGACATACTCGTATTAAAAAGTTTGACCGTGACATTACTTATTAGTAATAGTTGTTTACGCAAGTTATATTGAATGTATCATATACTGGTAATATTGACTTTTACTTATAATGGTGAAATTGAGTATTTGAACGAGTTTTTTTATATAAATAAAACAAATATATCACTCTTAAGTATGACGAAGTGACCAAAGTTGTACAATCATTACCTAATCCATATTTTTTATGATTTTGTTTATTTATACACATACATACAGACAGAGCGCTAGATTTTCCTGTCTCGACACACATATTTCGCCTCTTCCACATCCACACAGCTTCTACGATTTCAATTACTTCTTACATTCCGTTTTTTCAAAAGATCGTTCACTTGATCCAACCATACTTTTTAAAGGCGTTCACTACCACTATATTTCACTTAAGTTTGCACAGTATATTTGATTTGATAGTCTTTCTTCATTAATTTGTTTTGATAGTCTTTCTTTATTCATTTGTTTTGATAGTCTTTCTTCATTTCCACCTACCCAAACCATCTCATAGTGCGCTGCATCATCTAACAGAATATATCGGCTTTATTTTATTTATTTCTTGTTTAATATTTTTGAAGCCAGGATAGCTTATCTATCTTGGAGTAACCAATTTTTATGTATATTTCCTGTTTTGGTGTTCTTAAAAGCACACCTAGAATGGCTTTTCTTCTTGATTAATTTACTAGAGCCAGTATTTTTTCTTGCAGTTTTCATTACACTGTACTGTCTTATAATACCATGTTCAAAAACTGTTTCCATAATATACAAATAACATAGTTTATAAAAAGTTAATATTTAATACTGGTATACTATTTTCTTCAATAACAAATGTCAAAAATAAATGAAAATTTTAACAAACGACATTAAAAGTGGACGAAAAGTATTACAAACTTTGTTTTAAAATTGAATTTGAAATCCCTTGATGGGTTGTCTCCATTATATCTTTTGGAACTGTGTCTGAAAGATGTTCCTTCGGATAGGTGCAGAACTTTAAGGTCAATCTTATCTTCATCGAAGAAATATATTATTCTGAATCGATCCAATATGTTGGGGTACTACGAAAGGTCTTCGCTGGTCTCGTACTGTGGAATGACCTGTCTTTAAGTGTTCGAGATATGGCTGGCTTGTGCAGTTTCAGAAAACTTTTTGGGAGGTCCTATTAAAATTTATGATTATATATGAACACTACACTCCACCTAAAGCTGAATGTCTTACTGATACACAGAAAGATCTACAAAGTATCTACGAGTATGTAGCTCGTCTCCCCTTGGTAAGTTTTAGGTGGTTTTTTTTTCAAACATATGCACATAACATATAGTAAAGTTTCCAATCTATTGGCGTAGTGACCCCTTTTATATCCTCATACCAGAGATTTTTGAAATATTTTAAATGTTTGTACAATAGTTGGTTTGATTCCCCATTTGGAGAGACTTTGATGAAAGTGAGTGACGGAATGAAGTGATTTGAGATGAATGTGAACATATGGCAGATGTGTTGAGTAAGACGAAGAAGAGCACGGTTAATTGGTTTAGGCGTGTGAAATGAATGAAAGAAGAAAGACTAACAAAACCAATGGAAAGTGCTAATGAGAAGTGTGAGTTTGAGTGAAAGGCGTCAGAGAGGAAGACCGAGGTGAGTATGATTGGATATAGTTGCATATTTCACCGTAGAGGGGAAATAACGTGATGGTATGTAACATATGTTGATGAGATTCTGCTCTTTAAACGAGGCTTTTTATTATATTTATATTATCAGATAAAGTAGACGCATTTATTACAGATACGACATTTCTTACTATTAACTGGATCACCACTAGTTTTTTTAAACACGTTAAGATTCACGATCCAGAGCTAAACTGCGCTTTTCCAAAAAAATCAGCTTAAACCAAAATATAATCTTGGGTTTAATGGATATAAGTAGAAGATTACACCTTTTTGCAAAACAATTCTTGGTTTTTACAATTTCAAAGGAAGATTAAAATTTAAATTTGCAAACAAGACATTTTCAAGCTTCGTAAACTTTCTTCGCTTGAGGTAACAAACATTTAAAGGGAGTAAAATGTTCCCACACAAGCTTGCATGCATATTTGATAACTCATTTTCTTTTAAGAATTGCTCGTATGTTTCAATTACTTAGGCGGTAAGTTATCGTAGAAGCAGCCTTCTTAACAGACACACGTTTACAAAGGTCTTTCTCTTTTGAACAGAGCTGTACGAAGTGAGGATCTCATTTGTTCACAATACCCGTCCAGAAGGAATTTCAAGGGCAAAAGTAGCTCCAAATTAGGTTTAAAATATCCGACTTAATTTTAATACATGGCTTGTTTTTCAACTCCAGAGGGATAACAATATCATTCTAAAGAACCGTTAAGTACATACTAGCACATCTCAGAAATGATCCAGTTAAGAAGCCACTTTAAAGCCTTTCTACGCTTTAAAAGAAGTTCATTAAACGCTCTTAGAAAAGATTCACTAAAATACGACTCGGTCATAAACAATATTTTACATAAGGCGGTTTACACGCTGAGAACTCATCAAATTTAGCCAGTCATGGTTTCATTGAGGCACATGCCTCTTGTGCGTGAATTGGTTTTGTGATGCAATGTGTTGGTATGATTGTCTTGTATGTATGTGGATTGCATACTTGGTTTGCTGATCGTATCAGCGTCACCTATGGGATACGAGTTGGGTAAAGAATGTGGGCCACGCCTTCTTGGTTAGGCCTAGGTTACTTTTTAATATATTACTTTGAAAGATTTTTTTCCCCAGCTGAAAACTAAGAGTCAGTACAGTTTTTCTTGTGCAAATTTTACACTTTGCCAAACACGGTATTTAAAGACAATATAAAAACGTCTTAAAGAAATTTTGCTCTCTGAACGGTGCTATATAAATTATATTTAATTATTATTATTATTAATGTAACGAGATCAAAGTTGCAAAGTGAGTGACATGTTAGATATACTACAGTCTTTCGTTGGGTGCATTTACGAGTATAAAGTACTCTTTTTATCGCTGTAGCGAGATATACTCGTATAGCGCTCATAAAATATATATACGAGTATGTACTCGTAAGTCAGAAATAAGCTGCAGAAACATAAACACTTAAATCTTCAAGTAGAGTCACTAGTTACTTTTTAAGCTAGTATTTTTTTCTATGGCACGAAATAAGTAACGTTGTTTAATTTGATCCTCTTTTGTAGGGGCATTTTTTGACTATCAAAAATTAATTTTTATTCGATAGATTTGTTTTTCTGTCAAAATGAAAAATACGTTAGAGTTGCACTACGGAATTCGTCTTACATAGGCCTGTAAGCTTGTAATATCCTGGATTGCTCCTGCTCCAGGAGTAAGGAGTAATCTCTTGAAACAAAAGTCGAACTAATCCCCAGCATATTCCAGTGATTGATGAGTCCTGGAGACATCGCGCAGAGAATGTGACGAGAGGGCAAGGGCCCGAGTAGGTCGGGTCAGCCAAGGTTAACATAAGTGGGATATACGAGTACGGCTGCGGCTCGGTGGAAGACGGTGTCCCACTATTCCCCGACTGCGACACTGATTTGCCATTTGGAATGTGTTTTATTCAACCCTTTCTGGATGCTGGGGGAAGATACAGTTTAAAAAATAGAATTATTGTTTATAACATTTACGTTTTATTATTTATGATTTATTTTAAACTTTGATGGAAATACTCGTACGAGTATATCTGGCGGGTTTATTGGTTTGTACGATTATTTTAAACTTTGATGGAAATACGAGTACCTTTATCTGGCGGGTTTATTGGTTTGTACGATTTTTTTAAACTTTGATGGAAATACGAGTACCTTTATCTGGCGGGCTTATTGGTTTGTACGATTTTTTTAAACTTTGATGGAAATACGAGTACCTTTATCTGGCGGGTTTATTGGTTTGTACGATTTTTTTAAACTTTGATGGAAATACGAGTACCTTTATCTGGCGGGTTTATTGGTTTGTACGATTTTTTTAAACTTTGATGGAAATACGAGTACCTTTATCTGGCGGGTTTATTGGTTTGTACGATTTTTTTAAACTTTGATGGAAATACGAGTACCTATATCTGGCGGGTTTATTGGTTTGTACGATTTTTTTAAACTTTGATGGAAATACGAGTACCTATATCTGGCGGGTTTATTGGTTTGTACGATTATTTTAAACTTTGATGGAAATACGAGTACCTATATCTGGCGGGTTTATTGGTTTGTACGATTTTTTTATTTTAATCAACCTGATTTTTTTTCATAAATATTGTAAAATATATTATTTTTATCTTTAACTGTGAATAAGGTATAGTAAATAAATGGTGAAATTACTAAGTTATTCATTATTATTTTATTCTTATGGACACAAATCCTCGTATACTTTATCAGTACATTTGTTTTGGAGTATTTATTAAACATAAAAAATAATAAAATATAAAAATACCTCTTTAATTAGACAAAGTAATTTTAAATGAAATATCCTAATATGGAATATCTAGAAGCTTTTTATAAATGGATTGTGATTTTTTTAAGTAAGTCGTCTTTGGTGTGTATGATTTTAGTCATGATTTTAATAAATAAATTATAAAAATATCCCATGAAGAACGCTCTTTATTTACATTAATAAAACTCAGATAATAAAAACTACAAAATATTATAAATTCAGGCGGATTAATGACAAGAAATATGTGTTAAACCTGGTTGCCAATAAAAAAAATCATAATTATTTTGACACGAGTAATCACGTTTTAGATATTTGGGTTCTTATCTAAATTATTACAACATATGAAAGTGCGATGATATATTCAAGAAAGTTTGTTATGCAAACTTCGAGCCTAGTTTTAAAGACCGCTGCCTTTAAGTAGATTTAATTCTTTATATTCAAAAGAAATAAATCCGTATCTAAAACACAATGATAAAAGTAGCGCAAAATTGGTTACAGAACTTCACTATCCTCTTGATAAAAAAAGAAGAAAAAACGGAAATGGGAACATTCAATCATAAAAGAACGATCCTTTATAAAAGAATTTTCGATATATCATTATTACATGATATGGAATTAATACCCCCAATACCTTTATCCATTCTGTGGAATAGAAATATTATCCTAGGCTTATCTATGACCGATTTGAGTTCAGCAGATCGTGTTCAGCTAATTTTGCTACCATGTTCATATACTTAAGCGCACTATACACGATCTGTATTTTTATCCGATGGTTTTCGTACAATAACATTGAACACCAGAAAAGTTTACAGAATCTTGATGATTTGTACATACAATAGAATAATATTCAATACTCTCTTAGTGTCACATATACGGGTGACGTGTGCAGTACTTGACCCTTTTTGGAAGATCTTATCAGAATCGTTGATTATATATAAACACTGCACACATATATTTCACTACATTGTAATTTATTTTTAACAAACACTGTTTATTCCACTTTTTTATGACGGTATAACCCTACCGGTTTCAAGGCTTTCACCTCATCTTCAGGGGAGCGTAAACAAGACACAAGTCTTGTTTACGCTCCCCTGAAGATGAGGTGAAAGCCTTGAAACCGGTAGGGTTATACCGTCATAAAAAAGTGGAATAAACAGTGTTTGTTAAAAATAAATTACAATGTCTTTAAACCTCCACAACGTTAATGCCTTAACTATAAACAACATATTTCACTACACATAAAGACGAATGTGTTACTATCACGATTGAAAAATTTACAAAGATTTCTTCATATTTTGTCTTCCCTTGGTAAGTTTTCTGCGGTTCTCTTACCAAATATGTTTTTCTAAACATATACGGATGCGGGAAAGCATCTAATCTAATGGCCGCTGCCACCATCTTCCTATCATTACACTCGACCTGTTTTTTTATATTCATTATGCCAATAATAGTATGTTTGAATCCCATATTAGAGCGCCCTTCAGAAGAGTCTGCTCTCTTAGTGACGCTATATAAATTGTCATTTTATTATTTCATTATAATTAAAACTGAAATACCGCTTATCCTAATACAGAAATGGCGTTGTCATCGATTATCTCTTGTGGTTTTATTTGCATGTTAAAATGGATAATGGCCGATCGCTGTAGACTATTTTAGACAGCTGATTTGAAGTCCTTAGATCTAGTTGATTTATTGTCAGATGTCAATCTCGTTGTTGTTAAAAATCTTTAGTGAAAACCTGACAACTAGCTTTCAGCGGGAATGGAACCCGTAACTTCCGGGTGGAAGACTATCTTCTTTCCAACTAGGTCACGGGTCATCAATCATTCTGTGTCAATAAAAAACTATGCAAATTAGTATTTTTAATTTTGTATACTTTGTAACATTACCCAATCAGAGGACATTTAGTAAAGTCTTGGAATTGTCACTCGCTGTGAATTTATTTGCTCTAGGAATTTAATAAAATCTTTTGAGTAACTCACTAAATGCACAATCTCTTCCAAGTAACCAGAATAATGTCCAGAGGACTTATTTGTGAAACCAGTATGGACACTTTTATCTTAAAAAAAGTTTTTATTTAATTATATTTGTTTTAAGTATCAATGAAGGGATAGTTTACGCACGGTAAAATCTAGTTGATTTAAAACATAAATTCCAAATAAATCAATAATTCAGTCAACAGTATTTTAAATAAGAAAATAGCAAATAAAAAAGAATATGCTAAAATTCAAATTTAAATTGACAAAATAAAGGCACAAATCTAAGCGGTCTTGATGAAGCTCAGACAACAAACGTAAAAGTAATGATAATTAGATAGAATGCTTTGAGGTGGGATTTTTTGCACTCTTTAGTTATTTTTTAATTAAAAATTTTAAAACAAAATTCAGTTTTTTTTTAAATGATAGGGCATTTGACAAATCGCATTTTGTACCGTATTTAATGGGCTTTATAACGTAGCATTGGGTAGCAGTGAAAAGCAGTTGGCTATGGAATATCTGAGGTGAATACAAAAGAAACCAATTTCTAAGCTAAATGTTTCCCGCTCTTTGAGAATGTGTATCTAGGGTAAATGGTTTTGGCTGGCACAGATATAACGAGTATGAATATAGCGTAAAGAAGAACAATTTATTCAAAAAACTATTTGCTTTTAGTACTCGTGGTATTTAAAATAATTGTGAAGTAGCCTAACTTACATAAATATAATAAACCTAACTTACATAAATATAATAAATATGTGGTTTTTACAACTTTGGTTCATGAAATAACATCATTTCAAGCTGATAAATGGTTTAAGCAATACTAGCATGCGCTAGATGTGTGCCAGTGTTATTGCGTGTCTACGTGCGATAGTATTTCCAACACGTACAATGGTGAACTGTGAGCTGCTTGCCTTATTCAGTGGTTCCTGACTCGATTCGATAAAGAAACCGAAAGCAATATTGTTTTTCGACATAGTCTTCAACATGCACACATAATACATTGATGAGGGGTACCAACCGAATATGTTGAAGGGTGCCAAACGAATAAGTTGAGGGGCACCAAACGAATATGTTGAGGGGTACCAAACGAATGAACTTCAAAAGTGCTTTCATTTTGCATCTTCAAATAAACTTAACTGCCTTCAATGTTTTGATAGATATCAAGATTATTTAGGTGTTAATTTTCATTAATATTTATCCTCCGTAATGGTGAAAGAAAAGTGTGAAATGAAGAGTAAATGCGACTTATGAATAAACATTAAAGATTAAAGCAATTTTGCTACATGGGTGGTATTTTCACAGATAAGGGAAATATTAAGATGGATATCGAATGGTGTGTAACGATAGGAAACAAAATCAATGGGGTACTAAAACATACAAATATACTTGCATTGGACAGTATCAAAATCCGTTAAGGTGATAGTCCACAATAGTATTTTGGTGAAAACTTTGATGTATAGGAGTGAAACGTGGAAGAATAAAAAGACTGCAAGGAGCCGAATAAATGGTTTAAAAATGCGTGCATTGAGAAAAATATATGGAGTGACAATGTATGACATAATATGGGATGAATTAATAAGGGTTGAATGTGAACTTAAGGCTGATGTGTTAAGTAAGATGAAGAGTACGTTGAGATGGTTTGGTTATGTAAAATGAATGAATGGCGGAAGGCTAATAAAACAAATACGCAATGCAAATGTGAGTGAAAGGCGTGTGAGAGGAAGACCACGGAAAGTATGGTTGGATCAAGTGAATAATATTCTGAAAGAAGGGAACGTTCAAATTCAGAGATATCGTAGAAGTTGTATGAGAAGGCGTATAGATGTAGAAGAGGCAAAGGATGTGTGTTGAGATAGGACAGCATGGTGCTCTATCTTATCTGCCTACTCCGACAGAAAAATGGCGTGATGATATGTATGTATACACATTATTTGGGAATACCTCTAGTAAGTAGCCGAAAAATGTAATGCAGAAATAAACTAAAAAAATCTCATTTTCCACTAAAAAAGTAAATATTTCAAGTACTTGTACTTAATTGAAAGTTGCGTTTTAAAACATATCTGATTACAATGAGAAATTTAAGGGTTTGTTGCATATTTAGGGGATTTTTATTCATTAAAACTTATATTATTGCTTATTTTTTAATTGTTGAAACTTTTCGAAATATAAACGGGAAGACAATGGAGAATTGTCGTGGGCAGAATTTGGCAGATGGATTAGAGAGATCACGATCCTCAATCATGAGGAATCGACCAAAAGAGAATGGATAATTGTCGTGGGCAGAATTTGGCAGATGGATTAGTAAGATCACGATCCTCAATCATGAGGAATCGATCAAAAAGGAAAATCCTTTTTCTATATTTATAAATCTTCTTTTTTTTTGCTCATCGCTGAGCAAGAATCTTTTTTAGATTTTTGCTATCTCCTATTTTTGATGATCTCATTTTGAATTGTATTAACGTGCTTTTCAAAGAATTTGACCTACCACGAAGATTGCGGTGTATCTTGAACAATTTAAGGTGTGACCATGGTTGCAGCGCACACACCTTGGAGATGTGAGGTTTCATTAATGGTTAAGACGAGGGGTTACATCATAGTTTAATATTTTTACATCTCGTAGGATTGGTAGGACTGGAGGAAATTCGTCAGGATACTTCTGAGCCTGTGTTATAGTTGAGAAACCTGAACATTCGCCGCAAAGAATAACCATATGAGAGAAGAAGATTTAATGTCATATATGACATGAAGAAATCATCAACACAAGTGGTAGAAATATGTGTTGTAGGAATTAATGTAACTTGTACAACAACAATTTAAATGATTTGAGTATCTAAACATTTGTATAATATCCTCAAGTTTACATATAAATAAAAAAAATCTATTAAAAAAACACGCTTATAGTGATCAGTTAACAAAAAAAAAATATAAATATATTTAACACAAATATACAAAACGTAACTAATCGATTTATTTTCTACTTGTTACAAGATTGCTGAATTATCTTTTACGATCGCTGGAATCCTGAAAGGAAATTCTTCGAGTGCCGTCGTCCCTAATTCTTCTTAATGGTGCTGCTCAATCCTGAGGCCCAATTCCATGGTTTTACAAGAAAGGTTGGGCTTTTGTTACCAAAGAATAATTAAGTCGCACACCTCTTTAATACTGATTACATTTTCCAAGTACTCTGACAGGGAGATTTTTTAAAACAACAATATTGTTGATGAAATCGGCTTCTCAGAAAACAAACTAACAGTAAGATTAAAATCTCAAAGTTTAGTAAATTGTAAATTTTTTATCCAATAGAGTTAAATAATATAATATTATTCACGTATATATGCCCTAACAAATTTTTGTCCATAGCAGACATTAAAATTTACTATGAAAATACATACATAAAATTAAGTCATGTCGCTTTTAGGGTAGGTGGAGAGGACATATCTACACACCTTTCTGTCTATGCAAACAGCTCAAACATCGTTCACATGCATATATCTATCTCGTCATATATGCTCTCATGTTTCTCATACTTCTTACCTTTCTCTCGGTTGAATTTCTCCAACAGATAATTAAAAATTATAAAGCGATGTTTTGCTTTACAATATTATCTCAAAAACACTGTGTTTTTTTAATTCACTTTTTTAATGACATGTATTTTATCCACCATGCGGTTCAATTCATTCAGTTGGAATAAGGTTAGAAAACAAGATGAATGTATATAATGAATGACATGTATTTTATCCACCATGCGGTTAAATTCATTCAGTTGGAATAAGGTTAGAAAACAAGATGAATGTATATAATGAATGACATGTATTTTATCCACCATACGGTTAAATTCATTCAGTTGGAATAAGGTTAGAAAACAAGATGAATGTATATAATGAATGACATGTATTTTATCCACCATACGGTTTAATTCATTCAGTTGGAATAAGGTTAGAAAACAAGATGAATGTATATAATGAATGACATGTATTTTATCCACCATACGGTTAAATTCATTCAGTTGGAATATGGTTAGAAAACAAGATGAATGTATATAATGAATGACATGTATTTTATCCACCATACGGTTAAATTCATTCAGTTGGAATAAGGTTAGAAAACAAGATGAATGTATATAATGAATGACATGTATTTTATCCACCATACGGTTAAATTCATTCAGTTGGAATAAGGTTAGAAAACAAGATGAATGTATGTAATGAATGACATGTATTTTATCCACCATACGGTTAAATTCATTCAGTTGGAATAAGGTTAGAAAACAAGATGAATGTATATAATGAATGACATGTATTTTATCCACCATACGGTTTAATTCATTCAGTTGGAATAAGGTTAGAAAACAAGATGAATGTATATAATGAATGACATGTATTTTATCCACCATCATTTAAATTGGCAATACTACTTTTAATCTACGGTCAAATTATGCGACGCTCTTTGTAGCTTAGTGTGTCCGTCTCCTGTCTTCCAGCCCACAGGTTGCGAGTGCGATCCCCGTTGATCCCCATTTTTTTTTAAATATATTTAGTTTAGTTTTCACTTAAGACCTCTCGAACATTTTTCTGGTTCGTTGGAAGAGATGCTACATGGCAATAACTCCGCCAGTTTATACTTCATACAACGAAGTGTAATACAATAATAAATTACATTAACATAATTTAAATCCCTGCTTAGTAACGAAATTCCACCAATTGTAATTTTACCGTGGAAAACAAATTCACTTTGATGTGTTTAGTTGGTTGGAAGAGATTTAGACATGGCAATAAGCCTGTGAACTTGTACTGTTTGCGACGAAAGTTTAATACAATAAAATAAAATACAGATTTTTAGTCTAATAGGGATAATTTGGAAAATTATATTTTTTAAGAGCAGATCTTTCTTATAATAAAAATAAAGATGCTTCGAGATGTGGCGTTAGAGGGATTCCATAGAACATAAGAGCACCGATGTAGGTCTTCCAGGATCCAATGATTACTGAAATATTTTGGTGATCACGTAGGCAAATGATCCTAAAATACATACTTAGGGCATGTTATCAAAAAGAAAAACGAAATTCTTGAGTAGCTTGTGATCACGAGGATAGTAGAGAGAAAACGTGCTAGAGAACGGTCTCCTACAAGACGAATAAACCAAATAAATGAGTTAACTGGATCCTCTTTATGATGTAGATATACTCGTATTGTGCGTTAAGTTCTAGGCATACGAGTATAAGAGGACCACGACGCTCAGCATTAAGCACGCGAAAAGAAATATCTCTTAACGTGTTCCCCGCGGGGAGCACAAACGCCTGTGATCTGACGACAATCCAAGTTTCAAATCACAAATACTTAAAAAAAATGACACAAAACCGGAATAAAAATTGAACTAAAATTTAAAATAATCTTCATTCTAGCGACATCTCTGAAAACCTTGTCAAATAATATATTAGTTTATGAGATATTGTTGAATAAACAGAGCGCCGAATTTTTTTGGTTTCTCAATATTTCCAGCATTAACGACCTGTCGCGCGGATCGAGTCCTGCGATGAGTCTCTCTTACGTAAATAAACATTACTAAGTCTCTCTTACGTAAATAAACATTACTAGTGCTATATGCATTTGATTGGGTGAGTGTCATGAAGCATTGATTTGATCGTAGCATTCCTTTGTTTATTTTACGTAATGTTAAGTTTATCTCCTTTATTTAATGAGTCTCCTTAAGAGTAATGACTATTATTTATTATCAGAAAATTACTTAAGTGTCATGTTTACTTGGTGTTGTAATCAAATATCAGTGGTTCTAAACAAAATATGTGTTTAAACTTAGAAATTAAAAAACGCTGAAATTGTGCCGCGCACAGGATTCGTGGAATTTGATTTTTAACGCGGTGAACAGGTTAAAAGGCTAACGATTGCTTTTATCGTAGTTTACTGATTCAATATGAAGGATATTTTGACTGAAAGAATTTTATGAATAACACTCAATTTACCTTGATGAAATAAAAAGGTAATTATCTCTACCAACTTATTATTATTTATTTTAATGCAGAGGCCGGGGAATCGCAGAATTTATTTCCGTCAAGGTGTATTCCTGTGATTAATCTCGTCTTCAGCAGAGTTAAAGTTCTCAGAGTCTGTAATCGAGAAAATTGGAGCATTCCGGCCACTTCCATTGTAATTTTATAACAAAGCTCGCATTACCTTTCCAGAATCGATTTGAATAAATGAGAGCCATTTTTTTGTTATTCAGTCATGAATAATTTTCTCCAAGTGTTGGTTTTGATAAAAAATTCTAGAAATTCTTAAATACTTGACTAGAATTTTATTTGCGAATGATTTTTTTTGCGATAGATATAAATTAAAATTTTAATTACCTTTTTATTTGAAGTCTTAGTAGCATGAAATACGGGATCTCTGATGGTACACCTTACCTCGGCCACTACAACCTTGATCATCGCATTTCATTGACGACCTCCGCGATCTATTGAATAGGACACATATCTCTCTTCTTGCAAGTCTCGATTTCAATTTTCATTTCAGGCAATTAAAAATATTTTTTTTACTACATATCATACTATTGAGTTCCACAAAGTTAAACCCGAAACATTCGTTACACTTTTGCAATCGTCACAGTGGCATATGAAGTATTTGAATATCGACTCACTCCTCATTTCCGCTTTATTTAAATTAACCATTGAATTTTGTAAGTGATGATTTGTATAGTAGTTATTCTTCTTACAGTTACGAATATATAAGATTTATTTTTATTATCCATATATTTTTCTATCTGTAATGGTTTCGAATTTATTTATTTGGACTACTTTAGTAAGTATCTTGTGAAGTACCAGTTATCCATAAATTATTATTTTAAATATTGAACATAATGAAATAATACTATGATTTCAGAAATTGCAAAAAAAAACTCAAAGAAAATACTAATATCAGGTTGTTTTTTAGTTATTGTTCCGTTGATTGAAAAAAAAACTGAAATTTTCCATTGTTACTTATTTGTGTTATTGGCAACGTACGTAGAAATTCAATAATACTATACATATATATTCATCTGTCGATGTCTCACCTTTCTGCATTCTAATATCCTTGCTCCAAGAAATATCATTGTTGGGAGGCACCGAGAGAAAACCTTTCAATGGTTTCCAATCCAAGTTCATTTCTTTGGCTTTATCAAGTTCCATTAACTTATTGAGCATCATCTTCTCTTCTACTTCTTTTAAATTCTTCCTATTTTTTCTAGAAATTTAACCTTCGTTTCGCGTCTCTACTCGTTAAATTGAAAGTCCTCCTCATTCTTTTATTTGCAAAATTCTCAACGAGAAAATGATATCTTATAAGTGCATACATTTTATTCTGATTGAATTTTATGATAATTCAATAGGTTAACAGATACGTAAATAAACCGTTTATTTTGTTCGATTACTATTAAAAACGAGAAACTTTTTCTTTTTCTTATAACTGTTTTTTTTTCGGAACTGGTAATCCTGGCTCTGTTTGTTATATTTTTAAAAGTTTTTTTCACAGGTGTTGCGTTGTACTTCTGTATTTTGCATGTCTTGAGATGTTGTATCTAAATATTTTCTGCTGAAACTTGTCAAATCCATAAGTGGCTATAGCTGAGACTTACCAGCCATTGTGTCATCATCATCATCATCATCATCATCATCATCATTGTCAACCAGGGTCGATCCACTGCTGGATGAAGGTCTCCCGAAGTTGACTCCAAATAGCTCGGTTTTGGCTCGCCGCCATGCTTCCTGATTGCATCCATCCAGCGTACCAGTCTCTTCACATTGGGAGTGAGGCCGATTGCTAGCCTCAGGGAGCAGTACGAGTACGCCAATGCTGACTGGAAGGGTTACAAAGCCTACTTCCACAACCAGCTCTGCCTATCACCTGAAACTCTGGTGAGCCCACAGGAAATCGATGCCGCGATAGATACCATCTCCACCTTCATCCATAATGCTCGTGATGGAAATGTTCCCCTCAAAATTGTCACTCCATACCAAATAACTCTTACTCCTCATATCAAACTCCTTATATCTCTAAAAAACAAACAAAGGCAGACCTACAGACGTACACTAGACAAACATGACAAAACACTTCTAAACGTCCTCCAAGATGAAATCAAAAAAGAAATCAGCCTATGTACTTAAAAACCAGCTATGGCAGAGAAAATTGGCGGCTCTAGAACCGGGTAACGGTACTCTCTGGTGAGTCGTCAAGGGTATCAAGTGCTCGTTTCAAAGCATACCACCTCTGCGCACAGTCTCAGGGTTGGCGGTTTCTGGCATTGACAAGGCTAATGCCTTGGCGGACGCTTACAAGAATACGTACTCAATCACTTCCGACCTTGGAAATGTTGATGTCAACAAAGCTGTCGAGGACACTCTCATCAGCTTTGCTTACTCCCCGACCAACCAAAACGAGGTGCAACTTTGCACCCCGTCCGAAATTGGTCGTATCTTTGGTAGACTTAACCCACGAAAAACACCCGGTCCCGACAATATACACAATAGCCTTCTTAAATAGTGACCACTCAAAACGAGGATTTTTCTTACTAAAATAATAAATGCCTCACTCCTTAATGGCTATTTTCCGTGTATTTGGAAAATAGCCAATGTTGTTCCTATCCACAAGCCAAATAAACCTACCGAAAATCCAACTAGCTACAGGCCCATTAGCCTTCTTCCAGGTCTTGGCAAGATCCTTGAGAGAGTGGTTGCCTCAAGGTTAGTGTTGCATCACGAATCCAATAATACATTCCCTCATGAGCAATTTGGATTTAGGACAAGACACAACACGGTCCAGCAACTTACCCGTGTCGTGGAAGACGTGTCGATGGGCTTCAATAGAAACAAAAGTACTGGCATGGTAGTGCTGGACCTTGAGAAGGCTTTTGATACTGTCTGGCACGATGGCCTTCTACACAAACTTCTCCTTACTGGCACTCCACTCTATCTTACGAAACTACTTCAATCCTACCTTTCAGTACTGACCAGCGACTAACGTGGAAAACCCATTTGAATACCATCAGACAGAAGGGTCACAAGGGCATAAGGGCTATCAGTTCGATATTTCATCGACGCAGCTTCCTTTCACCCAAAAATAAGGGTTTTATAGAGCTTCTCCTCTATAAACCCTTATTCGTCCTATCTCGACCTATGCTGCACCCGTTTGGGTTAGTGTGAGCAACACGGATCATCTGAAACTCCAGATAGTGCAGAACAAGGAATTCAAGATATCTTTTAATACCCATCTTAGCACAAACCTTACCAGACTTCACGCCGAACAGCGAGAAGAAACCCTACAACACGACATCCTCGCTTGGACCGTGAAGTTCTATAAAAGCCAACAAAATCCCAGCAATCCCTAAGTCGCTGCCCTGGGGGCTTACGAGAGTAAATACGACCTACCCTTCCGTTATAAGCACAAGCTCCCGAAGCATTATCTGTGGCCTGACTAGTCCACCTACAGTATTAGCTGGGACGACCAAGGTCTGAGTGAATGTGATGGAATACAAGTAGCCTGAACGAGTGGACTTCTTTTTGCTAAATAATTATTGTAAGAATTGTTATCTAGTTATAAGTAGTATGTAGGTGTTAATTATTTCTAAGAAATTATATATTAAGATTGAAAAAAATAAAATAAAATGATATGTAGGAAAATAAGATTAAGTAAGTTCATAAATTATAACATATAATTAAGATTAGTTAAGTAATAAATTTGTATATAGGTATAGCCTTGACAAATGTTTGTACAATAATTTACTTTGTTTAATAAAAAATAAAAAATATGTGTATTTCTTGTCATGTGTAAAAAAATTAAAAAATAAATAAAATTTGAAGGCAATCGGTTGGATAGAATTTGAGATTTTATGTCGACCAGGTCGAGAAAAGTAGTTTCGAGAAAAACGCGTTTAAAGTTTTGAGATTATTGTCTGAGTCATCCCGTTGCGGCGTAATTGCTGCCTCATTTATAGCTATAACATAACTTCGTAAATATTGAGAATTTTAAAATTTTCTGAAGAGAACATATTCTTAAAGATCTAAACTTTAAAAATATGCAAAAAAAATAATTCTAGAGTAGAATACCCCCTTAAAACTGATGTAATAAATTAGATAAATAAGAGCTGAGATCATTAAGACTGGTGTATTAAATTAGATAAATAAGAACTAAAAAAAACAAAGATGCAGTTCATATGTGGGTGGAAGGCGTGGTAAAAAGGAAAAAAAAATTGTTAAATAAATCGTAGAAGTTGTGTGAGAAGTTATGTGGATGTTAAAGATGTGAAAAATATGTGTCGTGATAGAATAATCAAGCCATTTTCTCTTCCTACTCATACGGGGAAATTGCATGATGGTATATATATATAAGTCAATAAAACAAATTAAGTTATATATTATTTATATGAGGGTCATCTAGAAAGTAAGGTTACAAGAGCTCCTGAGGCCGGGGGAATTTTTTGTTTCGAAGTTGGCGCACCTGGCGTATAGGGGAGATCCTAATGGTCAGTTTGTTTGGTCCCGCGTGTTTGTTGGCCATTTTGTTCAGTCACAGTAAATTCTTCCGATGGAGAGGTCGTCGCGCGCTCCCGCCACCTCCCGTTCTTGCGAGATCCACGCGGTCATCCGTTTTTTGACTTTGCAGGACAATACCGCCGCAAATATCCATCGGAAGCTCGTGGAAGTTTGTGGTAGTGATGTGATAATTCAACCACATGTCACGAAGTGGGTTAGGTTGTTCAGAGAAGGCCGTACTGATACTCACAACGAGGCAAGGCAGTGAATTCTGACGAACTTGTGCAAAAAAATGAACAACAAGTGCGAAATGACCGCCGTGTGACGCTTGACGACCTTTACGAAGTATTTCCTGACATATCTCGAAGTCTCCTTCGTGATATTGTGTTGGAAAAACTTGGTAACAAGAAGTTGTGTGCGAGATGGGTGCCCAGAATGCTCACATCGGAGCACCGTCAAAATCGCGTGACCGCCACGCGTGAATTTTTGGATCGTTTTGCACAGGAAGGAGAAGCTTTTCTGGACTCTATCGTAACGGGGGATGAGACGTGGGTATGTCACTATACCCTAACAATTTTCAAACGATCAGGATGTCGAGAAAGCTGTGAAGAAGTGGCTGAAAGAGCTGGCGGCGGAGGTCTATGACACTGGCATACAAAAAAGCTGGTGCCCCGACTACAGAAATGTCTCGATCTCGACGGCGATTACGTTGAAAAATAGTTTAATATATTTGTGAAGTATTCTGTGAATTTCAATTAAATACAATAATTTTCGATCCTACATAAATGTAACCTTACTTTCTGGATGACCCTCGTAGTTAAGGCATTAACATTGTGGAGGTTTAAAGACATTGTGATTTAATTATCAAACACTGTTTATTCCACTGTTTCTAACGAAATAGCCCTACGAGACGTTCCTCTCATCATCTGTTCGAACATAATTCAGTATTGTTTGTGCTCTCCTGATGATGAGACGAAGGCTTTGAAACCGGTAGAGTTATACCGTGATAAAAAGTGGAATAAACAGTGTTTGATAAAACAAATTACAAATGAAGTTACATACAAATCATTAAATGTTTGGCAATGTTAAAAGCATGTGATATATTTTATTTTCAAAGAACGATACATTTTTTATAGAAAATTCTAACTTTTAATTCAATTAATAATTTCCAGTGATACTATAAAAATCAAAGTGAATAAAACGATTAATAATATTGCTTTACGAATTCGTTCGTTTTAAAGGAAGTTTTCCAGTAAAAGAAGCAAAAAATTCAGGTAAGTTTGTAAATTATCGATAATATTCTTTTATATTCCAACAGTTTAATTCTCTGCCGAGGAAATTCATAGCTTATGCTAAGGGATGAAAGAGTTTATCCTTATAAAGCGCCGTTTACACAAGAAAAATATTTGATAACGATTATGGGATTAAGTTAGGTGATAAAAATTCCAAACTTTCGTTTTACATAAAACGTAACTCACTTTGATGGCTGATTGACTATGGAAAATGTGGTGCTTTGGTTTACCTCGTGTTTAAGTCAAATTTTTAAGTAGAACATTGAAAATGTGTAGATTTTATAATTTTTTTTTAAATGCGTTAGTTGTGTTCCTTATTGTATTCACTTGTTTTTTGTGTCTTTTATTCAAATCTGGTATAATATGCTTTTTTTTCATTATATTAAATATTGTGATAAAAATATGCTTTGAATGGTCTTTGAATATTTTTGACTAAGAATATGTTTTATCGAGAGAAGGGGAAAATAAATTTATCTTACAAAATAATCTACCCTAACCTGTTTCTCCCCCGATGTTCTAAGATGTTCCAAAATTCCAAGGAAAGAAGATAAACATGCTTAAACCCAAATAAAAATATTTTCTTTTTGGAAGAAAACGCTGACAACGGCAGGTTATGGAGAATGATTTTAAAAATATCTTAAAATTATGTATAAAAAATTGGAATTTTTCGAAATTCTCTTCAGAAAGTTACTGTAAAAATTATATCCAAAACATTTTAGAAAAAGCGTTTTTTTTTTGTTAAAGAAAAAACAAGTTTCAGTCTTAAAAAAATCTATTTTTTTTAAAGTAAAAATAGATTTTAAATTGTTTTGTTAAAAATGACAACTTTTCAATAATTCAAACTATTGATTATAATAAATCTAGTTTCTTTAAGGTGTATTATTTCACATTCTTTTTTGTAGTTGATAAATAATGTGAAAGCATATACTTGTCTATAAAATAATTTAATATAAATTGGCCTCAACAGTTAACAAAAATATGCTTATATTTTGACTTGCCTGGGATGATGAAATTACTTAGTACCTAAGGGCGCTTAAATGGTTCATGGTGGTGGTTTGATTATCATCTCTGTTAACATGGGAAATATATGTTATTAACTAGCATGATGCAGCTTTCAAAAATCGAATTTAAATATTTTGCTGATCTTTGGGTAGCAGCTATATTTATTTGTCAAATTTCAAATGTTATCCGTAATAAAATACATTATTTCTAAACCATATTTCTCGACATTTATCTTTAAGAATCATGACCTAATACCTCATAGGTTCATGATCTAGCGATTTGACTTTTAGTATTTTTTATCATATAATTTTAAATTGAATATATTTTCAAGTACGTTAATTTACAAATAAGAGTAGTAAGTTGGGTTTAAAAATTAAATATTTTACATTGGTTAAATGCGCTTTGTTTTAGTATGAAAAATAGCACTATGTAGAGCTTTATCAAAAAAAATATTATAAAGATAAAACGCAATCTAGAAACAAGTATTGATTGATTAAAATCGTCGAACTGTATTTTTTTGCTGTTGCATAACCGTAATAATCCATTTATCAACTTAATTAATCTCAATTCAATAAATATGAGAGATTACCTCATCCTCTTTACTCACCTAATGTATTGTCAACCGATTTTCACCTTTTTAAGCACCTCGATAACCGAAACATGACTAGGATATCAAAGATCTAAGAGTGTCGGTCGGTTTAATCTGAAGCAACATTTTGGATAGCATATATACACACAAGAAAAAAATGTGAGCCAAGACGACTCTTAGAATGTATTAAATTTAGCGAATAAGCTCAAAAAGACTAATTTAATTGCAAACTAGCTTGGAAGTAAATTCACAAGAAAGGAACCTAAGACTTCCGCTTGTTTATTATGAATGCTAGCGAGTAAACTTGAACTTGGACGTTATTTTGCTTAGTATGAATGCTAACCATTAAATCAAGGCATTAAACAATAGAAGAATGCTCAAAAAAACTTTTAATTTCAAAAGAAAAATAATAAAAGAAAAAATATTTTAATTGTTAATTTTTAACTTCGTCCAGAGAAGTTAATTTAACTATTATCTAAGTTTCATCCCAAAATGTATTAACCCCTAGCTGTGGTTGAAAAGATTTATAGAACCGAGTCGATAAATCTTAAAAATACCGCTACAGTTATTATATAAAATATGGGTTATGATCTTCTTCTATACAAAAACATTTTTGTCCATAAATCTTCTTTATGGACCAAAAGTTAATTTTTTTGTAGAGATGTTTTTTAATGTGACTGAACAACAGAACTTTTTAAATGTGGATGACAATACGAGTAGGAAGAACGCATTTTCTAATTAGTCTAATTGGTACGGATAATGAAAAGAAATCCGATGAATTAAAAACATACTCGTACAATATGTTATCACATCTATCTATGAAACAGAAGTAAAACAGATTACTGCAATTACTCTCTTGTTAAAATGCTTTATGATACTGTCTCGCATACTCTGAAACACATAATCTTTCTATGTAAAAGCATGTCTGGGCGATTACCAATGTGACTTGAAAGGAGGCACAACAGATAAAAGGTTTACGCTTTGACAAATTTTCGAAAAAAGCAGGAATACGACCAGAATGTTTTTAATCTCTTTATGGACTTAAAACAGGCTCACAAAAGTATACACAAAAAATAGCTTATGGAATATTATGCATTAATTTGGACTCTCATATAAGCTAATCCATGTAATGCATGCATGTATCAATGATAGTTTACTTGTCTCGGAATCACTTTGGCATATATGTACTTGCAATATGCTAGTTGTGATATAAATTATTATTAAAAAATACACGAAAACAGTATTATACATAAAATAACTCCTAAAAAACAAACTTCACCCAAAATGTTTAAGCCACAACTGAACAAGACAATAATTAAATTAGGTGTCATACATGACGCTGAGTCATGGATCATGACTCGAAAGAAATGATATCTCAATATTATTCCTTAAGAGTCATGGTAACTATGGTTTCAAAATAAGGTATCATGAATTATGAACATATATTTTATCGTATATTCGGCACGAGATCAAGAGTTGTGACAGATTTAGAAGCAATACAGATACCCGCTCATTATCTTCAAAGCTGAAGATTGCTTGTGGTATAAAAGCCAGCTGATTAGCTTGGATCAGCCGTGTCCTTAGAGTTGACCGTCATAGAACGATAAAAAACATTTGAAAATCTAAATTCATAGGAGGCTGAATGATTGTTGGATATATTTTATCGATTATGTTTGTATTTGATGATACTTTATAAATCCATGGCATAATGTGTTTCTCCTCACCTCCTATTTTCTTTTCCTATTTCATCTTCATTCCCAGTCTTTGGTGACATTTGCTAATATTTGGTTTTGACAATTATTTTTTCATTTCTTTGATAATATTTTAGCGAGTATTTTTGGTTCTTTGTTCAAATAACATTGTAACTTTTCCCCTAGCAATTGGCACGAATCGGCGTAACTCTTGTGTGGGTGGTTTGAATAGATTACCATATGGCAATTAACTCGTCATTTGTATACTTGAAATTAAAATCAATCGTCGTTTTTATAATAATTAAATACTTTTCAAGCATTATGTCATGCTAATAATTGTTAATGTAAAAAAGTCATGGAAGTTAGTGTCGATACGAATATATTTTGTCAATAATCTTAGGTGTAAGATTATATGTCCCAAGATATATCATATTATATTATACTGTTATATCATCATCATCATCATTGTCAACCAGGGTCGATCCATCGATGGATGAAGATCTCCCCAAGTTGACTCCAAATAGTTCGGTTATTTGCTCGTTGATGCCATGTGATGCTGCCTTGCTTCCTGATTTAATCTATCCAGCGTACCTTTGGTCTTCTTCTGGGTTTCTTTATGCCTCTTGGGTACCATTGGATTATTTCGGATGTCCAGCGAGAGTCTGACATTCTTGCTATGTGTCCTGCCCATTGCCACTTCATTCTTTTGCACACCTTTATAACGTCTTCCACCTTTGTTATATTGCGAATCCAGGTGTTTCGTTTACGTTATCTTTTAGTATAAACCAACATGCATCTCTATATGTCCCTTTGTACGGTCTGGAGCTTTTGTGTGTTCTTTACTGTAGGCGTCCATGTCTCGCAGCCATACGTAAGTACTGGAATAATACACTGATTGTAAACCCTTTGCTTCAAGGATATTGGGAGATTACTTTTGAAGATGTTGTTTAAACGTCCAAATGAGCTCCACGCTAGTTTGGTCCTTCGTGCTATTTCCTCCGATATGCCACCTATAAAGGAAATAAGTTGGCCCAGATACACATATTCCTGGACAAGTTCTAACGGTTTTCCATCTACGTTTATTGTTGTTGGTGTAGCAAAGCTGTTCATATATTTGGTTTTCGATATATGGTATTCATTTTTAAATCAACTTCTTTACTGACCTCTGCCAATTCTTGCAGTTGGTGCTGAAGATCATTCGGGTTTTGTGAGAATATAACGATATCGTCTGCAAATCTCAAATGGCTCAGGTATTTTCCATCAATCGCCAGGCCTTAATTGTCCCGTTCAAGTTTATTAAAAACGTATTCAAGTGTAGCTGTGAATAATTTTGGGGAAATAGTATCTTCTTGATGAACTCCCTTACCAATTTGGTAGGTTTCCGAGGATTTGTGGAGGTGTATTTTTGCTGTTGCATCCTTATAGATGTTATCGAACAACTGAATGTATGCTCTATCAATTCCTTGTGTATTTAGAGCTTCTTGTACGACAGCTTTCTTGACTGAGTCAAATGCCTTTTTGTAGTCCACAAAGGCTAGGTACAGAGGGAGTTCGTATTCCTCACATCGTTTTATTATTTCCCGCAGCACGTGAACATGGTCCATGGTACTGAAACCCTTCCTTAATCCAGCTTGTTCTCGTGGTTGGTTCGTGTCAAAAGTACTCGAGAGTCGGTTAGTTAAGATCTTAGTAAAAAAATGTATAGGGTAGGTAGCATGCTAATTGGACGGTAGTTCTTAAGATCCTCTTGATCATCTTTCTTATAGAGAAGTGTTACTGTTGCAGATTTCCAATCTTTTGGAATGTATTTTTCTTGAAGGCACTTGTTGAAAAGTGTTGATAAGATGGTATCCACTTCTCGACCTGTTTGTTTTAGGAAATCAATTGACAAACCGTCGGTACCAGTGGCCTTACCGGATTTCATTCCGTTGATTGCGTATCTGATTTCTCCTGGTAAGATCATAGGGGTATTTTCGTCCTCAGTTGTTTCCAGATTTAAGTTTGTATCAGGACCAGTTACCGTATCTGTATCGGCATATAGTTCTCTATAAAATTCTTCCGCTCTCTTCAGGATAAGGTCTTTTTGTTTTAGTTACAGTATTATCAGAAAGTTTAAGTGCAATGATGTGGCGTTTTCCTAAAGACACATTTTGCTTTAGCTTTTTTTGTTATATACAAGTACATAACAGTATAAAATTGTTATATACAAGTACATAACTGTTATTTACGAGTACAAGTACATAACAGTATAAAATATATTTATATAACATTTCGTTGTTAACAGAACAACTTGACGTGTTTATTTCCATGTAGCAGTATCTTTAACCAACTAGAAAGGTGTTAAATAAGCCTTATGTGAAACCCAGATTGGAACCCTTTTTTTTTAAATATGGTCACCAACGAGAATCAAATCTGTAACCTTCAGGCTGGAGGACATGTGCCTTTTCATCTAAGGCACAATGGTCATTGATATATTATTTTTATATCTCATTTTCACTTTCATAAAACTAAATTAAAATGAACAATAATTTTTTTTATAAGCTGATTAATAAAGTCGGGAATTCTTGAATCTTTTATGCTTATTGAAAAGCTTAAGAAATTTAAATTAAATGGTCTTGGGATTTATCATTGAAATGTCAGGTTATTAAAATTGGTCGTGATGTCGAATATTCAAATAAAGTTTTAGTAAAGGTGTCTGGAATTATTTTCCTTAATTTCTTGTAATCAGTATTAATCAATTTAAGTATTGCGTCTTAACAAGAGAAACTTTACAAATATCTGTTCTGTAAATGATTGAATGATTTTTTTTAAACATTATAATAAATTATTTAAGGTTTCAACTTTAAGATAATCCAAGCTCAATAAGTCTTGACCATTTCTATTTTTCACTTATCTTCTTAGTCGTGTTGCTCATGGGTTAGCGTTCTGGTTCCCTGATAATTCACTCCTTCTGGTTCTGAGCGATGATGGGTGAAGCAATCAGACCCCAGTTATCTCTTTGACTTGGTATATCTGTTTTGCTGAAACACATCCTCTTGCCATTGCTCGCCGCTTCTAAACGCTTCCAGTCACTATCAGTTTCTCCAAACTGTTTTCATATCTTCTAGTAACATGTCCGCAGTATAATAGTGTTCTTTTCTGCGTATCTTTGACAGACTTTCTTTGACTTGTAAATCCTGGAGGATAGACACATTGGTTTGTCTAGAAATTTATGACGAAAATATCCCGATGATCTTACCAAGAGAAATCAAATACGCAATCCATGCCTTAAAATCCGGTAAGGCCACTGATACCGACGGTTTGTCCATTGATATCCTTAAACAAGCAGGTCGAGAAGTGGATACCATCTTATCAACACGTTAAACAAGTGCCTTCTAGAAAAAGGCATTCCAGAAGATTAGAAATCTGCAAACGTGATACTTATCCATGAGAAAGGTGATCAAGAGGATCTTAAGAACTACCGTCCGATCAGCATGTTACCTACCCTAAACAAAATGTTTACCAAAATCTTAACTAACCGACTCTCGAGAACTTTTGACACGAACCAGTCACAAGAACAAGCTGGATTCAGGAAGGGTTTCAGTACCATGGGTCATATTCAAGTGCTGCGGGAAATAATAGAACGAGGGGACGAATACAGACTTCGTTTATACCTAGCCTTTGTGAACTACGAAAATGCCTTCAACTCTCTAGAAGCTCTTAAGACACAAGGTTTTGATAGGGCATACATTCAGTTATTCAATAACATCTATAAGGATGCAACATCAAAAATAAATCTCCACGAATAGTTAAAAACCGTACAAATTGGTAAGGGAGTTCGTCAAGGGGATACTATTTCCCCAAAATTATTCACAGCTACACTTGAATATGTCTTTAGTAAACTAGAATAGGATAATAAAGGCCTAACGATTGATGGTAAATACTTAAGTCATTTGAAATTTGTAGATGATATTGTTGTATTTTCACAAAACCCGAATGATCTTCAGCACCAACTGCAAGAATTGGCAGAGGTCAGTAAAGAAGTTGGTTTAAAAATAAATATATCAAAAACCAAATATATGATGAACAGCTTTGCTACCCCAAAACCAATAATTGTAAATGGAAAGCCACTGGAACTTGTCCAGGAATATGTGTATTTGGGCCAACTTATTTCCTTTGTAGGTGGCGTATCGGAGGAAATAGCACGAAGGACAAAACTAGCATGGAGCTCATTTGGACGTTTGAATAACATCTTCAAAAGTTATCCCCCAAAATCTTTGAAGCAAAAGGTCTACAACCAGTGTATTCTCCCAGTACTTACGTACCGCTGAGATGCGTGTTGGGATATACTAAAGGGGAACGTAAACGAAACACCTGAATTTGCAACGAAACAAAGGTAGAAGACGTAATAAAGTTGTGCAAGAAAATGAAAAGGCAATGGGCAGGACACGTAGCCAGAATGTCAGATTCTCGGTAGGCATCCGAAATAATCCAATGGTACACAAGAGGCATTAAGAGGTCCAGAAAAAGACCAAAGGTACGCTGGATACATGATATCAGGAAGCATGACAGCATCACATGGCAAAACACCGAACTATTTGGAGTCAACTTGCGGAGACCTTCATCCAGTAGTGGATCGACCCGGTTTGACAATGTTAATGATATATACGTATATAAATACATACAAAAAAATCAAAATTTTGTCGAAAGAGGATTTGTTTAATGTTATTTAATTAAAAATATGTTTTATTCATTAGTTTTGTTTATTTTATATGTTCAAAACGTTTTATAGTAATTTTTTTAATTTGCAATGAACCATTATAGAATACATCACTCTGGATGTGGAATTTTCGATTGGCCACGTTTCTAATGTTTACATTTTCCATAAAAAAGATAAAAAGAAGCTACTTAGATGGAAATAATGTAAAAATGAAGTATTTAAATAGTTTTTAAAATCTAGCTCGTCATTTAAAATAATATTTTCAAGACTCTGTTAAGTGTCAAAAGTTTAAAACAAAAAACCGTTAGGTCATTTGAAGGATCAATATTTGTTTTAAATTAAATATGTAATTTTTAAGAATTATGTAGTGAGAAATATACGACTTTTCTAATATGTCTTATGTTCCATCTACGAGTACAAGACAGATAACAATGCAAGTCAATATATATAAATTATAAAATAATGAAAAAAACCTTACTCCAATTGTTTATTAAAATAGGCTGGCCTAAACGTAAAAAAACAGAGACCAAAATTAAAAAAAAAGTTAAACCTTTGAGTAGGAATGCTAATATATACGTTAGAAAATGGAAGAAATATACAATAATTATATTATTTTAGTTTGAACAAGCTAATAATAAACATTAATATATAATGAGCTATTTTAAAAGGTTTACGAGTGAGTATATTGGATATTTTTATGGATAATTTAAAATGGTTTCTTTAATTCAAAAATCTACGTATATATGTATTGTACATAGAACAATGAGGACCTTCAGTGTTTCTTGAATACGCATCTACCAAGAAAAAACTTCCGTGATAATTAACTAGGATGCTCACCCAAACATCCTGTGCCTTCGGCTCATTGTTCTTCGATCAGCAAATATGCTAACTCAGTATGGAACATATTTGCCTGATTAAATAGATATACTCGTATATTGCACTGAACGAAACACTTGTTGTAATTGCTTAGATATTTGCTAGAATGCCTCCTTCAGATATCCGCCACAGCATTCTGAAGTGAGATTTTTTTACAGAATGATTTGGCACTTAAATGTGATTTTTTTTTCCGAATAACTTAAATTAAAGTGAGAGAAATATTTTTGTTAACAAAAGCATTGTCAAAAAGCGTAAGAGATCTGTTAACTTAATTTAGGTTATTGTGTAGAATTTTTTCACATTTAAGTGTCAAATCATTCAGTCATAAAATCGTGTTCTACAATATAAATACCAAATCAATAGATAACTAATGATAATTGTCCATTATTTATTTAACATTTGATATAAGTTTAACCCAATTACGTCAAACAATAAAAAAATGTCTAAATAAAGAACAATGACAACAGGAATAAGTTTAATCATGCTTCTAATTCTTGAAAATGTCATGAGCTTACATTTAAAGATGTTAAAGGCCACTTTATTGGTCTCTCTCTACTTCTAGACACCATTCTAATCGATCTGAAATCCCATACAATCTAGGAGAGAAACAATTAGTATAAATATTTATAAATCATTGGTTAACAGAAAGTACTTAGAATACCTGATGATTCGGCCGATATAATTGATGAAAGTTAAAAACAGTTTCGGATCAAGATTAGAACCTTGAGAAACACCTGATTGTACAGCAAAAGGTTCGAATTTGAATATACCATAATAAACAAATTGCCATCTGGTAGAAAAATAGATGGAGAAGTGTCGTAAAAAACTATTTGAAATACCAAAAAATACAACTGCTGAACAAACTCAAACGCCTGACGAACAGTCTAATATTATTACAACCAGGACTGAGATCACAAAGAAGTTTGATGATCATCGATAACATTGTTTAAGGCTCTCCAGAGTATGAGCGTTTAGATTACTTGAGGAATATAACTAAAATCTCGCAGCCACGGATGGAGTGTAAAATAAACGTAGATGTTTCACCAACAGGATTGATGCCGAGTAACAACCAATATCGCACACGATGGTGTGTATTTCCGTGAGACGCTAGGAAGACGGTCTGCTGCTGATAATCGAATCCGCAACCCTTGGACTCGAAGACAAGCGTCTTGCCAAATAGGCCACGAAAGTTGTGTAGATAGTGTCGTGATCTGGTCTAATCGTTATGATTAGATATTTTTTTCCCTTTTATTTAATATATTAAGGTATAGTAATTAATGACATTAAAAATACACATATTAAAAAAAATCTGCTTTAATATTTCATTTTTAAGTATTGATTAACTTTTGATAGAATCTGTTTGAAAACCGACAATATTCACAACAAATTAACTATAAATTTCAATTATAATTTTATTAACATCTAATTTATAAAGGGTTATTTGTTAGTAGATGGAATCTACGATCAAATGAAATTGGATCTCTTGATTGCGAAAATCTGTGATATCCAGAATTCCTCTCTGAATTTCAATCATTTTGGATAAAAGGAAAGCTTGTTTTATCGAAAGAGCATTGTCGGCGAAATTTCCTTTGAGTGTATTTAACCAAAAGACCGGGTTAAGGACTGTTTAGAACTATAAATGACCATTTCAGATTTCTAAGTAGACATAAGAGCGAACAACATTTAATTCGTTCCCGGGTCTCGTGTCAATTTGAACTAAAATTCTGTTATATAATAATTAAGCTGGTCGTTCCCAATACTTGGATTCAATATGGCTACATAACATGTACAAATATAAGAAGCTATTAAGAATTTAATATTAAGATGTTGTTTCTTTACTTTTTTATATAATATTTGATGACATTGTAATTTGTTTAGTAAAACACTATTATTTCCACTTAACATACTCGTAACTGTATAATTCCATCGGTTTCAAAGTTTTCACCAACATCATTAAACAAGACAGAATCATATCCAGATTTTACCGACATGCACACGCATCAAACGATAAAAACCCGGGTAGGGGATTGTGGATTGAAGAAGGCAGGAGATAATTTCAGCCTGCAGGGCTCACATCTTGGAAATGTATGAAAATATAGTACATTCTCAAGATCTCATCGCTGCTTTCTCTCAATGAACTGACTTGGATATTGTCAGGGCCTCTAATCTCTCCAATAGTGGCCCTGTTAATATCCAAGTTAGGGCATTGACATGAACATCTAGTAAATACATACGTTCCAAAAATTTCATTGCTGCTATTTGAAGTTATCACCTGCCTCCCTCTATCCACAATCCCCAATGCGAGTTTTTACTATACTGGGTTCATTGCGATACGTACTGTGTTGTATTTGTATTATTAAAATAAAACTCGTATTGCAGTTGATACAGCGGTGGATACAGGCAAAGCAAATATGAGTGATTTCCTTACGGAGATAACTGTCCTTGTTCTCCATAATAATAAAAGGATACTTGACATAGCGCCGATTAGAGAGCAGATTCTCCTCAAGGTGCTCTAATATGGGATTCAAACCCAATGCGATTGACATATTAAAAATAAAACAAAATGAATTAAAATGTAAGATCACATTAAAAATGGGAAGAAACAATCTGCTGCCAATAGATAATGAACTTTCCACGCATCTGTATATGTTTAGAAAAACATATTTTGTTAAAAAAACTGCAGAAAACTTACCGAAGATGAACAACAAAGCAACTTTACAGTAGATCATCCTATATGTGATAGTAATATATTCTGTTTTAGATGGATTGAAGTGTATGTGACTGTATTGTATAGTTTGTACAATGTCTGTCTTCTAACCCTGTGTTGTGGATTTGATTCCTGTTGGTACCCAATTTTATTAAAAAAGGGTTCCAGTCTCGTTTTCACTTTAGGTATCTATAACATATTTCTAGAAGATTGGAAGATATAGGCATATGACAATAAACCAACTAGACTTTACAAACCAAACATTTGAAGACAACCTTCCAAAAAAGATTGTCTTCAAGTGTTTATTAAGTTGCAATACCACCCATATATGTTTTACACTCAGAGGAAGACCATTCCACGCCACAGAACTGGTAACGGCAAAACGTCTTTAACGTCTTTATAAGAGCAAACGTCTTTATAAGAGTGGAGTATGCATTATGAGGAGTGAAAGATAGAATGAAGTGGATATGATAGAATGAAGTGGATATATGGATCCACTTCATTCTATCATAGTGGATGATAGAATGAAGTGGATCCATATATCCTAGGAAGTGGATCCATGATAGAATGAAGTGGATATATGTTGGCTCTACCTACCTTAATAATGACATGATCACGGTAATGATGATAAGTACCTAGTTCACTTTTTCTTCTTTAATATAGCTGATTAAGGAAGAAACAAGAAGATTTTCAACAGAAACGCTTAACAATACTATAAAAACGTACATATTCTTCTACTTTCTCTGTAGTAATAAAGGTCTTACGATTTGTTTTAATCTACAACTCTGGTGATGTAGAATGTCAGTTTTCAGGTTGGTTGCTACATGAATTGTACTGATGAGCAATATGGAACATCTTCTGGCGACCACTTTTCATTTGGGCTGGCAGAACCCTGTTGTTTGCTTGCCCCTTTTTACAATGTAATTTGTCTTTCCCTTCTTTCAGATTAGGGTTGCAGTTTTACTAGCGCATATATTCACTTATGTCAATCCGAGGCTAATTCTTCAAGGTATATTGAAAATAATTCCAACCTCATATAAAACAAAAGCTCAACCTGCTTCCTTTTATTTTTGCTGATGGTATTTTTCATTTTGGACTGGCCTTAAATATTCTATAAAGATCTTTTTTTTATCTGACATTTTACTCCAGATAGGATTCTGATTAACTTTAATATTTATATTCGTATTGATTTGTTAACTAAATAAAATACATTATTCAAATAAAATTTCGTTCATGAATGAGAAACTCATATCCAATACATATTTTGTGATTCTATTTACTTCCCAGAATAAAATAACTATAAGCAGGAATCATGAAGCAATATATATGGAAACCTATGAGTTTCAGCTGATTTGACAAATACATTTTACGATAAGAATCTTGAAAGGTTCTGTTATTCAACATATCAATAAAAGTGAATTTTCATAATGTTTGTTAGTAATCAGAATTCTTATGTTTATAACCAAAATACGTGGCCATATGTACTCGTTACATACATATTGTGTATTAAGTATATACCAATCATTACTTTTTGCAAATTTCAATAATGCCACTTTCTTTTTAAAAATGATAACTAACTCGATAACAACGTCTGCATTTGTACTATCTATCTATCTACAAAGTAAATAAAAATATCAACGTTTGGATTCTGAAGCAATCATTCTATGTACGTACAAAATACGCCAATTGCGTATTTTGTACATACATATAATGATTGCTTAACTTTGATAGAAACATACCAACTGGACAAAAATACTCGTATAATGCTTACATAACTATTAAACAAATATTAATTTTAATGTTCGATTCACCAATTATGTCAAATTATATCCTTATCCAATCACTCAATGCTCTTATTTCTGTCGTTGACTTATGCTAGGATATTCTATGTAATTCGATTATGATATTCGTAAATAACAAAAAGGCACAATCCTTTTACCAACAAGTTGTAAAAAATCGAATCATCCAATAAAGAAACACCTTATAAATGACCGACAGTGTAAGGATAAATGACTTAATGAGGTCTTAACGGTATTACAATATATCCAATACCAAAAATATCAAATTTCAAATTGAATAAAAATATATCCATTTACAAAATCACGCCAGTAAGCTTCTTTCACACCGTCTTCAGGTTGCTCTTGAGATCCTAGAGAAATACTACCAGGACTGGAGGCTCAAAATCAATGACGCCAAAACTGAGGCCATCATGTTGTCCCGAATTATCAAGGAAAGAGTGCCGTCGATGACCTTATTCATCGGTGGTTGCCTGGTTGAGTGGCAGGACGTGGTTAAATACCTCGGCCTGCACCTTGACCGGCGACTGACGTGGAAAACCCATTTGAATACCATCAGACAGAAGGGTCACAAGGGCATAGGGGCTATCAGTTCGATATTTCATCGACGCAGCTTCCTTTCACCCAAAAATAAGCTCCTCCTCTATAAAACCCTTATTCGTCCTATCTTGACCTATGCTGCACCCGTTTGGGGTAGTGTGAGCAACACGGATCACCTGAAACTCCAGAGAGTGCAGAACAAGGCATTCAAGATATCTTTTAACACCCATCCCAGAACAAATCTTACCCGACTTCACGCTGAACAGCGAGAAGAAACCCTACAACACCACATCCTTGCTTGGACCGTGAAGTTCTATAAAAGTCAACAAAATCACAGAAATCCCTTAGTCGCTGCCCTGGGGCTTACGAGAGTAAATCCGACCTACCCTTCCGTTATAAGCACAAGCTCCCGAAGCATTATCTGTTGCCTGACTAGTCCACCTTCAGTATTAGCTGGGACGACCAAGGTCTGAGTGAATGTGATGGAATACAAGTAGCCTGAACGAGTGGACTTGTTTTTGCTGAATAATTAGTGTAATAATTGTTATCTAGTTATAAGTAGTATGTAGGTGTTTATTATTTCTAAGATCTCATATATTAAGATTGAATAAATAAAATAAAATGATATGTAGGTAAATAAGATTAAATAAGTTCATAAATTATAACATATAATTAAGATTAGTTAAGTAATAAATTTGTATATAGGTATAGCCTTGACAAATGTTTGTATAATAATTTACTTGTTTAATAAAGAAAAAAAAAAAAAAAAGCTTCTTTCACACCAGTAAACTTGGCATACATTGCGTTTAACTTCTTATCTTCAATTATTTTCTTACTTATTCAGTTTGGTTTTGACTCTGGAATTTTCACAACGGCCTGTTTTACATCAATCTGGTTGGATAGAAGAGATTGTCAAATGGCTATTTTTCACCAGATTTTGTTGCATACGTGTATAGCGAAAATGTAATTAAATGTAGTAATAAACTAAGAAATGATCATATTTAAGAAAACATTTGTTAAATACGGTTTATGGAGACGGAAAAAAGATTTAAGAGAATGAATTGCGAGTGAAACGGATGGATAAGAGAAAAAGGATAACTTTCAATGTCCAGGTATCGTTACCAAACATTAAGGAATTTATATACTTTACTTTATAAAAAACAAAAATTCAACCATGAAAAGTGTGAACTTATCTTTAGTGGGAAAAGTGGCAAATGAATACAGGCGTGGTACATAATTAACAGTAGAGATTTTCAAAATGAGTGCCTTGGTGTTCTGGGGCACCGAGATTAATTCCCAGGGACGCCGCAGTAAATTTGTTAATTTTAATAATCTCAGGTACTCTTAGTATATAAAACACAAAAAATGTCAAAATGGAACTGGTTTGTATCCTTTACTAAGTGCTAAAGCTCCGCAAATCCTGGTTTTATTTGCGAAGACTTATATGTGCAAAGCTGGATTTTCGCCGATAGCTGTAATAAATACCGTATATTGCTCAAACTGAACGGGGAACAGGAAATGAGGGTAGCTGTATCTAATTTGATTCCAAGATTTAAGAAACTGTGTAGCGAACAACATGTTCATTTATCCCACTCATAGGAAAGTTTTTTAAGGGCACCTTGAAAAAGTGTTTATACACTAACGAAAAAGATTGAAAACCGTTGTTTCTACACAAAATAAAAAGTAAACAACATATTTTGCAAAATGAATTAACAAATAAACACGTACAGTGTGAACCCATCCAGCAAGATCCAGAGTCAAGAGCGAGGGGCCCCTCTTGGAGCGACGTGGAGTCACTTATCAGCACTAATGAAGCTGACTTTTGACCTGATTAACTAATTGCTGTTGGTTCTGTAATGATCTCTGATACGGTCTGCCCGACTGAACTTGGGGGAATATATTCTGAGATATTACTCCCTATGGGATGCTCAGGGTACACTTGGAAAATTTGCGTTACGCATATATTTGGAAGCCTTTGAAACGTTGTGGTGGTTTAGTTTTGTTCAAACAAAGAAATGTATCTACAAAGATCATAGAAAGCTTCCAATCAAGATTTAAAAGGAAAAAAAAACAGAATGTATTGAAAGAGACCATCACTAACTTTTTCTAAATTGAGTTTTCTTAAAATATACGAGCTTCTTTGGAATAATTATATTAAACGGTGAGTTGTAATCAGAAATAAAGTCAATGTGGCATTAAAAGAAATATTTAAACCTAGCAATATAAAGATACGCTAAAATGTTTTTGCATAACAGCAGATTAGTGACAACACTGGTGCATGGCTGTAAAACGTGTACATGGAAAGTTAATTAAGAGATGCGTAAATGCGTACAACAAGAAGAATATGTTGTTTGTGAATTTATGACAAAATTAGAAATACGATGACTAAGAAACGAATTAAAAATTTTAAAAATTGTGTAAGAAGGATGAAAAAGACCACGTTGAAAAAAAAATGAATAAAAGTCATGTTGGAAAACGTCCAAGACAGTTCTGGTTAGACAAAGGGAATGATATTTTGAAATAAAATAAGGTGTAAGATAGACAGAACACCCTGTATGTGAAGATTTATGGATGTGGAGAAAGCGAGGGAAATATCTCACTATAGAAAAGTTTATCAATTTCTGTCCACTCTAACAGGGCAATGGCGTGAGGATATATACGAGTACATATGTTGATGTAAAAGTAATTATAAAAATACGAGTATATCTAAGGAAAAGCAAAAGTTTTCTTTCCTTTTTTTATATATTATTTTTAAAATATATAAATAAATAAATAATAGGTTTATTGATAGCAACATAGTATGTACAGATTATATTTAAATAACACTTCTAAAACACATAAATTGCAGATAATACATTAAATACAGAAGCTATCAAAAGGTCTGGGCTCATCTAATAGCATCCCCTCGGCCAAGATACACCCCACCAATATAGGGCGAACCCAGCCACGGGGACACCAGATGTTTTTCAGCCCACGCCATATGTGATTAAACAAAAAATAAGTTTATTATGAAATACCTGTTTTCAATTTAATCTCAATCGATAATTTCAACTTTTATTGAAACAATTTTGAAATCTAAATATTTCTGAAAATTTCCCATACGAACGAATGTTTTCCTGCTTTTTATACACATTCAAAAAGATTTAATTAAAATCGAAAAATTGATGAATTGAAATTTCAATGGAAAATTTGTTTTCAAATGGGAGTTTTGTGAAACATTTTTCTATTTGTACTTTTTATTGCTCTCTGAATAATTTTACCTTTTGAAAAAGGGTCAAGCGGTCAATGATCTTACTTTAAACATCAAACGTTAATTTATTTTAAAATAAATTCTTTTACAGAGAAATAAATTGTTAATAAAAATTCACATGGAATATTTTTAAATTTTTGGTTTCTGAAATTGAGTTATACTTATATTTGAAAGTAAACCCGTAATATACATTTATTTTTTTAATTTTCATTAAGTTATGTAATACGTTGCTAATGTTTATTTGTAAATGTTAACATATCACATTTTCTCGTCGTTATGTTTATTTATGGCTGTATAATACCGATAAATACTCTTCATGATAGCACTAAAAAATCAACAAGAATTAACAATGGAAAAGGGGGGTTCATTAGAAGGCAACCAACAGACAAGATGAATCATGTGACCTGATAAAAAAGTCTTTCTTTGGTTTGGATCTTGGCCAAGTGACATCGAAGTGTGCTTATCAATTGACTGAGGAAAAAATGTCATTTAATTTATCGTGTACATTCTTACATATTAATATATTAAGACGGTAAATTGCAATTTTATTTTGTGTCCATGGTGATGTACGTTCATACGATAATAATTTATAGAGTGTGTATCAAAACAAAGTAATCCATATATAATATTACAAACATCACTTAAAAACTAAAATTAATATGAAGGTTAAACTGCTACAAAAAAAATCTAAATAGCAAAAATCTATAAAAATCCAAACACAATGATTTTTTTAATAATATTAGAGTTTATTTTTACCATTTATCCAGAGGCATTCATTCTTCTAATAAATTCATCTTGGTTTGCAACGAGAGCGATTCTTAGATTTCATTGGTGTATTATTTAATAAAAATTTATGATGTAACATCCTAAGGAATTGTCTTTAGACACTTTTCATAATATATGACACCAGCTAGATCTAACAAACTAAGATTTTCGTAACAAACCAAAATCAGTCCGCTGAAGTACGTGTCGGTCTGTGTCGTGATGTGCATCTTAAATCGTATTTTTTACAATATGCTGTTTCACAAAGCTAGTACCATAAAATAAAAAAAAAATAAAAAAAATTAAATATATATATATATATATATATATATATATATATATATATATATATATATATATATATATATATATATATATATATATATATATATATATATATATATATATATATATATATATATATATATATATATATATATATATATATATATATATATATATATATATATATATATATATATATATATATATATATATATATATATATATATATATATATATATATATATATATATATATATATATATATATATATATATATATATATATCATCATCATCATCATTGTCAACCAGGGTCGATCCACTGCTGGATGAAGGTCTCCCAAAGTTGACTCCAAACAGTTCGGTCCTTTGCTCGCCGATGCCACGTGATGCTGCCATGCTTCCTGATTTCGTCCATCCATCGTACCTTCGGTCTTCTTCTAGGCCTCTTTATGCCTCTTGGATACTACTGGATTATTTCGGATGTCCATCGGGAGTCTGACATTCTGGCTATGTGTCCGGCCCATTGCCACTTCATTCTTTTGCACACCTTTATAACGTCTTCTACCTTTGTTATATTGCGAATCCAGGTGTTTCGTTTACGGTCTCTTTTAGTATATCCTAACATGCATCTCTCCATGCCCCTTTGTGCGGTCTGGAGCTTTTGCGTGTTCTTTACTGTGAGCGTCCATGTCTCGCAGCCATACGTAAGTACTGGAAGAATGCACTGGTTGTAGACCCTTCGCTTTAAGGATATTGGGAGATTACTTTTGAAGATGTTGTTCAAACGTCCAAATGAGCTCCACGCCAGTTTTGTCCTTCGTGCTATTTCCTCCGATATGCCACCTACAAAGGAAATAAGTTGGCCCAGATACACATATTCCTGGACAAGTTCTAGCGGCTTTCCATCTACATTGATTGGTGTTGGTGTAGCAAAGCTGTTCATATATTTGGTTTTCGATATATGGTATTCATTTTTAAATCAACTTCTTTACTGACCTCTGCCAATTCTTGCAGTTGGTGCTGAAGATCATTCGGGTTTTGTGAGAATATAACGATATCGTCTGCAAATCTCAAATGGCTCAGGTATTTTCCATCAATCGCCAGCCCTTTATTTTCCCATTCTAGTTTTTTAAATATGTATTCCAGTGTAGCTGTGAATAATTTTGGGGAAATAGTGTCTCCTTGAAACAATATATATATATATATATATATATATATATATATATATATATATATATATATATATATATATATATATATATATAT
>OX463851.1:10436186-10562777 GCA_949825065.1 Odontocerum albicorne
TATATATATATATATATATATATATATATATATATATATATATATATATATATATATATATAATATTATATTTTATGTATATATATATATATATATATATATATATATATATAATATTATATTTTATGCTGAAAATGGACCAAAAATTAAATTAAATATAAAGATGTGGGATACAGCATTTACACAAACGCAATAATAATAATAAAGGTATAATTTATATAGCGCCGGTTAAAGAGCAGACTTTTCGCCTTCTAAGGGCATTCTAAGCCAAGATTTGAGCCTACTATTTTTGACAGATTAAAAATATTACAAAAAAAAAACAAGTTCAGTGTAAGGGTAGTAAGGTGATGGCTGTGGCCATTAGAGTTAGAACTTCATCATATCCGCATGTCTTTAGAAAAACATATTAGGTTAAAAAACCGCAATAAAATACCAAAGTAAGACGAACTACAAACAAACCTTTTTAGATCTTTAGATATGTGAGAATAACCATTAGATGGGGTGTGGTTCATGTGTTTAGTGTTCACATATAATCATACATTTGTGTAGGATCTCCCAAAAAGTCTTGTCTTCGAGTGCTTCCTAAATCTGCTTAGACCACCCATATCGTTAACACTAATAGACCTATCCGCACCATAAGACCAGCAACAGTACTTGCTGTGCCATAATACTCAGCCCTATTGGATCGAGTCGGAACAATAAATTTATTACAGAAGAAATCGACCTTTAAAGTTCTGCTTCTCTCTAAAGCGACATTTGAAAGCAATGGATTCATCATATTAATGAATATAAATACAAAGAGATTAAGTTTGAACTCAATCTTTTCGCGTAACTTAAGCCTTCATATCAATTTCTTTCGTTCAATTAATATATTTCCAACGTGAAATTTGAAATATATTTAGTATACGAAAGAAAGCATCATATTTGTATTTTACTGTATTATATTTTCGTTGCACATAGTACAATTATATGCACGTGGCAATTTCTTCTAACCAACCAGAAATATTGTATAAAAAGGCTTTGCGTAAAACTAGACAAGAATCATTTTAATAAAATCTGTATACCGATGGGAATCGATCCGCATGCCATGGGATGAATGATGAGTATCTAACTTATGAGATTTTTACTAGTCATTGAATTGAAATAATAATAAAAAGTATACTCTGGCCATTTTATAACCACTAATAGATGGCGCTCAATATCGTGTCATGTCTTCCTCTCAGTCATTGCTTCAAATCCGACTCCATAGATAATAGAACAAAGAGAAAAAGGAGGAATATATCCATTAAAATTAATAATGGGTTTCATTTATATTATGATATAGTATTTGATTTTCATAAAGTAAATAGAAAAAAAATACTACGTTCAATAATGGCACTGTGCCAAGAAATATTTTTTCTTTGTTTTTGAATTATTGTATATGAAAATCTGTAACATCCATTGTTTTCCTGATCAGGAAGCGTGAAAGAAAACTCAAATGAGAATAAAATTCTTGTCGACAGCTAAACATTATCACATGAAAAACATTTCTTAAATATTTATTTTACTTTGCGCCTTCGTCGCCGAGTTTTTTTTTTTTTTGGTGTTAAATATGAAATACTCGTACATGGAACCGTTGATTATACTCGTACTTAGTCCATATTTTGGACAATAAATCAACTGTAGAACGTTTGTGTTGTAACAGATAATATTCCAAGAGTGTATTTTTTTTAAGCAGTCAAATGAGCGGCAATAAATTCAGATTTAAAAATTATTAATGTGAAAGATGTAAAGATACTTTGAATACGTGGCATGAAAAAATAATGAAAGCCTTGAGCGGTCGATTTTGGCTGAAAGTGTGAATCACAAAAAAGCAGATTTCGGGCACCTATCCAATGAAGTTTTTTCATTAATTCGTATGATGCCCCTCAACATACTCGTATCTAAATTGGCGATGTGGAAATATTGAGGAGCAGGGCCTGGAAACAACATTGTTTTTGGTGGAATTAATAAAGCTTTTGGTTTTCGATCCGCAATTCACTGTACTACTCGTATACAAGTATCACACGTCAAGCATGTTTTAAGGTCTTCGCGGGTCTTTGTTATCAGTTGTACGAGTATAAGGTCTTTCTGAGAGTTGTACCGCGCGGTTTGGCGTATAATGTCGACATTTCGAAAGCATTACGGTTTTCATCTTTATATTTTGTTTGAAGTCAACTTCACCATATGTGAATGCGAGCCGGGTACCGCTTGGTCTATAGCAAAGTCTCGACCGAAACGTGAGCGCGCAGGTTCATCTCTATTAGCGACCGTAATGTGAGCGCAAAAGTATATCCATTATAAAAATATAAGCGCGTGTCTTCCACAAAGGCTGAAGCATTTTTTTTTAATTTTCATTTAGTTGTCGCTTCGATTTCATAGCACGTGTTGGAAATACTACCACACGTTAAGAATCAACAATACTTGTACACATCGAGCGCACGCGAGTTTTGTTACCAGATGAACTTATTAACCTTACTGTAAACCTTTATTGTCTTATTTTTGAGTACCATCAGGAATAGAACCAGAAACCTCCGAGTCAAAGTCAAATGTCTTATCAACTAGGTTATGGAAGTCGTCCAATGGAGTGACCAGGGGAATAATGTGGCAAATAATTCGTATCAGGAGGTGTTGTATTCGTATTAGGGCTAGATATTACTTGTACTAGAAAGGAATTGTCAACCGTCGTGGTGATTACGACCCGCAAATTTGAGAGAACGACAAAGAAGAAGAAAGTGAAAGAATAGTCACTGAATTTTTATAAATTGGATACTTATTATTAAGTTTTTTTTCCAAGTTATGTGGATTTGTATTGCTCATTTGATATACACGGTACGATCTGTAATAAAAATGACCGAGAAATGAGGTGAAATTTTGAGGTCAGTAGTAAGAAAACCATACCGAGAAGATTCATGCATGTGGACAAGTTGAAGGAAGTATGTAGTGATAGGAAAGTTTGACTTTGTCTTGCGAGTGAATTGATCGCACTGCAAAAATAATGATTTTCTTTCTTTATTTATTTCTTTATTTGCAAAAAAACAACAGGTAATTTAATTTGAACACACAATCTTCATGGATCTGGGTTTGTTGCCTTTCATTTGTTGACTTGTGTCTCCAGTAAACTAGAATTTTTCCCTGTATCTCACTGAGGACGTAATATTTACGTCCTTAGTGAGATATTAATTATCAGTGAGATATTAAGTATTTGTTTTCTGTATTTTCATTTTGTTCAATTGATACGGATGCTTAGCCACACATCCATCGACAATTAAGTAGACTGGATTTGAAAGTAGGAAGGGATTAATGGGAAGAAATCCAATTACATTTTCTTCTTTTTGAGCAGTTGTAGGTGCACTGATGATACACTTAGATTTATCATGGTCATTAGCATATTTACTACACTCTTTGAGTGAACTATTGGTTGCATTCCTTATAAGATCTGTCCATCATCGGTGATCTGCCACGTGATCGGAACCCTTCCATTTTCCCTTTGATCACCTGTCTGTCCATTGTATCATTTGAACATAGCTAAGAAACGTCCATTTGGTAGATGGACGTTTCTTAGGAATTCGAAAAATATAGGTTAATGTACAATTGAAATGAAGCATTAAAAAACTGCTTTCAGGAAATTACACACCGATTGAGATTGGTTCATTGTTATTGTTGAGTATGGCCAAGTATACATAGCATATATGTAATATATCGGATCGGATCGACTGCAATAGTTAGTATAATATGCTTTTGAAATTTGGGATTTTAAAAATCAGAGGCATTTTTAGCTTTAATTATTTCTTTTTTTTTATTTAAATAATTAATTATTATATTTGTCATAATTTTAATATTGATATGTATAGGTGTATCACAGTTTTAATCATTTGAGAATCAGCGATTACTGAAAAACTGTAAACAACATGTAGGAAGAGGATCCTAGTACGAGTATACTCGTATGTACTTTGGGGATATTATAAAATAGAACAACGAGAGTCTTGAGAAGCTGGTGATCAAGGGAATACTAAAGTTGAAGGAAAACGAGCAAGAACAAAGTTTAAAATAATGCGGATGGACCAAATCAAGGAGATAACAGGATTGATTATCTTTTAACACAGCATTTAACAAACCCCAGAACTGGAATGGATGGAGACAATGTTGGCACCAAGTTTCAGAAGAGATATAACATAATAGAGTAACGTGACGTTTAGCATTGACCATGCCATGAAAAAGGGAAAATACTTTCTAATTTTCAATCGTATGATATGTGCATATAGATATTAATTTATGCAATTTAAATACAACATAATTTTACAAACTTTTATAATGTCCATCTGAAACATTTTTATCTTGATAAATTATAATTGTGTTAAAAATAAGACATCAGTTTGTTTAGAAACCTTTTCATATTTTGTTGTTAATTAAACCAAATAATCTTCTCAGTATTCCCCTCGGAACAGTTGACTTTTCCCAGGTAACTTTTATCATAAAATTTATGGCTTTATACAATTTCATCTATGAAAATGTTTCGTTGAAATTTAATTTACTGTCCGAGTTGCAAATTCAAAATTCAATTAAAACTCTTAAATTTTCATCGGGATTTATCGGGAAGTAAATAATAAATCATTATTTACTCTCTGAATTAAATACTTCTTAAATGCTCCTTAATTATAACAACCATCTTCAATTTATTTTGTTGGTGTTTTACTACAGTAGTTTTGGTCGATTTGCGTAATATGTCAAATTTCTTCGATATGAAAGATATCAAATTTCAGTCTTCCACAAAGGAACATTTGACGAAGATCAAGGTTTTGTCATTTATTTTATCAAACACTATTTATTCCACTTTTTGTAACGGTATAACCCTACCGGTTTCAAGGCTTTCATCTCATCATCAGGAGAGCACAAACAAGACTTGTTTGTGCACCCCTGATGATGAGGTGAAAGCTTGAAACCGGTAGGGTTATACTGTTACAAAAAGTGGAATAAACAGTGTTTGATAAAACAAATAACAATGTCTTTAAACCTCCACAACGTTAATGCCTTAACTATAAACAATAGATCAAGGTTTTAATTCTAGCATGTGCGAATGTGGTCTAAACGAGGAATCATTGGAATGTATATTTTTTAATGCTAACTAAATAATGCGTATCCGACCTTTTATAAAAATCTACTTTTCACGAATAACTCAATGTCAATCAATATGAGGGCGTTAATCACAAATTTGTTTCGTTTCGTTTGTATAGTATAACAACATATAATTTGTAATAAATTAATGTAAATATTCTCTGTTGACTTAGAAACTCATCCAAGTCACCACAAAATGAATAGAAGCATTCTAAAGATGGTACTAAAGGAGAATGTTAAAGATTTCCTGGGTTGACAAAGCATTCTAAAGATGGTAGTAAAGGAGAATGTTAAAGATTTCCTGGGTTGACAAAGCATTCTAAAGATGGTACTAAAGGAGAATGTTAAAGATTTCCTGGGTTGACAAAGCATTCTAAAGATGGTACTAAAGGAGAATGTTAAAGATTTCCTGGGTTGACAAAGAACACAATGAAAAAGTCATCGGATACTTGAAAAATTACAAAAAATAATTAAATTTCCTTGCATAAAGCAGAGATAAAGATATGAAATATTGAAGTCATATTGCAGGGGAAAATACAAGAAAAACGAAGTGGAGGAAAAGAAGCAGCTACTGGCTGAAGAACCTAAGTGAGAGGTTCCACTGTAATTCTGAAAAAGAAGAAATGTTTTAAATTAATATACATTTGATAAACGTGATATAATTCTTAATTTTGATAACGCGAACTTACTGTGATTGCACTTCTAGAATTATAATATTATTTTCAAAATATGTAATCAACTTATACGTCACTGGTTGGCAGTATATTTAATTTATTTGTGATCTTTGTTTTTTATATCATCTTTTATTTTTGTCGTGATAACGTCACTAAACTCCATTGTTTTATCCAATAATCTCTCATTGATACTGCAATGCCCGTGTATAAATCACATTTTCTACAGTGCTTGGTAATAGGCAGTTTGAGCTTTGTATTAAGTGTGTATGGATCGCTCCTATATAGAGATAGATACATTCCTATAGTTTTGATTGACCCTGCAGTATTCCCATATCACGACGTTAACTATTGATCAGTCTACGGTTCTTCATGGACGGTTCAGAGATTTTCAGTGCCTTCAAATTAGTCTGTTTCTAGAAGATAGATTTTCAGATATGTCATCCGAGTCGTGAATGTTGTATTTTTCTTGCTGATTTTTAGTTACTTATAGTTTATTTCTTTAAAAAAAAGGCATTGTCCGTATCATAGAGGTAAGAAACATGTCTTACAACCCGGAGGTTTGAGGCTCGATTCCTACTGGGACCCTGATTCTTTTAAAACGATTCCAATTTGGTTTTACTTTCGGTATCTTTAACATTTTTTATTATCAAACACTTTCATTTTATACAATATGACCTGGTGGACTAATGTCAATGTATACATGTTTTCTACACAACCAGCAATATATTAAATCCTAAGCAGACCGCTTTAAAAAAATAATGGGTAGCAACGGTTATCGAACCACATCCTCCGGGCTGGAAGACTGATGTCTTACCAATTACGCTACTGAGGTTGTCAGGATTGTAGAATCTTTCTGGTGGTTTGGAAAATTTTGCTGGAGACTGAAATACATTTCAAACTCAAGTATTTAAATTCCCTTTTTTTTTTAATTTAAATTGTTCGATACACATTTTCCTTTAGAAATTAGATATTATATTATATAATATATTTTTTTCTGTAATATGTTACTCAGTGCAACCTTTGGTTACATCGTGGTACCTGTGAAACTGTCATGAGTTGTCCAACACTGTTTGGAAGCGATCTTAATTTATTACCTGATAAATTAAATTACAATTTTGGATAATTCGATTTTTCATTGTGATTCATGGGAATCATTGCAATCCTTAGTTCTTATATTATTCTATTATAAATTGCGATCACTAAAGCTTGTTTTAGAAAGTAACTATAAATCTTTATTATTACTATTTTATCGAGATTATTTTTTAAGAAAATGTTCGAGGTTGTAATATTAACCATAAAATACTTCAATCAAATCTGAAAAATAAGTGAGGGCATCGCTTTTCACTTTATTGAATTGAATAATTCATGAGGATTTGGCGCGACACCAGACTAAATTACAATTCAAAAGAAAAAAGGCAGACCATTATAAAACAATTTGAGAGCCATTTTACACTCTCGGTACCTTATTTTTTTTTCACCATCATGTTTCGTTCATCGATCGGGTTTTCATTCGACCCATGTAATGGTCGATGAACCAAACCATGGAAAATTTTGTCATCGTGTTGTGACATTAATTAATTTATTGACTTATCTGCAATCATCCCACTTAAAATGTATTTTTGCTCTTGCTAGTTCTGTGGCGTGAAATAATATGTCTAAATGTTCGAGATACGGAGTTCGAGATACATTTATACGCGTACGCACATGCAAATATAAATCGACATGCACGACTGACATCAAATATTTAAAGCAAATATAATATTTTCACAAAAAAACAACCGATTTGCATCCAGTTTTAGATATAAGCCTTTATTTTTCAATTCCACAGTGTCTTTTTTCGCCCATTCTCTCTGTTGCTTATACTCGATGTATTTACAATTCGACTAAATATTGTTTATTCAATTAAAAAAACAAATGAGAAAAAATACGAGTAGTTAAACCGTTTATTTATCATAGATGCGTGTACAAACACTTACGGGGTGTGCCATACAAGAACCAGCCGTAAACATAGGGATTATTTTTAATAGCTTGCTTTCTCTTAACGAAACATTACGTAAATTCCTCTTTTATTATGCTATTATAAAGCTAAATCACTCTTAAGCCGTTTTTGTTATACTGCAGTTCCTCTAAAAAAGAAGCGTCATTAAGGAGACTCTTCAAAGCCAAAAACTCCCTCATCGTCCTTACTGGGTATTGTTGCGTTCTTTGCCGCGACAAGTGGATAAACACTCGAATACAATTGTTACCTACATTTTCAAGGTGTGAAGCAATCTTGTTCTCATTGGATAAGGAATGGTTTGAGGGGGTAATGGAGGCTGGATTTATATTTTTTTGTACTGTATTAGACTTTCTTTTTAAACATTATAACCTGACGGGTTCATTGTCATGCCATTTTCCAGCAAATCATACAGGTGTTAAACAAACCTTAACTGAAATCCAGATAGGAACTTTATTAAAAAAAACCGGGTTCATACGGAAATTGAACACCTAATTCTTGAGTGGGAAAATAAGCATCTTATCAACAACGCAACGAAGGTTGGTAAAAATTAAATGCAGATTATCACACCGGAGTTTTTATTTCAAATATTATTATTTGTCAGCCAAGTCCAAAACAAATATGAGCTTGGATGACAATGTGTTCTACCTATCCAGAAAAAGGATTGTAGTAAAAATTAGACTAGAATTTTTTATATACAAACGGGAATTAAATCCGCAACCCTAGAGTTGGAAGACCTGTCAATCCAACAAGACGACTTCGGTTGTTACCTTGGTAGTCGCTATTACCTAAAGCTTATTATCGCGGCAATCGATATGCACATTTTAATTTTGATCCTCAATGGTAGTGTTGCATATGCAGATGCGGAGAATCACTCTTGTCTAATAGTCGCAGCTATCGTCTTCCTATTTTTACACTCAACTTATTTTATTAAAAGTATGTTTTATTTGTAATATTTTCAATAATTGCTAGAGCACCTTTGATGAGAGACTACTCTCGAAACTGCGCTATATAAATTGTAATTTTATTATTTTTAGGATATAAGTAACCTGTGCCGTGCGCAGTTTAAATATTTATGTATAGCGTTTCTGAACTGTTATAAAATGGGGAATAAGAAAAAATAAACGAAAATAAGTTTTCTCAAAAACGAAAAAAAAGTTCGGGAACACCATTTGAACACAGCTAATATAAATTTCACAAATAATAGACCGAATTGATCACAATACAACCCCAACACATCAAATATCACTTAAAGGTCAAAACGATATTGCTATTTGTTCAAAACTACACACGGGTGTGGATAAAAAGCAATAATTTTAATGTTGGTCCTCAATGGTAGTGTTTCACATGTAGATCCAATTATTATAGCGTGCGTCTTATTTGAAAAAAAAAACAATATAATGTGACCTCTGTTATTATAAATCAGAACTTTAGTTATTATCGACAATTTTATGCTATCTGGGTGACCTTTTTTTTTAATTTTTTTTTTAAATTTGGAAAAAGCAATAATTTTAATGTTGGTCCTCAATGGTAGTGTTTCACATGTAGATCCAATTATTATAGCGTGCGTCTTATTTGAAAAAAAAAAACAATATAATGTGACCTCTGTTATTATAAATCAGAACTTTAGTTATTATCGACAATTTTATGCTATCTGGGTGACCTCTTTTTTTATTTTTTTTTTTTAAATTTGGAAAAAGCAATAATTTTAATGTTGGTCCTCAATGGTAGTGTTTCAAATGTAGATCCAATTATTATAGCGTGCGTCTTATTTGAAAAAAAAAAACAATATAATGTGACCTCTGTTATTATAAATCAGAACTTTAGTTATTATCGACAATTTTATGCTATCTGGGTGACCTCTTTTTTTAATTTTTTTTTTAAATTTGGAAAAAGCAATAATTTTAATGTTGGTCCTCAATGGTAGTGTTTCACATGTAGATCCAATTATTATAGCGTGCGTCTTATTTGAAAAAAAAAAACAATATAATGTGACCTCTGTTATTATAAATCAGAACTTTAGTTATTATCGACAATTTTATGCTATCTGGGTGACCTCTTTTTTTAATTTTTTTTTTTAAATTTGGAAAAAGCAATAATTTTAATGTTGGTCCTCAATGGTAGTGTTTCACATGTAGATCCAATTATTATAGCGTGCGTCTTATTTGAAAAAAAAAACAATATAATGTGACCTCTGTTATTATAAATCAGAACTTTAGTTATTATCGACAATTTTATGCTATCTGGGTGACCTCTATTTTTAATTTTTTTTTTTAAATTTGGAAAAAGCAATAGTTTTAATGTTGGTCCTCAATGGTAGTGTTTCACATGTAGATCCAATTATTATAGCGTGCGTCTTATTTGAAAAAAAAAAACAATATAATGTGACCTCTGTTATTATAAATCAGAACTTTAGTTATTATCGACAATTTTATGCTATCTGGGTGACCTCTTTTTTTAATTTTTTTTTTAAATTTGGAAAAAGCAATAATTTTAATGTTGGTCCTCAATGGTAGTGTTTCACATGTAGATCCAATTATTATAGCGTGCGTCTTATTTGAAAAAAAAAAACAATATAATGTGACCTCTGTTATTATAAATCAGAACTTTAGTTATTATCGACAATTTTATGCTATCTGGGTGACCTCTTTTTTAAATTTGGATGAACTTCAAAGTATTTCAGATAGATCAGAATAATTACAACTCAGTTGGAACGACAGGCAGTTATTACCTATAACGGCTCAAAAGAAAATCTAATTGGATTGTCTCCCATTAATTCCTTCCTACTTTCAAATCCAGTCCACTTTATCGTCGATAGATGTGTGTCTGAGCATCCGTATTAGTTGAACAAAATTAAAATACTGAAAACAAATACTTATGTCCTCAGTTAGATACAGACAAAAGCTTAGTTTACTGAGGACACGACAAATGAAAGGCAACAAACCCAGATCCATTTAAATTGTGTGCCCAAATTAAATTACCTATTGTTTTTTTCCTGGTGCAAATTGTGTATATTTCAATAGTATATACAAAACATCTTAATATACTATTGATAAATAACACACTTAAGTATTTTGTAGATGCTCTCAAAATAAAACAATCGTTTAAGGTAGAAAACTTTTTTTTATACCATAAGAGTTTTTATACATTAAGGAAATCTTAAATACGTTCTCATGTATATAATGTAAATTGATTTATCATTGTTTGTGCTTTCTATGATGATTTAGTAAGAGTAATAATAATTTTACTACAGCTAGTATGCAGAAAAGTGAAATATAATAAATACTATTTTTGGTCAAAGACACTTTATTATAACAAAAATAAATTAATGTGTTGTTTATAGTTAAGGCATAAACATTGTACAGTATTAAATACATTGTAATTTGTTTATCTAACACTGTTTATTCCACTTTTCGTAACGGTATAGCCCTACCGGTTTTCCCTCATCATCGGGGGAGCACAAACTAGACTCCAAGTTAAGCACAAACAAGACCTTCAGTCTTGTTTGTGCTCCCCTGATGATGATGGGAAAGCCTTGAAACAGGTAGGGTTACACCGTTACAAAAAGTGGAATAAACTGTGTTTGATAAAACAAATTACAATAAATTAATGTTTTATGACCAAAACAAATTATGAAATATAAAACCAGACAAATCACATTTATCATAATATATGTACTAGTGAAAGTACTAGTTATTAAAGTACTAGTACAAGTTTTTTGCGTCTACATACGTAGACGCAAAAAACAGATTTAAACAAAAAATTATAATTTGTTAAAATTATGATTTTTTTTTTCAATTCTGTTTTTTAGGCCAATATGAAAAACTTGGCGACACGGCCTAGTTAGATATAATTCGAATAATAACATTTATAGATTCATTAGTACGGGACAGAAATTCTGCGATACGATGTCGTATCGCAGAATTTTGGTATCGCCTCAAATTAATGTATTCGGAGTATAAAAAACTGTCAAGTGTACAATAAAATTATTCGAAAGCATGATTAAATGAGAAATATAAAAAAATCTCTAGGAAAATTATTGTGAATAATGCCAATTTGGATATTCAACCATTTAACACGATTTTCTCCATTTTCCCACTGTGCTTAATATTCAGTGCAAATGAAGGAATGTGGATTATAAAATTAAAACCATTTCATGACAGCCTTGAATAAATTACGAGTTGTTGCAACTTGCTACGCTGAATGAATAACGCGAGCGCTTTTATCACACTCCGTATTAATCTCGGGGAGAATTTGCGAAGTATCCCATGTTCTGGCAATTTTAATTTTTCAAGAGGGAAAAAAAAACGTCTCATTTGTGTCATTTAGCTAAAAAAAATACTGTTATTCGAAATACTGTCTGTTGACGTGCTACATTATTCCACACTTTCATTTACTTTATTTCAAGCCTTCCTACGCTAATATCACGATTCATCTCTTGAAACGGGATGAAAGGGACTTTCGCCAAATAATTTTGCTCTCATTTTAATCTCAGATTCACCTTGTTCATTTCTAAAATATTCAAATACAAAGCTCCAAAATGTTAAAGCCGAAACAGTTGATAAAACATAATACTCATTTAAAACTTCCTTTAATAAGGATAAATTAATTTTATTTATGGTTATTAGGAAATACATACTCTCTTAAGTAAATAATAAAGATTATGAATAATTCAATCTAGACCAAAAATCATATAAAAATTTACAGTTTGGCGTGAAGTAATAAAAAAGTAGTATAAAATCGAGACATACTATAAAGGAAATCTAGAATGAAGAAAGAAATAACGAGACATAAAGGAAATCTAGAAAGAAGAAACGAGACACAAAGGAAATCTAGAATGAAGAAAGAAAAAAATGAGACACAAATGAAATCCAGAATGAAGAAAGAAAAAAACGAGACACAAAGGAAGTCTAGAACAAAAAAAGAAAAAAAAAACAAAATCAACTTAAAAAGAAAACCAAACATTTGATACGAAGAGTTATTATGATATTACTCGCCATCAGGTTGATGTTAATAAAAGTGTAATAAAATACTCCTTTAGTCACTTTTTTAATTGATAATCCAACCAAACTAGGATAATTTGTGCCACCAAATTAAAGTAATCATTCAATTATATGACTCAATATACAATAGTAAAACTAATTTTAAAAAATGCCAATTGTAGACAATTTAAAATTTCAACTGATTCTTCTTTTCTTGTCGTGCTCTATCAGGTCCCCCCGACGTTGTCAATCACTCTGATACAACTGATTAAGCTTCAAAATTTTACAATCGATCTATAAGTGAAAAAGTTCCACGAAGAAAGAAGAAGCGCGGTAAAGATATAGCGTTTAGTAAATCAAGTAGCAATTTAAATCCCAAACAATACCAAATCAAATTCATTATTGAACGTAAAGCAACTTCAATTAATGAATACATTGTATTCGTTCTGCGTACCTTAAACACTTCGTTCGATATAGTTCATCGACTGAGACAACGAAAACATATTTTTTTCAAATTTAACTGATAATTGATTGTACAAGTACATTTATAATTTTGACTAATAGCGATTATGGATCTACGAAAAGTAAAAAAGATGCAAGCTTAGACGTTCTTCTGAAAAGTTATAATCGTGGGATTTAGTTATACTCCGGCAATTAAGGGAATAAACTTCCTTTTTTATACGTCCTACTTCGTTTATTTAATTTTTAAGAAAGGGGTTCCACATTGCTGAACTCAATGCCATAATGCTCCACACATAAGTGCAATATAAAAGCTTTATAACTGACGATCTACGAACGGTCTATGACGATCGGAGAATGGTCTACATACTGTTTTCACAAAAATTAAAAGCGTATTTGTAAATGTTATGCCATATTTGAAAAGACCATTATTTTTAGTTGTCTAAATTTCTTTTTATATTCCCAACACTCACCACCAATTTGTTTCCAGTGATACAATCAAGTTGAGATTTTATTAAAGGCGTCGTAATGAGGTTTGCATACGTATCCAACACGTGATATAAGCTAAACCTTAAACCGAGTTGTCTATTATTTCCCCACAAGAGAAAGTGGCATTTAAAATAAAACATCCCCTCAAAAAGGAGCATTTTATATGAATTCCTGAAATGAGAGATGTCGTTTGGTTGGCACATTTTTCCAAAGTGTATTTCTCATACCCGATTTTTATTTGTCTCTAAACCGAGCTTAAGGTCAAGATAATTACATTCGTATCACGTGAGTTGACCGTCGATAATGAAGCTCCAAGATATCAGAACATCTCTATACTAGGATCTCCACATCATCTAGAAAACTTTCAAGCGAAAAGACTTTAAACCAAAAGACTCAACCAGGTAGTACACAATCCTGGATTTAGTCTAAAGTATGAAATGAAACCTTTTTAAAGGGAGTAAATCTTACCGTCACTTGGTGTTTATAAAAAGGTGATCCCTGTAGTAGTCCCAAGCGTCTTCTATTTATCCAAACGTATTTTGATAGGGTAGGAGTGCCCACAAAAAATTATGTATTACACCTGAAATAAATTACCTTGGCTACGCACGAAAGATTTATACTTTGCGCTGATTTTATGATATACTAACTTTCATCGAATTAATAAAAAAATATAAAAGAATCCTTGGTAGACTTACTTTTTTTTAAATATATACATACACCATAATGCTTCCTCCTTGTTAGGGTAGGCAGAAAAGAAAAAAAAATATAATGATGTACATATTAGCCACTCGGTATTACCAATACTAAATATTTCAAAATTATTCCACTTTTTGTAACGGTATAAACCTACCGGTTCAACGAGAGTCTTGTTTGTGCTCTCCTGATGATGAGGTGAAAGCCTTAATACCGGTAGGGTTATACCGTTACAAAAGGGGAATAAACAGTGTTTGAAAAAAACAAATTACAATGTCTTTAAACCTCCACAATGTTAATGCCTTAACTATAAATAATGTATTTCATAATATCTAAAATTATTTCTGAAAGCAGTCCTTAAGAAATAAATGGATCGAGATAATGTCAAAACATTTCTTTAGTTAAAATATATATGATCTCACCACATTATGGAATATGCTCCTTCACTCTCAATTCAAAGAGACGAAGAGATACGTACGAGAATATTACGCTACGGACGGTCTTATACCAAAAAAAAGTATATTAAGACCCTTTAAGGCTCAAATTTCTCAGATTCATTTGTAAAAAGGATGAACGAGGTCATTTTGACTTTCTATATTATATTTTATCTCCGTGATAAACCTAATGTTATTTATTGTAATAAGTCACCTGAATATACTTTCTTCGAAAGTGTTTATTTTTCATCATCATCTTCTTCCGAGTTGGGACACACGTGGTAATCTTACAGGTGTATCCGTTTTGGGCTTTCTCGAAAACAGTCATCCGGCTTAGCTGATAGCTGGCCATGTTTTACCCCGGATTAGGCCTTAAATGCTCGTTCGAGGTATTGTATGTCATTGTTAACCCTTCCCTTACGGTGATTAAAATAATACGCGTGCTCCGGTGTTGGGTAGTGAGTACGCAATAAAAAATTTGCGATTTTAAATCGGAAAAATAAGAACATTCATAGATAATCCCCTTAATTAATTATAATTGAAGTTAAAAATTATAATAATTGAGATTTATTTGCTGAAAACATTAAAAAACCATCTGAAAACATTAAAAAATGCTCACGGAACGGGCGTACGTCTAACCTATTTGCAAGCCTAGAAGCTACTAGTGGCGCGGAACGTCAGTCGCATACCCCGGCGCTTACGCTTATGCTGCGACGTTGAGACAATTCAGCTCCTCGCAATTCAGTCTAGTATGCAAGAGTGAGATGCGAATATAGTGTCGCGCTTCCCGCATACTATTCACCTATCGTCAAGACGAGGCACTCGCAGCTTTTAAATGCGAATTTGTTTTCGATCTTTACAAAACACCTCGATGTAGTCGATAAATTCTGATTATTATTAATATTATTTTTTAAATCAATGCGTAAATATATTATGGAGGAATACCTAAAATCTTAACCTTGTATTTATTATATTTATAGAGATATTGATGGTTATTAGAAGTAACGTGTAGAAGATACCCAACACAGGGAAGGAAAGGTTAACACATGTCCCTACCATAAAAATAAAATAAACCGAAGTATCTTTTTCCTATGATCGTGAAAACAATAAGTTTCAAGATTTGAGTTTTTTTTTAATATATGTTTTGATTCGTATTTAAAATGTCCTTGCAACGGTCACAGTCAAACGAATATTTATTTTTCCAGCATTTTTTCCCGGACAACAATTTGAAGTTCCAATTATAAATGTCAAAATGACGTAGTTTTCGAGGAAATCCATTTAATGAAGGGGTTAGGTGCAGGCGAACTATTGGTTAACCAACATAAAATCTACATATATGTTATGTTTTGATCTCGTCCTAATTCATGCCATGAGGATTTTAATAGAATTAGAGAAAACTCTCTCAAACAAATTAATTTCTTGTTTATCCAATTACTAAGAGATCTGTAAACCTAATTGAAATTATGAAAAGTTTGGTTGTTTATTTTATTTTCACCCAAATATTATAAATTTTGTAGTAATTTTAGTTGTACACATACTTGAATTTTGAGATATAATTTAGTAATCTTTAACATAAGTGCTATGCGATGAAGCTTTTTTATATACTTGTTTTGTATTGTTCGTAAGCAATTATATTTCAAAAGGATGTGGGTAAAACAGTGTTATCCTGTGAAAACTTAAATTCATTTTCATTGTTAAAATTATAGGTTTTTCATACATACAGTATTACTTAACTTACTAAAGTCTTTAATAAGTTATTCGACTTGATACTGAATAACATGTGTCTTCAAAACGTAAAATTTTAGTTGTATCGTGTGAGATTCAAAACATTAAATAGTCCGGAAGCTTACATGATTCTTTTTAAATGTTTTGTAAGAAATCCATAAGGTAATAATTGATGCAGTAACATAGATGAGCAAACTAGACATTTAAGTGTGATACCAATTCCACGTGAGAAAATAATTGAGGAAGAAACAGTCACCGCTTAATGCCATCTCTCATAAATTATGGACAAAATGTTTGCCCTCTGCTGATTATCCAAAATCAGTCTATTTTGTGTGATAGGATCTATCATTTCAAAAACTAACCATGATATCGTTTTCTTTCACTTAGCCAAAAAAAAACCATTTTATAATATCATTGTTTCAATCAACGATACCACATCATTTAGATAAAACTATCAGTGAATGTATCCACTTAAGAGATAGAACATTGATTTGTCCAGCCAGGCCATTGCACTGTCAGGCATTTTAAGAAGTCCCTACAATCCTTCGGTAAAGCATATATTTCAGATGACTCCATGCCGTGAGTCGTAGCCTTGATCTCTCAACTGTTGTACAATGAATAATCACCGATCATTGATTATGGTTTCTAGCTCATAATTATAATATTTCCTCACATAGTATTTCTACCACACTTGGACTCCAAGGTTGCTCATCCAAGCCTTACAAGTTGCCCGATGGATCTCTTCTAGAATTTATCAAATACTCTTGTAAAGTGCCGACCGTTAAAAGTTTGAAATCTCACACGACACGGCTTGAATTATAAGTTTTCAAGGTACACATTTTCCTGCATCAAATCGAGTAACTTGTTCAAAATTTTTGTTTGTCAAGCTATATTTATGTAGGTGAAATGTGAAAGATTTAAAAGAAAATAGTTTGAAGCTGCTATAGGATTACATTTTTTATAATACAAACGCAAAAACAAAAGTTAAAATAAGCAAAAAAAATTAATAAGTTCTTTGTATACTTCAAAATTTTTTTGCATATGTTTATTAAATTATAATTCAAAATTCAAGCACACACAAAATTACTATTTATATTCTTAAAGTATTTATCTTTACATCAACACACAGCATATAAAGAAAGTGTTTCCAGCACTGACCATAATAATCAAGTAGTTTCCAGCACTGACCATAATAATCAAGTAGTTTTCGTATGGACGAGTATGTGAGAGGAAAGAATATTTCCCATTTTATGGTAGCCTGTAGGTGTAGGTACTCGTCTATTTCTCTCGAACGAATTGCATCATTCTATTGGAAAAAAATATTATACGCCGGTAATAAAAAAATATGAAGATAAACTTTTTAACGGATGTTAATTTTGATGTATCGCGGTAACGGTAACGGTAACGGTAACGATCGACGAAAGTGCATTAAAATTTTCAAGAAGTTGAAACCTTCTGCAAAAGGTAGCAAGTATTTCTATCAAAATCTACCCAAAATCAGAATCAAAACGTTATCCACCTTCATCGATATCAACAGTTTATAATCTATCTTCATTAATTATATGAAAATATCTAGATTATTTGTTTCAAGTAACAGTACAACTCGAGAAGATAAAAAATAAATCCCAAAAAAATATTCGTGTACGTAATTTTTTTTTAAAATCATTATAAAAAAATGCTAAAACGTCTTTGCATCCAGAATTGTGTTCACAGCTTTTAAGGAATGGGAATTATACATTAAAATCACAGGAAAAAATGTTTAAACATCCTAGAATCCAGAATTGTGTTCACAGCTTTTGAGGAATGGGAATTATAAATTCATTTCACAAAAAAATGCTAAAAGATCCCAGCATTCAGAATTGTGTTCACAGCTTTTAAGGAATGGGAATTATAAATTAAAATCACAGTAAAAAATGCTTAAACATCCTAGAATCCAGAATTGTGTTCACAGCTTTTAAGGAATGGGAATTATAAATTAAAATCACAGTAAAAAATGCTTAAACATCCTAGAATCCAGAATTGTGTTCACAGCTTTTAAGGAATGGGAATTATAAATTAAAATCACAGTAAAAAAATGCTTAAACATTCTAGAATCCAGAATTGTGTTCACAGCTTTTGAGGAATGGGAATAATAAATTAAAATCACAGTAAAAAAATGCTTAAACATCCTAGAATCCAGAATTGTGTTCACAGCTTTTAAGGAATGGGAATTATACATTAAAATTACAGTAAAAAATGCTAAAACATCATTGAATCCAGAATTGTGTTCACAGCTTTTGAGGAATGGGAATTATAAATTCATTTCACAAAAAAAAAATGCTAAAAGATCCCAGCATTCAGAATTGTGTTCACAGCTTTTAAGGAATGGGAATTATAAATTAAAATCACAGTAAAAAAATGCTTAAACATCCTAGAATCCAGAATTGTGTTCACAGCTTTTAAGGAATGGGAATTATAAATTAAAATCACAGTAAAAAAATGCTTAAACATCCTAGAATCCAGAATTGTGTTCACAACTTTTGAGGAATGGGAATAATAAATTAAAATCACAGTAAAAAAATGCTTAAACATCCTAGAATCCAAAATTGTGTTCACAGCTTTTAAGGAATGGGAATTATACATTAAAATCACAGTAAAAATTGCTAAAACATCATTGAATCCAGAATTGAATCCAGAATTCACAGCTTTTGAGGAATGGGAATTATAAATTCATTTCACAAAAAAAATGCTAAAAGATCCCAGCATTCAGAATTGTGTTCACAGCTTTTAAGGAATGGGGATTATAAATTAAAACCACAGCAAATAAATGCTTAAACATCCTAGAATCCAGAATTGTGTTCACAGCTTTTAAGGAATGGGAATTATACATTAAAATCACAGTAAAAAAATGCTAAAACATCCTAGAATCCAGAATTGTGATCACAGTTTTTGAGGAATGGGAATTATAAATTCATTTCACAAAAAAAATGCTAAAAGATCCCAGCATTCAGAATTGTGTTCACAGCTTTTAAGGAATGGGAATTATACATTAAAATCACAGTAAAAAAATGCTTAAACATCCTAGCATCCGTAATTATGTTCACAGCTTTTAAGGAATGGTAATTGTAAATTCATTTCACAATAAAAAAAATGCTAAAACTTCCTAGCATTCAGAATTGTGTTCACTACTTTAAAGGAATGGGAATTATAAATTTAATTAATTAAAATCACATGGCAAAAATCACTAAGACGAAAACTATGATATTGATTTCATCATGAAATAATAACTTCAAAAAGTTTCACAATTCTTGGCCATTTGCTTTGTCAAAATTTAAAGATTTTGAAAAATAATTATTTGGCTAATTTGTACTGAAATTCAAACTTATTATTTTTTGGATAAAATTAAATCAATTTAGGCATATATAAAAGGAAATTATTTATTTTTAAGTTTAAATCGGGGCAATCTATTTTCAGGCAAATCTCTCACTCATTTCTGCAATTTATAATGTTAATAAATTGATATTAATTATCCAATTAAAATAATTTTCTTCACCATCAATTCAATTAACACTCGAAATTTCCCAGTCTACTAAGTCCAGCAATCTAGGGATGTGGCCTCCTACACAGAAGCAAGATAAATGAGACCCGACAATTTTTCATACCATTGGCAATATATGTTTTTTTTTTTCATTTCAATGACAATGATCTCATAAGACATTTTTCAGTAGAAACAACATTTTTTGACTATCTATGAATATCTGTCCATAGTTTATGATCTTCTACTAGTGACACCATTATCTTTTTCATACTCCAATGCTATTATGATACTCCAGTTGAGAAGGAGCTTCACTCGTGGACATCTGCGTCATCAAAGTATGAGTTAATCCAATTTCCTTGTGTACGATCGCACTGTAAGGGAATCTAATTCATTATGAGAGAAAGAGTGATTTAAGAAAGGACAACTGCATATCTGTGTAAAAAAATATGACCCCTAAAATGTATTAAAGAGAACTACTCGTATTTTAAATCTTTCAAAAAGCTTATCTGCTTCGATAGATCTGGTAGAAGTTTGTAAGAACTTAATACAGGGAGACCACCACAGTCTAGTTGATAAGATACTTGACTTCCGATCGTGGCTTTCAAATTTCATTCTTAATACTACTCGAAAAAAAAGGACTTATAAAAGGGTTCTAGTATGGTAAAACATTTCATCAATCATTTGAAGTGTGATAGTGAGTGTTGTAACCTTTTCACCTGTAGTGGTATTGCTAACACGAGCGATTTAGAACTACGATTTTCGTACCAATTCTCGTGATTTTGAACTCGATGATTCACTGAACAGAGCCAATGCCAATGTAGTGTTTGCATTTCCAATACAAATTTGTGGAAAGGTAGAATGCGCGTCAATCAATAGGGTAAAAAAATAAGTAATGTCTAATTTTTTAACCGCGATTTCTCATGAACATAATTTCAGTAATAATACATTTTTGGCAGTATCCATACAGTTAAACCACACGAGTTATAGCTTTTTTTCCTAGTTCATACACGGTAAGTTGCTTTTTTTATCACACAACTATATATGATACAATTTCAGAAATATTTGATTAACTTTCTTTTTTTAATTATATTCCTTCATCATCATTGTCAGCCAAACGATCCTAGATGAATATTGCCAGCGCGCAAATTTTTCTGCGATCTATCTCTCTCAGCAGCATAATTTCTGCGATCTATCTCTCTCAGTAGCATAATTTCTGCGATCTATCTCTCTCAGCAGCATAATTTCTGCGATCTATCTCTCTCAGCAGCATAATTTCTGCGATCTATCTCTCTCAGCAGCATAATTTCTGCGATCTATCTCTCTCAGCAGCATAATTTCTGCGATCTATCTCTCTCAGCAGCATAATTTCTGCGATCTATCTCTCTCAGCAGCATAATTTCTCCAATTGTATCGACAACACCAGATATACAGCACGTCTTATTCCGAACAGTTTACGAGGCACAGTGGGCCAGCCATCAAGTACGACATTGAAGGAATGTTAGCACATATTCACAGTGGTGGATCATATGTGCCAATCTTCCATCTGAGGAGAATTTATTTCCCAGCGACAGTTTTGTGATACACCATCCAGCCATCTCAGATTTAATTTCCCCACTTACCTACATCCCATCGGATCTCTAATTGTATTTATTGTGTTTGAAGAGATTAAAAATAGCATTGTAATATTCGCGGACCTATAACGATTGTTTGATAAAAAAAAGGTCATTTGAATCTGCTCTTGTAGCACTGATTTCAAAGCGATTTGTTTCAATTTCGTTATATTAGTATTAATTTATATTCTCATATCAGAGTCTTCACCACAAACCTGGCTCTATCTACTTCAGATTAAAGATCTACCTCGAAGACATTCCCTCTCTTTATATTATTTATTTTGGACCAGTTACATCCACCCTCCTCTCATTGTCTCTCCAATATTATCTCTCCATCTTTTTAAAAGTCGACACATTTCTTAGTATTGTATTGTACTATTATTTCGTTATACATAGCCAAACAAAGTTTTACCAATGAGACCAATTGCATTACAATATTATTTCGTTATACATAGCCAAACAAAGTTTTATCAATGAGACCAATTGTATTGTTCTATTATTTCGTTATACATAGCCAAACAAAGTTTTACCAATGAGACCAATTGTATTGTTCTATTATTTCGTTATACATAGCCAAACAAAGTTTTACCAATGAGACCAATTGTATTGTACTATTATTTCGTTATACATAGCCAAACAAAGTTTTACCAATGAGACCAATTGTATTGTACTATTATTTCGTTATACATAACCAAACAAAGTTTTACCAATGAGACCAATTATTTTTTTGTTCAGAATGGCAGATTGGCATTTTGTTCAGATCCTTGGCATTGTCAGTGAAAATTTAAAATAATTAAATACTTGAAATGATGAATGGTTCCCTTACCTGCTTTCAATTCTTATCTGAAAGTAAAAAAACAATGTGATGACAATGAAAAGTATATCTTTATTTTTTAAATTGAACTACAATACTTCTAAAATCGCTTGAATCCTTTGATACTTCCATTACGTTTCTATTACGGGTTCCTTCAATATTCATACTTTTTCAACAAACGGTGGTTTACTTTTGCTTAATCATTATGAAACTGTTTGGCTACCGCACTTAACTTTTTGCATAATAGGTCCGGTCCATTGTATATACTCGTAATAAAAGCAAGTGAACGTATTACCATGTTGCAATTTATTCAATCAACAAGGAAAATGATACCTACGTGGCCTAGATGTTTAAAAGACACCTTTCTTTTGATCCTGGGATCGTGGGTTCGTTTCCAGTTTGCATCCAGTTTTTTTTAAAGGATCCGAATCTGGTTCATACTTAAGGTTTATCAAACACTATTTTGGTTGGATAGAAGAGATTGTCACATGAAAAATAAGCCCGCTAGGGTGTACTGTACATATATGCAATGAAAATGTCAAGTAATAAAATACATAGCCTTGTTTATGAATATTTTTTTGGTTATTTCGCAATCATACCGGAATCAAGCTTTTTTACCACTAAGCCCACGTGGCTTAAAAGCAGGGTTAATTAATTTTCATTCATTATTTGTGAATTGAATGTAACATCGAATTGGATCCTTTACTTTCTTATACGTCAATAGAACCCAAAGAGCCTTCCCAGAATTTCTGACCTGGAGTGTTCAGGGAAGATTGACAGGTACCCAGAGAGTTTACAAGGAAGAAGAAATATTCCCTCCCTAATGATTCGGAGGGATGGAAAAGACTTTTATCGTTTTAAATATTAATCTACTTTATTTTTATTCGGCAAAAGAAACAAAACAATATAAGATTTTCCTTTGAAATTTTCAATGGAAATGAATAATTACAATAATAAAATACTTCTAAATTAGGAAAAAAAATACAATCATTCACTGAGAGCTTAAAAGAGGTGAAAATACTTGAAATGATTAAGTAATATTTGTTTTTTGAAAATGGTTAAATTCAAATATTTAAATTCCTGTATTTTTTGAACATATGTTATTTTATCATTTTGTCTTAAAACTCCCAAATTTAGCATTTTATTCATTGAAAATAAGTAAACATTTTTTTTTATAAAACAAAATGAAAAAATAAACGAAACAAAATAACTATTTTCCCAATGGTTTTCAAAATACGAAATAAAGTAAAGAAGATACCACACGTGTATGTTAAATTAAAGCGATTATACGAGTCAAAAGTGTAAGGTGTGCGTTAAAAAGATTGACCGAGGAAAACGTGATCAAGTGGGTAAGACTTTGGAATATGGTAAAGTGAGAAGTATGGTTAGTAGAATATTGTGCATTATGAAATGTATGAATGAGGACGAGGCGATGGTTTTGAGCTTGGATAGAAAGTTTGAAGACCTGTTGTCTCTGCTACTCCGCAAGGGGCACGATGTGATGATATGTATGTATTGTATAATAATTTCGTTGTTTATAGTGCTACCTGGAGGACTCATTGCCATGTGCCAATATTTTCCAATTAACCCAAAATATTTTAGAGAGAAGCCTTAAGTGAAAACCAGACTGGAATCCTTGTTACAAAAAATTAAGGGTTCCAACGGAAATCGAGCCCACAGCCTCCGGGCTGGAAGACAAATGTCATACCAACTAAGCCATGGAAGTGGTTGTGTATGTACTAACAGGTGTATACTCGTATAGTAACATCCCTGATAGTCACGCCGCCCTTTTAATGCTCTCCGAAAATGTTCAGCGTCTTTACAATCGCAGAAGAGATTGTACTCGTAGTTTAGTATTTCCAGTTCATCATTCTTTACTTCGCGATGGTATTTTAAATTTGTGTTTTCAATTTTTTTTTTGTTTTGTTAACTCGATAAGTCTGTTTTAATTTTGCTTTTCTTTTTAAGAAATATTTTTGAAATTTCTCGCCTAACAAAAGCACCTTGGGAATATTGTCTGGTTGGTTTGAAGACGTCATTTGTTTATTTCACAATATATTTATTAAACAAATAAATAAAAATGAACTTTTCTTCAATACAGTGACGTAGAATTCATTAAGATTAATTTCCAAATCATTTTCTTCGACATATTAACATAAGATTCATTGTAAGAAGGGTAGTCAATTTCATTGGGAAAGTCATATCGATATCAGTTAGAAAAATGGCGATTTACGTAGCCAAATAAGTCAGGTTCACGAATTCCACACGGGGTTTTCAGATTCGACATCCGGTGGTACCAAATAAATTTTTAAAAGTTTCAGTCTGACAAAAGAGTTCATCTGATAACAATATTTGCACGCGTTAGACGTGTACGAATGTTGGTGTCTCTTCACGTACGGCTGTATAACCATTACGTAGGTTATACAGCCTATGGACACCAGATGATGGACTGAAAGTTTCTACCTATTCCAGTGATTTTAACTCAATCAATGGGGCTGAAAACAACCTTGTGTCTTGCTCTTCAATATCAACATTCCCAATTCTCGTTTGCTGAATGTTACCATATGCATATGAACGAAAAAGATAGAAAATGGAAAAAATATGTACGTGTAAATAGAAAAAATGGAATTGACTTACATTCAACATGCTATGGAATAAATTGCTTTGCATGGGCTTGTGAGGATTTTTTCAACATTTGTGGGATTTAATTATAGCTCATTTAAGTGCCCTACTGACTTTGTTTTCGATTGCTATATGCCATTCAATATCTCTAGTTATTCTTCCATCATTTAAAAAAATGCTATGTTCATAGCACAATTCGTCAACCTTCTCTTAACTGACATTTTTCAAATAAAAAAATTAAACTTCTGTAAATTACTCTTAAACTACAGGTGATTATAGACATTAAAATCGCATTCAAGTTTTAACTTGTTTGAAAAAGGATAAGAACTTTGATCTTTATTCCCGTTATGGATTGACACTTAATCTATGAATCGAGTACGATCTTTGAAGAGGGATTGAAGGGCATGAAAGAATCCAGAGGCGGATTTGTATGAAATTTCAAATATCATCTCAACTCAAGGAGATCACTTAAACGTTTGCTTTGGCTGGATTTTGAGAGCCAGGATTTTGACAGTTATCAGAATTGTTTGACATAAACCTGTCAAACTTTACAATCAAATCTGAAATTACGTAGCAAGAGAACTTAAACAATATCTCTTTGTATGAGTTCAATAAACCAACATAAAATTTTAGGAGAAATACTTTGATAAATAACTAATATTTTTGAAAATATACTTGTCATCTTTTAAACACTTAATTATTACTTTGATTCGGAACTATTAGGTGTTAATATAAGTTGTGTCCGTTTAATTCAAATTTAAAAATGAGCACCAAATGTAAAACAAAATGGTAAAGGTTATACGTCATTCGAAAGAAAATGCCGTCTTTTAAACGTAAAAACCATTGATGAGCCGTCCTTTTATTCAAAGCATCTCCACCGTACACTTCGCAAATATCGCGAGTAGCTTTGGCAGCTTTATTCCCTCGATTGAACGTGAACAGAAGGTGTCGAAAATGTTCACATTTGTCTACTTTACATTCCATGTAGAAGGCTTGTAATCAAATAAAATAATATATGTAACGTAAAAGCAAACACAATATCTTGTAGAGCAGAATTTTTTTTTTCGAATGACGTATAACCTTTACCATTTTGTTTTACTTGAGGTGCTCATTTTTAAATTTGAAAAAAAAAACGGACACAACTTATGTTAACACCTAATATATGGCACCATTTTCCATTTGTTAGAAAAAGGATGTCCAAATTTGGTTAACAGAAAATAATTTTTCGTTAAAATGTAAGAATATTGGCATATAATTATATAAGCTTAAAAGATATAACTCACAATTTTCTATTTGGAGATATAAAAAATCGCTTTTATGGAATAAAAATTTAAAAAAAAATTAAACCATGAAATACCAATTTCATTGATGTCTGATATTTTTAGATATAAGATTAAAAGTAAAGTATTTGTATTCCGTATTTTAAACAAACAAAAAAAGTCCTTACGTTTTGCGTGTTAATATCTAAGTTAACTAATAGGTGTAGTCTTCGTTACTGGATCTCGAAGTCAGCGATCTCCTGGATATTTCAACAAAATTATGAAACTGAAATCCGTCTGACATGATACTTCTTGTAGGAGAACAGCCCCATTCCTTAAGGGGCTACTCTAGAAATTAAAAAAAATCGTTTTTTTTTGTTTTTTGCATATTTTTAAAGTTTAGACTTTTGAGAACATGTTCAGGGTTTTAATCATGTCGACCAGCTCACCCTCTTTTTTTACGACGATATAAGAGCTGATAACATCTTGAATTTCCAATAATTTTTTTTAAATTTTTGTACATTCTCAAATCATCAATAAACAAGCTGTAAAAAATTTTACATGAAAAATATTTTTGTTTTTTTTTATATTTAGTCTGAAAAAACTCCCGAAATTCACGCCTCTAGAGTTGAATACCCCCCCCAGCTCCAATAGCATATACTAAAGTTGTTGCGGTTAAAAAGATCGTAGTTGAAATTGTGTCCTGCGGTGTCGATCTACCGATTGCGGTACGACAGGCACCTTAAGTGCATACTCTAAGAATCGGTTCATAACTTAAAATCGGTTAAAAATGTTAAAATAAAAACGGTATTTATCCGAAATATTATAAAACAAGGAAAACCTGTATTTGAGGTATTTTTCCAATATAGAAGATAATGTTGGCAAACAAATAACGTCATAGGTTTCTCTGTGTAAGTTTTACAACATACTCATGTTTCAGCATATACGTTTCCATTAAATCAGAAAATATTGAACTAAACAACACGTCTTAATAAAAAAAAGATAACAAATGAGAACTATTATTTTCTGTCGTTGTTTTTTCGAGCAGACTAACCTAACCGCAAATGTCACATTTTAAAATTCGCAGAACCGCCTGCCTGGTCACGCTTCCATATGTTCTCAGGTAGTTCAGTCAGAGAAAAACACTTTTTTATCTACCATTATACAGCGCTGCCTTGCTTTTAACCCTCTGGTGCCGGTGCCGCACACAAGTTCAACGATTCACGGAAGAAATCCGTTTTTTTTCCTGAACTCCGATCTTTGTCTGCCGATCAATTTCCCTCACGGGACCTACTTTGATTGTTTGTCATCGGCCATGCGGATCACATGGTCTGTCCACCTTAATTACATATCCATGAGCATATCCTCGATTGGACGCAATCAGAACACTGCACGATTAATATATTGGTAAACGCGGCGTTGATTGAACATTTCCAGACTCTTTAAATGTCTCCTGTAGGGTACCAACGTTTCAGATCCATTGAAAAGTTTGGGTAGGAAAGTAGCTTTGTAGACCAATAACTAGGTGTCCCTAAAATTGTTACTGCTGTTAAAAACTTGAACGTGTACAAACATTAGAATGGAATATGAAATGCTAGAAGATTTCAACACACACTATATGGTCAGTCAATATACACAACGGGTCCTCTTTTTCCTAAATTTGTAACATACAAAATACTTAAAAATCAATTTCAAAATTAAATGTTCTCAAAAAAAAAAAGTCAAGCCATGGCAGCGCGGTAACGTACTGAACTTTCGTGCGGAAGGTCGTCAGTTCGAACCCCGCGCTGGGCTACTCCTCTCGAATGACACAGGCATTTTATTCCGCCAGTATTTGGGGGTATAAGGATACCTATGACTTCGGTCATACCAATTCTTAAAAAAAAACAAACAGAGTTGTTCAGTCATGTCTTATTATGCAAAATAATTGACTCGTCTTCTTGATATGATGACCAAATAATTGGAAGTACATCTGCTCTTTCATTCTTCATATGCTTTATTAGCTAACCTTAACGATATCTGGGAGTAGCGTCATTAAGGTTCTGCAGAAATCATGTTACTTGAGATTGGGCCCAAGATAGAAGAATAGCCACGTTTGCCCCATTTGTATTTATAACTGTCAGTGCTACGTGTTGGAGATTGCAGTCGCCGTTTTGTATGTTGGAAGTGTAAAGGCCAACGCCACTTTGCAACATCTTGAGACTCTTCCATGAAAAATATTATCTTATTCGTGGGCTGATGCTTGAAGCTGTGATATTGAATTAAGTTCACTTAAAACATAGGAAATATAAATCTAACAAAAAAATAAATAACAATATTCCTAAGTACAAAAAATCCACTTAGGTTAGTAGGCTACACCGAAAGAGTGCATTGCAAAATAATGAAAAGGGATTTTTTTCTGAAACGTTTTCAGATTTACAATTTCGATGAGATAAATAAACTGAGAGGTGAGTTTGTCGATTGAATATTTGTTGGACCGCGGAGCAGGAACATCCAAACTAAATTATTAAACCATTGGGTGTTTCAAGCAAAAATGCCAATATAGTTTTAAACTGAGAGTTGTCAAATCTCAGATTTGGATATAGCTCGGACTAAGATTAGTATTTGCGAATTTTACGAGTGTATGTCAGTTGTCTCAGAAAAGTATATAGGTCAAGTGACTTGAACAAAGTCAATATAAAGAAAAATAAGATCGAAGAAGAAATAAACCGAAACAAGAATGCAAGATAATATTTTAAATAATTTGACGTGTTTTAAGTATAAGAATCAGGACAGCATGCATAATACTCGTATGATAAAATATATTGATATGGTCCAGTCAAAGAATATGACATACGCGAATGGAATGACGCAGTGATCAGTCTTCTCTATCTACCCCAAAATATATAACGTGATGACATGCATGTATATTCATTTTAAAATTTAAGTTTTAAAACGTTGATTCAATTAAACACACATTGTCATATTTCATAAACTTGGAAATTAGAGATTTCTTTCCAATATACCGATATTTCACTATATAAAATCCTGTCCCCTATTGACTTATAACCGAAATAATAAAACTTCAACTAAAAACACTTAAAGGTATCACAAGTCTCCTACATAAGCCTATCTTTATTTTAACATAATACACGCAGAATTCTTCGCCCAGCTCTGTCTCCGCCTATCCAGCCCCAGCCCGAACGCATTTCCCATGGGTAAACAAACCAAACGAATTTTATGTAGAGCCAGAATTTCGTTTGTTTCAAACAGATTTTAGTTCTAAAACGAGACATTTTGTAGAAAGGAATTTGACATTGATTGTCCTGTTAAATTATTTTCAATTATGTGCAGAGTCCTTGTCGTTTATGTTGAAGGATTTGATTGCGAATATCGCGTTGTCACGGATCGAAACCGAAATTAATGGCGAAACTTGGATTGGCATGTAAATTGTGACAATTGCATCACGATTTGATTTCGACGAACAAAGAAAATTATTCATGAATTTCCTTTTGAGTATTGCTTGTTTATTTATTGCTTTTAACGGTGAAAAACATCCTGAATTTGTGTGGTTATTAATGACTTAATCTCAAAAAGAAAACGTGAATCTTACGTTTTGTTTTCAACGAAAACCGTGAAAGACTTATCTTCTGCGCTTCGTAAAAATTGTTTTATTTTAAAATCAATATTTTATATGATATTTTGATAATTTATTACGGATATTTAATATTTCATAACAGTGTAAACAGGCAATTATATTGCCAGGTAGCAATATCTTTAAACCAACTAGAAAAAAGTCAATAAGATAAGTTACAAGGTTGCAAAATTTATTTAAATTATGAGAAAAAAAATATAAGAACATTAAAAGTGAAATATTAATCGATGGAAGAATAAGCGTAAAGAAATAATAAATTGCGAATAAAACACGTATTTCTGACGAGAAAATAGCTAAAGAGCGATTGAAAAAAACTTTTTCATTCGCGAGCATGTTTAAAATAAGGTGGTTTTTGGTTTGAGAGTCCAACTGCGTGGACAGTAAACGATGACGTAAAATAAGAAGACTGTTGGATCAGGTGTCGTTAGTAAAAAAAGAAAATTAAATATTTTTTCTTTCCATCGCAGTAAAACTTTGTACCAATAAAACTTTAAAGCTGTTTAAAATCAAATTAACATTTTTTATCAATTTATCAATAAACAATTTATAAATAAATAAGAAATAGCAAAAAAGTATCCAAATATACATCCCATCACTACACATATAAACATAAAAGTAATGAAAAAGAAAATAAATTTTAGAGAGAAGCTATCAAAAGGTCAAGGCTCATCTCATTACATCATCCCAGTCGAAATACACTCCCACTAATAGAAGAGCGAGCCCAGTCGTCAGGACATCAAATGTTTTTCAGCCTTCGCTCTTATACACGTAAAGTATTGTATATTATAAAATAATAATAAATATTCAGTTTATACAATTATAAATACAATAAATATTAACAAAAATAAAAATCTAAAAGCACAAATGAAATAATTTACGATCAAGAATTCAAATACCCTAAAAACTTTTCATTGGATAACCATTTATTTTATTTTGCTGACAATTCCCTTATTAACTGTTTTCATAAGAAATTTGACTATGTATTATATAAAAGGAGATACCTTGGAATCGGTAGGTCAGACACGGTTTCAGTCGCCATTAATGTCTATTCATTTGAGAAGATATTGATTTTTCTGATATTCGTTTATCCAAAGAAGCGCTTAATCGAGCGTAAGCTAGAATTAATGTGCTGGGAGTAAATAAAGTTTTGCTAAATCAAAGAGTGAGATAACGCGTATGAGTCCAGTTCTACATCACCTTACAAGTGGTAGTTCTTTGTGATTATTATCATTTAATGTGACATGATTTTTCTTGTTTTGTTTTACTATATAATTTGTGCTTACTATATAATTTGCTTAACTGCGATTTCTTCTAACCAACTAGGTTATCTTATATACGTAAAGTTGTATTAATCCATCGTGGATTTTGTGATTCTTATTTCGAGGAATGGAGGATTTGAAGCGGAGATTTGAAGATGGATGGGAACAACAAAGGTAGCTATGATAGGTCTGACATTGTTATGGACTAATCAGTCTATACTGAGAAGAACCAAAATCTGTGTGGTGAAGTCTTAAGTAATCTCCATAGCGCTGTATGGAGGGGAAATATGGACGATGAGAAGGAAGGAAACAAAAATTATAGATGCCTTTGAGATATGGTGATGGTGGCGGATGCTTCGTATCCGCAAGGCCTTCCGACGTCTTTATTATCCATCGATTTTAATTAAAAATATTACTTATCTTTCAATTCGAATTACTTTGAGGACAAGAAAAGAGAATTAAGGAAAATTAGGATGAAAGAGAATTTGTAACGTAAAATTATTTTTTTAATAATAATTAATTTTTTTTTTTCAAATCTCTGAATTGTGATTAAGATAGATGAAGCATAGAAGATATGAAGAGTTTTTTTGTATAAAGATTGAATAAAATTGAAGAAATTATTTATTAATTTTAAAAAATATTGTACAGTGAATAATACACCGAGCTTACTTCTGAGAAGCACTTTATTGCAACCAACCATACAAAATTTTTTGGAAGCTTTGAGTGAAAGGCGTGGAATTTAAATTATCGATGTTGACAATAAAAAAAATATAAAAACAAAATAAATAAAAAAACGTACAAATTACAAGTGTATCAATGAGTAGGATAAGGAAAGAAAGATTAGAAAAAAAAGTGATGGAAATACACACGTCACTAAAGGGAGATGTAATATTTTATAATCAACTTTTTGAAATACTGAAGGGAAATATTAAGTTTTATATTCGCTTTAAAGCACTTGATCTAACAAGGTAAAACATTTCTCCAATTATATTTTGATGTCTTTTTTCATTATGGTATAAAATCCCATAATCGATGGGAGGCACAAATGTTTCTATTTAAATCAAGTATGTTTGACATGCAAATTATCTACCACCAACTTTTGGACAGTCATTCAATTACTTGATGGCTGTTCACAGGTGATGACGTTATACTAATGCTATTCATTCTATGCGGTAGCGCAACAAGAACTCCAATTTCAAATAAATAAAAAAACACGTTTTTGTAATGTTCATGTTTATTGATATCAATGTAATTAGTGCACACAGGAATTTTGTGTGAAAAATGACATTGTCCAAATGACCACCTCGGCTCCTGTTACAGATGAAGACTCTTTGAAAAAAGTTTTCAATAACGGATTCACATAAATGGATACGTATGTCTGCAATACCACTAATGATGTTGGATTGGTGGTTTTGGATTCTTGGCGTACACTTGAGATTCAACATAACCGCAAAGAAAAAAATCTAAAGGGGTTAAATCACATGATCGTGGCGGCTAATTCACATTTCCACGACGAGAAATAACACGGCTGGAGAACTTTTCCTGCAGTAAAGTCATTGTTTCATCATCAGTTTGACAGTTTGCTAGAACTACATGTTTTTCAAGTCCAAATCATTCAATTGATGTCAAAAATTGTTTAAATCACGTTATGATATCGATTTCCATTGATCGAAGGTATAATTTCATAGAGTAGCTCAACAAGAACATCAATTTTTTATTTACCGCCGTTTTTCAGTTGTCCAACATATAGTTTTTATAGTGGATATACGTCATCTAAATAATTTATAAAAAAGTTAAACAGCGGTACGAGATTGCAGAAATTAATTAAAATTTTAAAAATGCAGTTCTTGTTGCGCCACCCTATGTAACATACGTCTGTGAATTTCACGCTGTGTAAGTACACATTTCGGTACTTCTCTATGGTGTTGAAGTACGAACAGTTAATCAGGCCAGCTAAAAGAAACTAAGAGATGTGGAAATGTGGTGATTTAAAAGCATGCTGATAATCTTATGGATTGATATTTCCAAAAGGAGAATGTAGAGTACTTGGAGCATATAATGTGTGAAGAAAAATATGAGATCCTTCAAGTAATATCTCAGGGAAAATTCAGAGCAGAAGAAGTGCGGTTAAAAGACGTATCTCCTGGTCGAAGAAGTTATAAGAGTCGTTTCATTTTGGTATCATATCTTTCTTCAGAGCAAAGGTCAATGGTCAACTTCGAAGAGGAAAAGAACTTTAAAGAAGAAGCCTATTGTTACTTCGTCTTACTGGTATTATAATTAATGGATACTTCTGGTCAACTACAGTTAAATATTTTTTAGGCTTATACCGATAATTTCGGTGCCATTTTTTCTTCAAGATAAAATTTATCATTTTAATTTTAAAATTTCAATTTACAAGTAACATACGTTAAATACTCTCCAGTATCTATTGTATCGTTTGGTTCATGAGTAAATGGCTGTTTCAGGTATACTAAGAGATAGTTTTAATATCTATAAAAGTGTTTTCAGGGGGCTTTTGTGTAAATCCGAACCATGAATCTGGCCCCGGTGTGTGACTATCGTACATTCTTTACTTGTTCATATGTATTGAATATTTGAATCATAGGAATATTTTCAGAAGCATTTTTAAATTTTTCTAATCGGATTATTTTAAGTATGTGTTGTTTATTTCTAAGAAAGCTTCCGTGCAAATGATATGACTCTGAGTTTTCTGAGCCCTGGCCTGTTGTATGCTTGTAAGTGTCGTAGTATTTATGTACTTCTTTGTGGTTTTGTCAAGTTTATTTATATATTATAAATATTGTAACGATTGAAATTGACCTTGCATTGTATAAATAATTTATAAGTTACACTTTTTTTATATAACTTTGAAAGGGTTTATTTTTTTTAATTTGGATATACATATTATATACGAGTAGTACGATAGATAAACTACAGATCCAACACGAATTCTCTCAATTTGACGATTTCGTGGATCCTTGCTGTTTCTTTAGCCGTTGTAGTTGATTTCTCCCATAAGTTCAGACCACGTAGTATTCTGAGTAGAGGAATGTGATTGATAAAAGATCTTCTTTGCAGACGTGCGGCACTGTAATGCGTTGGCACGTTCACTTCAGGTGAGCTTCTGTACTCCAGTACACTACTTTACAGAAAGTGCTGGATAAAGGGATCCATTTTATAAGCAAGTCCCAAAAATAATTAAAAATTAATCAAAGGTGTCGACTTTAACTTTTTGAAACTCGATGTGAGAATATTTGATATACTTTTTTTTAACCTGACGAGTTTATTGCCATGTGGCAATCTCTTTCAATCAACCAGAAATATGTTTTAATAGGTTCTAAGTGAAAACCAGACTGTAATCATATTTTAAAAAATCTGGGTTCCAGCGGAGATCGAACCCAATTATTCAACTGATTACATTAATTCATTCCTACGGCGCTCCGAGCATTACGAGGTTCTCTTCAGGCGGAATTGATTCAGGAGCCATTCCGTATTCCTGAATATGGGACAGAAACATAACATATGCCATAGGATTCGTGTAATTATTATTAGATAACTGAATTATTATTAGATTAATATTAAAAATTTCAAATTCTTTGATGGCGAAAGTTTATTAAGATTCAGTTTTTGTAATCAACATAATCAAGTCATCATTCTCTACTGTGTTTACAAATTTGAGGGAAAACGTAATCAAGTCATCATCAACGTAATCAAGTCATCATTCTCTACTGTGTTTACAAATTTGAGGGAAAACGTAATCAAGTCATCACCAACGTAATCAAGTCATCATTCTCTACAGTGTTTACAAATTTGAGGGAAAACGTAATCAAGTCATCATCAACGTAATCAAGTCATCACTCTCTACTGTGTTTACAAATTTGAGGGAAAACGTAATCAAGTCATCATCAACGTAATCAAGTCATCACTCTCTACTGTGTTTACAAATTTGAGGGAAAACGTAATCAAGACATCATCAACGTAATCAAGTCATCATTCTCTACTGTGTTTACAAATTTGAGGGAAAACGTAATCAAGTCATCATCAACGTAATCAAGTCATCATTCTCTACTGTGTTTACAAATTTGAGGGAAAAGCCATAAAAAATATTCTCAATATGAGTTTAATCTTTTATTTGATTGCACAAAATGACTAAAAAAAATTGATTTAAATAAAAATTACAATTAAATGTGAAAAATCGAAGACTTTTTTTCTGAAAATGCCAGATATTTAAGGGTGATAATTTCGGGAAAAAATGTTACGGCATAGATAAGGTTAATCAAGTAATATGAATTCAAAATCCTACACCCACACTTGATCTGCACCTGTTATCGTTCCAGGAAACAAAAATGTTATAAAAGAAGGCGTTCCGCGAAATCAAGATAAAATTTGCCGATTCTGGGCAATTAAATTTATCTCAAGCAGGGATAATGAACTGATACAAATAATTATTTTTAAAGAATTTTTGTTTTTAATAAAACTGATATCATTCAGTTTTAACATACATTTGAGGAGGCTGACTGAGGGGTGACTGTGACTGTCCTAGTAGCAGTACCGATAATAACGGACAACATAAAGGAGCAATAATGAAGCTGACTGAATTTGAAGGATTTATAAAAATGTAAGTATTTAAGAAAAATTTTATCAAGAGACTTTCTTAAGTTTTTAATTACTATCGACTTTTTGAGGACGTAAGTAGACCCACGTTACTAAATAAATAGCATAATACTATACCTCCAAACGTATTTATGGCTCGAATATATTTTAAACATTCTGCAGTCAAATTGCGTACCTATTTATTTTATTTTTTTTATATTTTGATTCAGATAATTAAACAATTCTTCTTTCGAACCCTTAAACATACCCAAATTGGCGATTCAGATATATTGAAGACCGTGACTGGGACAAGAATAACATAATTACTATAATTGAGTCTTTGGTTTTAGAACCAGTGGAGTAGCCATGAAACTCTCGGTTAGTCTTTGCGATTGGGGAAAATACTACCGTACATGAATAAGCAACAGCACTCGTACACGTACTCAGCGCGACTATTGTTAACAGACGAACTAGTTTACTAAACTTCGACCCTTTTTTTTAAGAAGTATCGAGAATCAAACCTAAAATCCTCAGATGAAAGCCAAGCGAACTACCAACTAAACTGCGAAGGTCAATACATAACATAAAAAAAACTATTTGATTCGTTTTACCATTTAATGCAATAGACCATCCCTCATGATCGAATACGATTGAGACAATCATCCTGTAGATCAAAAACACCAGTGTAAAAATTAATTAAACTTTTTAAATTTAATTTATTCAATAATTATTGTTTGATTAAAGTAAATTATCTATTATTTATATAATAAGTTTAAAATACCTTAAGGATAACAGCGTAATTTTAATTTTCATTGGTTTAATATATGCTCAGACAGCAGATTCTTGACAGATTAATCCCGCAATCCCGATGACAAGGAGATCAAAGTTTCAAGATATTCGATTAAATCTGCTGCAGATTTTCATTATGCATTTCATCTATAAAGTGTTATTTTTATGTTGCATTACAACGCTTTAAGAATTTACAATAAGTAGCTTATAAGTTACAGAAGAACATACATTTACACGCAAACTAATCTACGAGTAGAACCAACCCGACAATGAATCCAACATGGATCCTATTTAAGGCGCAAGTTTAAAACGAATTTTTGTGTGTATTCAACCAAACTTTTGAAAATCAACTTACTATGTTAGTAAGTACATTTGAAATTAAAATTTTACTTAATCAAAAATAGGTATAATATTTCTTCTTTGGAATATTCTCTTTATGACCAATAATTTTAAACTACTTCGATTTATGTATTGCAAATGAAACATACACATATAAACTAATTATAATTTTAGAAAAGGTTATGTAAAGACTTTCGTTACATAAAGTACATTATGGTGGGTTTATTGACATATGACAATCTCTTCCAATCAATCGCAAAGGTTTTAAACTGTCCTTAAGTGATAATCTCACTTAGGAAGCCTTTTTTAACAACTCAGTTCCACCACGAATCGAACCCGCAAATCACTAGATGGAAGAAAGGCGTCTTACCAACTAGGTGACAAATAGTGTGCTTGATATTTGTCAGGGTAGTAATATTAGGATGATTGACGTATTTTAACTAAGAAAAATAAATTCGCCGGTCACCGATTGGTGACCTCTGTAGAAAAGACATGTAACGCTGTTTGCTCTGAGTTTTACGCATCACGTAGCGATTTGAAGTTTCCTAAATTGTAAGAAACCCTGTTAGTATGTTATGTATAGGCATGGGTAAACAGTTACACGACCAAATAACTTTGCTAATTATAATTATTTCTTGAAAATTATATTCTCAAGGAAGATACAAAAACATTTCTGGGTAAAAATAATCTTTTGCAATTAAAATAAAATGAGAATATGACAATCTTCTTATCTCTTGGCATAAATGCATTTCAGATAGAGAAAAATAAAAAAGTTAGTTGCCAGAATATGTAATTTTCTATATTATTATGCGTGTTACCTAATACTATACATGTCATATATTAGAATTTAAAGATGAATACCATGTACGAGTATATAGTTATTTATTTTCTCAATACAGGCTTAGGCCAATTACGTTGAAAAATATAAATATACACACATAAATGCACATATATACACACATACATTCAAAGTCACTTAAATACATTGTAATTTGTTTTATCAAACATTGTTAATTCCACTTTTTGTAACGGTGTAACCCTACCGGTTTCAAGGCTTTCCCCTCATCATCATGGAAGCCAAAACAAGACTCTTGTTTGCGCTCCCCTGATGATGAGGAGAAAGCCTTGAAACCGGTAGGGTTATACTGTTATAAAAAGTGGAGTAAAAAGTGTTTGATAAAACCGATTACAATGTGTTTAAACCTCCATAATATTAATGCCTTAACTATAAATAATATATCACTTAAATAGGTTGATGAGTGCTTTCTACCGCGCACTTTCTAAGAATAAGAAAATTTTATTTTGCTTTTGGTTATGTGATATGAAATATGTCAATATCCAAAGCAGTCCCGTTCAATAGAGTTAAAGCCATTCCAACAGGCATAGCAGCTGGAAGACCCGTCCTTGCATATGTGATTGAGAACAGTTCTTACCGGCGCAGTCTAGTGTAATTGTTAGGAACATTTAAGTTATGCATATGTATATCTTTGTACTTATACTGGACAGCTCACAACTCCTCGAAGGCGTCTGACAACGTATACCAGGATTATATCAGAGATAATAGACGACCTTCGTCACTTAGGTGGTATGACAATTGATAACGAGCTAGATTCTCATTGAAAATCAATTCGTTTTAATAAATTTTCGTCTGATTTTCACAAAAGACTCTTCAAAGGCATCTTTCTGGTTGGTTGGAAAATATTGCAATATGGAAATAACTTTACTAGGTTGTACTGCATACAATGAAAGTGTTACACAGTAGAATAGTTTGATAAAATGGCCACAATTTTAAACCCTGCGTAGAACAAGTCAAAAAGTCGAACAATTTTTACATAACTCGAGATAAATATATGCAAATGATACTTGATGGATATAAAGACACAAAAGTGTTAAAAATGGCATTTCTATTTCCATTATTTTGTGTACATACGAGTAGTTATACAAAGTGCATCGTGAGAACGTATTGCTATAGCTATTTCTTCTAACTAACCAGCTTATGGTCTTAAATTATTAGTAATGGTTTTAAATGGCCTGAAGGGAAAAATGGCACTTGTTTGTCGTATAAGCACAAAAATCTGACTTGTTCTTTAAGGGAAAATTAATTTAAAAATGATATTTGATGCTTTTAAAGGCACAAAAGTGTTAAAATTCCATTTGATGGTCTTGAAGCATAAAAACGTCATACAAGCACAAAAGTGGAAAATGCGATTTGTTTGTCGTAAAAGCACAAAAGTTATGAGAATGTCACTTGATGTTCTTAAATATACAAAAATGTCAAAAATTCCAATTGACTGTCTTGTAGGAACAAAATGTAAAAACGCCATTTGATGGTCGTAAATGCACTAAAATGTGAAAAAGTTACAGGTTGGTTTTAAACCCACTAACATACCTCTTAAGGCTTGTTTAAATTTAAATACTCTTTTGGTTGATTGGTAGAGATTGTCAAATAGTCACAAACGTACCTGGTTGTACTATACACAACCAAAGGGAATTAGAATATAATTTTAGTTTATCAGTAGCATAGCACGGAGTTTCAATGCCCCTCAATTGGTTAATTTCTTTATTTTGTTTAATTATTATGAGTCGTACGTATTATATATGTGAGCAACAATAATTAAAAAATAACACATTAATTGGCTGTATTATTATTTTTCAATTCATTACATAATTTTTTTAAATAAATATACTTTGACGACGATGATGACCTCCGTGAACTAGCTAATAAGACCTTTGTCTTCTAGCCCCTGGGCTGTAGGTTCGTTTTCCGTTACCCAATAACTTTTAAAAGGGCTAATGGCAAAGTCTGACTAAAGGCATCTTTCATAGCTTTCTGGTTGGTCAGAAGAGATTGATTACACGGCGATAGATTCACCAAATTGTTATATAATGCCATATTATCTCTTCAACGTTTAAAAAAATTAACACACATCTAGCGCCGGCGAGTGTTATTACCAGACGAACACAAAACATTTGAATCTAATTTTCACTTAAGTAAAGCTTATTTAACACATTTATAGTTGTTTGGAAGATATCACCATGGAAGATATGACAATACGCCCACTAGGTTGTACTGCATACATCGAAAGTATTGTATAATACCATTTTAAAATTAAGGTATTTTATAACAATTTGTTTGAACTCTAGCAAAACGTAATTACTTTAGTTCAATACATCCCAATTAGTAAACATCAAAGAATATTTCTCAAATAAACCAATTTCTTGCGTTTATGCTAACAAATATCTGTTAAGAAGAAATATATTCATGTTCTAAGAAGTTCTTCAAAATCAATTGCTTACGTTTATTGCTAATATATGTTGACATCACTTTTCGCAGAAAGTCTCTCTCAGGAAACAAAAAAGGATTGTTTTTCTGGAAAAAACATTGTTTCCTTTTCTTTAGTAGTAATTTAGGCTGTGGAAATCCTAAGGGGGTTTTCCATGATAATAGCAATTGTCTGTGTTGGTTTCCGGTTTGTGTATTAACTTTTTCATTGTTCTGCGGGAAGTACCGCGTATTGTTCTTTTTGTACTTAATAAAATATCACGCAAAGTAGTTTCGTGTTTGTATTCACAAAAAAAACATTTAGATTAGCTTCCTTGAAATACAAGCACCCCCACGAGAAAGTTTATTGCTCAACTGTAAATAATTGTTTTTTTTTAATTAAACGTTGATTTGTCAGAACATTTTTAAACCATAAATTTTGATATAAATTTCCACTAAACACTAATCTCACATAACTTAAGTATTTTTCAATGGCATTTTACACAGGTTTAAAAGCAATAATTTACTAAACTGTCGAATAGTTTTTTGGTAGTTGCTCTTGCTATTTCAAACAAAATATGAGTTGATGCAAATATTAAAATACCAGCTTTTAAGAAATTAATAAAAAGTCAAATAGAAAGTGAAAGAAAAGCGAGAAGCAATGTCCGAAATCCGTATAAATGTTTAATACAGAGAATTTAGAGTAGAAGAGATCGTTTTATTTTTTTGCTTAACTAAACAATTATTCTCACGCCTTAAAGAGTGTCTCATGACACGATTTTATCCATTAAAAGTTAAAGAAACTACACCTCTCAGCATTCTATAATATATTTACTAGCTACGAAAGTCTTCAAGGAGTTGTCATAGCATCGAAATTTGGATATCTGCTCTAAGCTTCGTCGGTGCTTACTGAAAGTGTTTTGATATATAATACGTGTATAGTAGATTTATTTATTCATTATTGTCAATCTGGTTTTATTCCTTCTATTTAAAACATTCAAAACGAATAAACTCGAACTAGTATGTACGATTTTAGCAATTTAATTAAAAATTTATAAATTTGGGTGCATACCATTGCCCTAAGTGTATGCGGTTTTAAGTAAAAGTATAAATTTATTAATTTTAGACCATAGAACCAAAGATATCTAATTTTTTATTGTATTACACTTTTGTAATATTTAATACAACCTAGTGAGTTCAATGCCATCTTGCAATATTTTTCAATCAACTAGATATATGATAAAAATGTCAATGTGCGAACCGGACTAAAATCCTTTTTTAAAAACAAAATCTGAGTAGCAATAAGTAATCGACCCGCAGCCCCGAGGATAGAAAACAGGCGTCTTAGCAACTAGCTTAAAGTATTATTAATTTTGCTACGCGACTGTTTAAACTTTCAAGTGCTTGTCTTGGTCGTAATATAAAGATTATCTTTAAGGTACTTAAATAACCACTTTGAAATTGGAGACAAGAATCAAAAGGAAATAGATAAATTTAGCACAAAAGTTGAGATTATTTATGATGCTTGGCAATAAAAATATTTTAATTTGCTTAAAACTCACTTATGCCAACCCTAAGAATGACAGAAAAATAATTTATTTCTTCTAAAAAAATGTAAAACCCATAAAAGAGTTAGAAAAAATAAAACGTTAAATCAACAGATTCTTATTCGTTTTTCAATGTCAGAAAAAGGTTATGAAAACTCAATTTTATGATAAGATTTGTATCTTTTGATACATTTAAGGGGGTGTGAAAAGACTGAAAACAACCAATATCCATGGAATAACATTTTATGGCTGTCATTTTGGATTCAATACATACAATATAAAAATACCGCTTTAAAAATCAAGTATGCTACTGGCATAAAAAAAGTTACCGACATAAAAATGAATCTTATTATAAATATCAAAAATATGCTTGTTCAAAGAAAAAAATATTCATATTTTTATAGGGAATATCTATAACAAGTTTATAAATATATGTTTATATATCCTAACCCTTTTTTTAATCCCAACACATTCAGGATGAGTTTAAAAAAATCAGAGCATTATTTCTCTTAAGTTAGACCTGTAGTCTAGTATATTTAGAACAACCTCTTCTGTTATGTTGACTGCCAGCTATCCTTCCATATTTTTGGAGGTTTTCCAGGGACACGCAATGGTTTTTCATATACTTAGTGAACTCTCGTGTTATCCCTACTTTCACGTGGCACCTCACCAGAGTCATTTACGATTTCTACCCTACCTCAGACTAACCTTTGTGACCTGGTTGGTAAGATGTCTGTCTTACAACTTGAGGGACGCGAATTAAATTATTGTTGATGCTGATATTTTTAAAGCGTACTAGTTGGATTTTTCCTTTAGCCTTTTTAATACCTTTCTAGTTTCAATGAAAGAGATTGCCACACGTCAATGAATCTGTCAGGTTGTGATGTATGCAACGAAAGCGTAATAAATATATCTTAGTGATCTACCTGCAATAGTTCTAAAGGCTTATGAAAGCCAATGACAAGTTCATCAATTATTTAAACACGTTATTAAGGACCAAATATACAGTTTAGAGAGGTTTATGTACACTGGAATCGGGAAAAATGAGAGACGTAATAGAACTACTCTTAACAACTGCTCTTCGAAGTGCGGAGTTCAGGATGAAGAGGTGTCGTCAATATACAAAATATGACACCTATGAGATAAGAAGTTTTTCTCTCAGAGCCACCCTAGGTACAGAAAGACGTACGTTAAGGCTACTAACTTTTCACAAATCTATTCAACAAACGAGTATATGGTATAGTGGACATCATGAGTAAAAATGGATGGATGGCGAAGGGATTTGTAATAGAAGGTCATAAAATATTTGAGTTGACCAAGGTACTTCATATTATTGAAATATTCCTATTCCTAGCTGAAAAGTACCAACTTAGGCTAGGATTAGAATCAACTAGATTTGAAAAGCGCCAACTAAGACTAGAAAAAAAACGAACTTAAACAAAAGTCATTATCTTGGGCCGAGTTGAGACTTTGATAAGAAGTAAAGCATTAACGCATTATAAAGAGGTCAAACAATTTTGTTGTCCTAGATGTGTTTTTAATTTTTGTTTTTATATTTAACCTGGCGAGTTTATTGCCATGTGGCAATTATTTCAACCAACCAAAAATATGTTTTAATGGCCTCTAAGTGAAATCCAGACTGGAATCCTATTAAAAAGAAATTGGGTTACAGCGGGGATGGAACCCGCAACCTCCAGATCGGCAAACAAGCGTCTTACCACCAGGTCACGGAGATCGTCGAGATTTATGATATGATTTAGGACTAGGAACGATTGGAACTGGCTGTGCACCAAGCTCCAGTCATAGTAGAAGATTAAATTGCTCAGATTGAACAAGCGATGAAAAAAAATAAATTATAATATCAACAAAAAAAGCTGGACTTGATATCTTATTTAAGATTAAATAGAATTTAGAATTTACCGTTCTAACACATTTCAAAGAAGTGTTTGCTGCAAACAAACGAAATTAATTTTCAAATTAAATTTCAATTCAAGTCATAAAAGGAACCTAAAAAATTAAAAGACTAGAAAAAATTAGATTAAGAAATAACAACGCAAATGAATCTTTGACATTTTGATCCCTTAATAAAATTTTATAAAGTGCCATCTATGTTCTTTGTTAATCAGTAAGCACAATTAAATTTCCTTTCTTTTCATCTCGTCTTTTCCACCTTTTCTCAAATTCCTTTACTTACCTTTTTAAAATATTCTAATAAGACTGGTGTGTTCAAGATAATAAATGTATTTCGAGGAATTATATAAACGCAAAATTACTAAAGGGTAGAAGCGAGTGGAGAACTCGTTTTAATATAATATCACCCTTAAATGTAATTATATTCATTATAATCTATTTATTTTAAATAAACTTTGAAACTGTGTTAGTGAAGAGCTTTATTTTGACATATACTAAGATTATTAAATTTTTTTTTTCAGATTTATTACGCTTTCATTGTATATATTATAACATGGCAGGTGCATTACAATATAGTAATCTATTACAACCAACCGGAAATATATTAAAGAGGGTTAACGGAAAATGCAAACAAATCTCCCTTTTTAAAACAATTAAGTGCTATTGGGAATCGAACCAACAAGCTCCAAGTCGAAAAACAGATGTCTTAACACCTAGGCTACAGAGTTTGTCTTTAAAAATGACCACACTTATAAAAATTACGATTTAAACCGTTTTAACTTTTAAATTTAATTTCAAGTGTTATTATTTTCGATACTATTTTAATAAACGTACGTACAAACCATTTAGTTTTAGACACATAATATTTTTCCCAGAATATTTTACAAAAGAATATTTGAATATTGAGAAAAAAATACCAATTTTTGGTAATTTTTTTTTACATTTTAATCCCCCCTATCGACTGGTCACACGTTGTGTATTGTTTAGAGTAAGAAGTTACAACAGTTAAGTTACAGTGCAACATTTTGAATAAGCTATCAATTTACATGGGTGTTTACTGCCTTCCTCCAAATTGTCTGAGATCCGCCCACCTTTCTAGTTCAGAGGACAACGATGAGCTGAGAAAAATGTGAGCTCTTCATATACGAGTAGCTGATGACAACTATAGAATCGGTCCTTAATTAGAATTACGAGTATATTTTAAATATAAGTATATATAGTATTCGCCAGAATATCACAACAATATTTAGATATAGCTACTAACTTTATGCTCTCCTTTATTGATATAAATAACGTAATATAAACAAAACATTAAGGATACTTTACAATACTTTGCCTCTGGAGTTGAGTAACCCTGCATCAACATGTAGGAAGGTTTTAATTCTGCAAAGCAACTTGCATATCGTTCTACTAATGAGGCCATGTGTTTTCTATATCTCAATATCTATCCATAAAATTCCCCTCAAAATTCTCAAAAAATCCAATATTTGTTCTATGCATGCGTTATTCCACTAAAAAAACTGAGTTCTTTACCTCTATAAAATAAGTATTCGACAATCACGTAAGTCTGCTTGGTGAAGTTTGGTAATATTTTGTGGTATACATACATAACATATATTGAACTTAAATATACATATAATTATTAAATAATTTTAAAACAATGACTGTAATTTATTATTACTACTGCTTTTTGTATCTTCATGTTAGTTTAAGATAAAGTTTTGTATTATTTGTCAATAATTTTAAGTACTTTATAACCTGTCACATGTTCATTTGTATATAAAGACACTTGTGTCGTTAATTAAGTAAATAAATATGTACCTTGTGAATGATCCTAAAATGTTTCTACAAGGATTTGACCTGCCTCGAAGCATGTGGTGTACCCTGAATCTTCTAAGGTGTGGCCAAGAATGCATACGCCTTGCATACATTGGGATTAATATAGAATTTTGTGTTCATGTAGAACGGTCCAGACTATCGGTCACATCGTGGTGAAGTGTTTAATCTATTTATTCTCGGGAGGACTGGAGGAGATACATGGGGTTACTTTTGTGGTTGTATCATGGATTGGAAACCTTAACATCTGACTATGAGAAAGAACTTATACGAGAGAATAAGTGCTAAGTAAGATTCTGTGAGTTTCACTTTTTGATAACGCAAACATAATGTATTTGTGTTGCTAAACGTCACAAACCTAACATAACATTGCTGTGAAAAGTCATTGAATAATACCTATGGATTCATTGTTATTTGAGAAGTATTCTTTTTATCAGAATGAATTTTAATTACACGTATAAAATTTTAAAAATATAATTGTTTAGCTTATTTCACTATTAATTATTTTGTAATTCAACTAATTACCCGCTATACACGTATGTAGATCAGTGCTTAGGTCATACTGACAGTCTGACCTAAGCACTGCTCTTATAACAAACCGGGATCATTCCGCCTGAAGAGAGCTTTGGGATAGGAGGTAGAAATACGTGTAGCGGGTATTAATTAAATCAATGGAATAATAAAGTAATTGTTAGTTTAATATTCTAATAAAGAGTTCCACATTAGAATATATAACAAAAAATATCGTAAGTTGAAACGTTTGATAAATAACGTTTTTTTAGTTCAAATTTTACATAAACTGCAGATATATTTAACTAATTTAATTTATCTTATTACTTACATATATAATCATAGTAAGTTATCCGAACATTTATTTAAAAATGAATGGGTAAGTAACACGCAATTTAGTTTAATTAACCCACCTAAGAAAAGCACAGTATGTGCTAAAATCCGCATAGTGAGATGCTAAAAAATATAGCGGAAGGAAACAAAGTGTTTTATTTTTATATTCTATTTTGTAATCAGAATTTTATACTTATAATCGCATTTTGTAAAATGGATTCAATAACTTTTAAATATACGAATAAATCGTGTGAACACATTTCCGAAAGTTCTTCACCGATTGTTTTGAAATTTTGACAAAAGGTTGCATTCGTGTACGAAAATGTTTTTATTTTTTTTTATATACGATTGTTTATAAAAAAAATAATAAATCAGACGAAATAACGTTTGCACCTCATGCAGCGACAAACGCAAAATAAACTTAACAGTTATGTCACATTGCATTTTCGACGTTTCGGAATTAATAATAAATTATTAAATATTAAATAATAAATATTAAATATCTATATAAATATAAATGTTCGTTAATTAAAAATCTCTTATCTCCGAAAGTTATTCACATTGCTTTGAAATTTTGAGAGTTCCATTTTGATTTTGAATATTAAATAATAAATAATTAAATATTAAATAATAAATTTTAAATATTTAAATATAAAATTTTCAAATACGTTTATTGAAAAATAGCGCCATCTGCCTGGACGTAAAAACACTCGATATACTAAATAGTATATGCGTCATTTTCATTTCGTAATGTGCGTCGTTGACATGTAGCTCCAAAGAATATCTGTTTGATTTAGTTTTTTTAACTTATTTTTTTTATTTTTCTGTTCAGTTAGCGATGAAATTGAATTGTGTTCCTTGATATTCGTATGAATTCAAATCATATCGTGAATTGACCTCTTGGAGTGACGCGATCATGTGTTTCAGAGAGACGGCGTGATGTTGGTATGTACATTTTTCACAAACGTCATATTTATCTTTAACGAACTGCAAAATGTTTGCTAATTTGTAATAAGATGTATTAATTTGTAATTATTGTTAGTTTTTTTGTAATGTATTTACCTAAATAACTTGATATTTATAAGAATCGAACCTTATATTAAAGTCGATAAAATAATTACAATTACTGAACATCGTTACAAATATTAAACGTATTGGGGCAAATTTGTCTGCAATTTAGTGACGTCAAAAGAATAATTGGTTGAAAAAGTATTTTCCAACATTCAAATCAATTATAAGAATCACGATTGGCTGAGTGAACGAGCTATTCTTGCCCCCAAGAACAAAGACGTCTACGAACTTAACAATATTATACAGTTCCTTTTTTAATGTTTCGTAATTTTATATGTTTCTGTTATAACTTTCTTTCTTCTTTTTCAGTGCAATCGATCTGCTTTAGTTCATTAAAATGCCGAGCGACGTGCAGCCAGACTTGAGGATGCACGGTTGCGAGCACTGCGTTCGTGTTCTACAGCTTCAGATCTACGTCGTTCTCAACAGAATGAACGCAACAGGCTGAGAGTGGCTGAAAGACGTCAAAAATAGTGTATACCCACAAGCATTGTGAAATGAAACATATTAGAAACGTGTGCTTTCTCTTTTCTTTCTTTTCCATTTAACCAGTCTGAGCCACAGCAACGCGTGGCCGGGTACAGCTAGTATTAAATAAATGTTTGTGAATCTACAAAGGGTTTGTTATTTTTTCCGTTAGTAGTGTGTATATGATATGTATAAATATGTACGAAGATTTTTTCTTATGGTTAAGGAGTAATATTCAAGCATACCCATAAGAAGAAAACAGGGATAGAGCCATGGGTAAAATCCACACTGTAAAGGTCTCACCGAAATATCTTCTGGACTCGCTCAACTATTAGAGAATTCTGGATTCCTCTCGGGTTCCAAATGATTGAACCGCACTCCAATCCCATACGAACCAGTGAATTATAAAGATCTATCATAACAGCGCCACCATCAAATACCCTAAAGTCTCCTATCACAAATCCCAGGACTTTATTGGAAGATAAGCACATACTCTCAAAATAACTGTTATTAGAAATATAATTTGACTACCTACCGTTCAAAAGAAGTATTTTTAGGTGTTTTATTCAAAAATACAAAGTATTATATTAAGTAACATTAATGCTATAATCAATAAATGTTTATCAATTACGGGGGGAAATTTGGGACAACCCTAGAACTTGCTGCCTGTGAAGAAGTATGTCGTAAGCGATGATCTTGATGAAAATCTTCATAATTATTTAAAAACATGTGGGCAATGGACAATGAAACGTCTGATTTGTTAACATAATTCTAACAAAAGCAATAAAACATACCGACATCACGCTTTTCAATTTATTTATTTAAATAGTTCAATGTAGAATGTAAAATTTGCCGAATTAATTATCAAAATACAATTTCTTCCAGCCAACCAGAAAGTTTGTTTTTCAATTTTATTTCCTGTGTTGGGTAAAAATTATACCTGAACTTATACAATGTAAATAAAGTTATAAAATAAAAACTTTTAGATGAAAATAATACAGGGAACGATTTAAATATTACAAAGATAACAATTTCATATGCGGCTAGGAGACAAGGGAGATATGACGAAAGAAAATAGGGAAATCTGAAAACACGCTGCGTTATTGATGTTTGGTTCACCAAATATACAGTGCAAATATGAGCGAAAAGTGTGGTGGAGGAAGACAAAAGAGACTGTGGCTGGGTAAAGTGAGTTATATGTTTAACCGTTAGAGTGCTGAGAGTCTATATGGGTATTGACGTTTTATAGTATTGAAAAAAATGTCCAACAGTAAAACGGTTAAGGAAGAGTCAAATAAATCGTAGAAGTTACATGGATGTAGAAAAGGTGAAAAATAAGCGTCGCGATAGTAAAGTCTAGGCGTGATGATATGTCTGTGATAAAAACATATCTCGCATGATTGAGTATGATTTTTAGCTATCTAAGGAATGAAAGATGCCTGTTCTTAAATAAAGCTGTTGTACTTCAGCACACCAAAGACTGAGCGAGGCTCGTATTATTTTGGCAGTTGGTTCCAGTTGTTAAAATTTGTGACACAAGTATACATTAAAAATAATAAATATTTTTTAACGTCTAAAATTCATCACCTTAAATTATTAATCAACACGAAAAATAAACATTAAGAAATCCAAAACAATTTGGATTTCAGCTTCCCCTTGGAGTAACCGATTTCCCAATCTGTGCAATCGCGTAAGATATGAGAAAATCTATTATTAACGTGATATTAATCCCCTAGACCCTATAAACACAAAACAATGTATGGAACATTGAGTGATATCTTTGACATGAGTTCTTCACAGACAATCGGATTGTTCAGAATTCCCCGTAGAAATATCGCATCAAACATTACCCGTCTCTCCTGATGAATGGGTTGTTTCAGTAATCTATGAATAACTCCATAATCATATTTTTGGCTTTTTTAAAAGTCTTAAAAAATTAAATATCGCGTGGTTATCAGGATTCTTTCAAATGAAGCGAAAAGTTCGTCAGAAATTAAACGACGTTTCGACGCTCTCATGGAGAAGATTCTCCATAAACAGCATCTAAATGTCGCTTTATTTCAGCTTGGCTTTTCCCTTGTTTTAAAAAAACTTGATAACCACACGATTTTCAATTTTTAACAATTTTTTAATTGGACCGTTTCATATAAATTTCACACTTTTTTGTTGTTTCAAATCAACTTTAAAATATTAAAAAAATTCATCCAATGAGTACAAGAAAATTTCAGCATCGAAAACCGCCTGACTTTTTTATATTCAGTATTAAATACGTAAAAAGTAATGTATGTCTTATTTCTTTCTCCTAAAAGAAAGTCGAAAGACAAATAAAGTTTGTTCCTTATTCCAAACACTTGTTATTTTTCCATAGCTTATGCGAAGGAACTTGGAGATAAGGCAAGAGAAGAGAACGACCCGTTGGAGCTCACCTGAGGAGAGTGGGGATCCAATTACAATACTCTGTAACTTGCAAATAAAAATGCGCGACGATAAAACTAAAGCCATTATTAAAATGGATTAAGGTTGGTAAGAGTATTAATGTTTGGTTTTCTCGAAAAAAGGTTTGGACGACTAATTGGCAGAGAGGTACGTTCATTATTATAAAGTCTAAATAAAGGGCTTACAAATTTTGTATTTTCTTCCTTTTATTTAACAAAACAGCATGGAACGACTATTAATTAACCGATGATAAAAGTCGTTTTTATTTTTTCCCGTATTCGTTATGTCATGATACGATAAGCGATCCCGCATCATGGAGTATGATTATCAATCATCTAGTGTATAAAAGATATGTATTGGTTTATAGTACGAGTATGCAAGTTGTTGCACTTCCACAATCACACGATCTTGACACATCAAATTTAATGTCAAAAAAGATCGAAGTTCCATCAAAGTTCCAAAAAGTTGCCGCATCTTTAAGTTGGACAGAGTTTTACACAGCGCAATTTTTGTGTTGCTTATTAGTATTTTAACAATTAATAATAAGCAGGTAATCTACAGAAATATGTTACAGAAATTCTAATGTAATACGTCAGGAATCTAACCGAGAGCGCTCACCTTCATAGCGTGAATGTTAACCATTAAACCACAGTCGCAGACTAGTTACTACATAAACAGAATTGTTTTTTTATAAATGTTATGTCCACTTGATCCACGTGATAAATATTTTGTTTGTTGCTTGAATGAATTTTAGTTGAATTTAATATCTTATATTATGGTTTTAATTACAGTTTCTTAGTATATATTTTTGTAATACAACATCTTATTTTTTTCTATTTTTATCGATAGCCATTGTCTTAATGTTAGCATTCATGCTAAGCAAGTGGGCACCTTTGGTTCGATATCTGGCGAATTCACTTCCGGGCTGGTTTTACTCTTAGACCATTTAACTTCTGAATTTAAGAATCTACATAGCACTACCATATATAGGTAGTTAGTGACATTGAAGTTTTTCTTGTTTTTTTAATACGTTGAGGTGGTCAGAAAGCGCTTTTGAGGTGATTGTAATTGACAAGAAGCAGCGCTTTATCAAATTATCTAAGATTTTTTTTTCACTAAAAATACGAGTAGAACATGTGTACTTAGTACTGTATTTGACAATAATTATTAATAATATAAAAATTACAATTTATATAACGCCGTTTAGAGATAATAATACTTCAATCGGCGCTTTATAAATTGCCTATTCAACCGTAAAATCTTTAAAAAAATATTAAGCTCTGCGGTGTGCTAGTGTCAATCTTGATGTATGAAAGTAAAACCTGAGCATTGAAACGGAGTAATAGGAACATAATAAATGCGGTAGAAATTTAATGTATTCTTATCTCTCTTAAAAAGCGTGTCTAGCGTAATATGTCAGGTATTAAAATGTTTGACAAAATAAGAAATTATCAGATAAACGATAACTGTTTGTTCAAGTTGAATGTTAACGGCCTAATCAAGACAGGAATTTAAGGAGGTTTTGGTCACAGTGAGCGAATAAGTTGCAAAAGACTTATGAAACAAATATATAAGTATTAAATTAATGAAAAACAAGGAAAAAATGGAAATAGATAGTTGGAGTAATTATAATTTAGGGAAAGGAAAGAAATATGCATATAACGGGTTCCAAAAATGATGAGCAAGGAAGACGTGTACCAAGGAAAAAGCAGAAAGTAGTTGTTGAAGACTCTTAGAAAAAAATTATCTGAGGGAAAGGTAAGAAGTACGAAAAACCGAAGAGCATGTATGAAGAGCTTTATGGATGTAGACAAGGCAAGAGCTGTGTACACGGACAAAGACGGACCTATTATGCCTCTCTACCTATCCCAAAAGAGACATGGTGTGATGGTATGTATGTATGAAGTAACATTGTTGCTTATGAAATGAATTTAATTTTGTGTCTCATGTTTATGAATACCTCATCTTGTGCTGGAGAAGGACGTTACGAATTCCATAGACAGCAAGGCGAACGAACGCCTCCTTTATCGAAGAACTGAGAACCACCAACAGATTGCCGAAAATATGCTTTCGACGAGTCCTCCGATTTTTTTGGACACATTGCTCGAAGCCAAGGAGATAGTTTGGAGTGGATCGTGTTTACTGGAGGCGTGGAAGGACGACGTGCAACGGGAAGAATCCCAATACGTTTGATTGACCAAATGAGAGACTACCCTTCAAGCCGCGGAGTGCAGGGATCGATCTAGAAGAGTCGTCAGAAGCTATCATAGGAGTTACGATGCTCAGTCATGAACTACACGACAGGATGGATGGAATACCTCATTCACGGACCGACAGGATGAATGGAATACCTCATACACGGAGGAGTCTTAAAAAAATACAAAATGAATAAAAAAAACTTTTATACATTTTTTGAAGGTCTCGTAAATCTTGTGTATTTTTTTCCTTTCTATAAAAAAAACTTTCTTAAAATACATTTTTGAAAGTGTATACATTAATTGGTTGTGACAATTTCCTAGACAACTTGTGTAAACTATTATACAAACTATTAAAGAAATATAATCAACTTTACAAGTCCTATTTTTTTCATACATCATTCAACATTCTCGTACTCGTACATATAACGCTATGTCCCTTGCGGGGGCAGGCAGGCAAAACTGATAATATTTTTTTTCTATTCATGCACACGCCTTTAGCCCTCTCCAAATCCATACATCTCGTCAAGCCCAATCTTTTATTAATAAAATTGATTCAAAATTTAGTCCATTTAATTCAGCCATGTTTTTCTGGGTCACACCTTGCACTTTGACTAGTATACTAGCTTAGTCATTATTTCATCATTCACATGTCCAAAACATCTTAAATGTCTATTTTACTTAAAACCCAAATATTATCCATGCATTCATTTCAGATTTGCGCTTTCTTTGCGCTTAATTTCATACATTGATACTACATATTTTTTCTTAATGCACGCATTTCCCCAGAATTAATCTTACTTTTATCCTTCTTCTGCCAAATAAAAGTTTAATTTCCTTACATTAAGCTTCAATGATTCAAGCATTCAACCTTCTCAACAATAATTAAAGAAATGTACTCGTACTTACACTTAACCAAAAAACTAGCTTTTATTACGGTTAAATGATATCGCATCTGAATTTGAGATTATTACAAGTTAAAATTTGCTGTAAAATGACTAATGTTTATTTTTGAACTAGATATTTTTGAGTTTTTATCAATTGAAAAATTGTCACATCTCTATGATATATTCAGCAATTGGCCGAAATATGATCGATATACGTTGTTTCAAATGCTAAATATTTACGAAGACCTTAGTAGCCTAGTTGTTAAGAAGCTTGTTTCCCAACACGGGGGCCGCAGGTTCGATTCCAATTGATGCACGATTTTTTTTTGAAAAGGTTATCATTGAGGGTTTCACTAAAGACGTAATTAGATATTTTTGTTGGGAGAAAGAGATGAACATGTGACAATAAACTGAATCTTCAATGATCATAATTCTAAATTTTGAATCTTGAATAGATTACGAGTCAGATAATACTATGCGTATCCAGAAAGTAAGTGTACTGAGGCTCTCACGACCGGATGGATTTTATTTTAGACATGTTGGCTACACTTCCATGTAGCCTGGCCCTTCCCCTCCGCAACGAGACTGGTTCGAGGTCAGTACGTTGAGAAGTGTCGACGCGACAACACGTTTCGTGAAAAATGTCAATCTAATCTACCGCCAAGTGCGAAATACGCGGCGTCATCCGTTATCTCGTTTGGAAGGAAAAACCTCCGGTTGAGGTTTATAATGAGGTGAAAACTGCATATGGTGATAAAGCTATGAATCGTACGAGTGTGTACAAGTGGTGTCGCGAGTTTAAAAACGGTCACGTCACACCTCTTCACCCTCCGCCAAAAAGTTCAAAACCACAATTTCAGCCAAGAAAATCATGGCATACGTATTTTGGGACTGTCAAGGCATAATTTTAATTGAATATATGCCTCAAGGGGAGACCACCAACTCTGCAAGATACTGTGAGACCCTAAAAAAATTGCGGAGGGCGATTCAGAACAAGAGGAGAGGCAAGACCACACACAATGCAAGACCACACACGGCCAACGCCACGAAGGAACTGCTCGCCTCGTTTAAATGGGATGTCCTGAACCATCCCACGCATTCCCCTGACCTAGCACCTTCAGATTACTATATCTTTACCTCCCTGAAGCTGCACATGGGTGGAAAAAGGTTTTCAACCGACGAGGAGGTAAAGGAGGAGGTGGAGAAGTGGATGGAGGGGTTGGCGGGAAACTACTTCGAGGAAGGCATCAAAAAATTGATACCCGCTTCACCACCTGCATTGAGAGGAATGGCGACTATGTCGAAAAATAGCTTATATATGTATTACGGTAACCACGTAATTTTTTTGTTTAAATAAAAAAAATTGTAACCTACAAAAATTCAGTACACTTACTTTCTGGATATGCCTCGTATAATTAAAAAATGTTGAAAAAAAATTATATATATTTTATAATTAAAGCTGACTTTTTTAAGTATTTTATTTCTCGTATTGAAAACAATACGAGATTTAATTTCAGGAAACGCATATGACAAGTTGGACTTGTATAGTTTCAATTTGTTACCGTTTTTCATTAAAGATACGATACATGTCTCCCACAAAAGTATATTCAATTTCTTCGCACAAAATACGACTTACAGTGCAATTTGCATGGCAAACTTTATGTCGATTTATTCCAGTCATAAATATCGCTTTCTAAAGAAATTTGCTCCGAGAAAAAGCTTTAGACGAATGTAATTCTTACAAGAGAATTTGCCTGTATCGAGTTACCGAGCCAGGAGAGTCTCTTTTGAAAGGTTCAAAATAATTTACATAGAAATTCCAGGGAATTCACACAAATTCCTCAAGGTAAATTGCTATTCTGTTTATTTCAGTATTGTTCGTTAAAAGTCAAATAACTGATTCATTGAACAATTTAAAAAAATGACAAAAAAGAACCATGAAAGCTTGCGGTATTTAATTATTCTTCCCCAACTTATCCTCACATTTATTTCATTATTATTCCATTTTTTGCCGCACTTACTAGTTAATATTTGAAAATACAGACGTTCACTTTGATCGGGTGATAAAACCTAGTTTCCATATCAAAATATTACGTTTTAAACATCTCCATTTGCTTTCTACTCCGAATGACAATGAAACGAACTAACAAGAATTATCAGATGTGCACCATCCCTAAACAATTAAATATTACATTACTAAGAATAAGCTTTCATCCTAATTTTCCCTTGTTTCTCCTCCTTACCTTTGAGTGAATTCCTTTCCTCTAGTCGTACCATAATTGCTTCAAAATTAGTTATTTTTGAACTTAAATGAATTATTTTTTTGTTACATAAATCAAAGATTAAATTTTTTTACGTATCCAAGATACGATTTAACATTTTCAAGATAGTTGGCTGAAAGAAGCTACTGTGTAATAATAATCCCTCTAGATGTATCGTTTATAACCATGTCCACAGTTCAGTTCGATCCTAATAACATCTACGTTGCTGTGAGAAACAAAATAAGTCTCAATCGAGTGTGATATATACTACGAGTATAACATCAAAATCTTGTTTATTTTTTTATGAGCGTGATGTCATATAGTGATAAAGTCGAACTGCCCAAAGAGACTTGGAGTGGGAATAAAAGTAGCATTTGACAAACTTAAGGTTAGACGTTAGGGGAAAAAGAAAGTGACTCGCAGAGCAGTAAATATACTTATAAAGCTGTATAAGGGCTGGAATTAAAATAACCATACATATAAAAAGTACAATAGTATTTGGCCATAAAGCATGTAAATGGTAAAAGGACAAAGAAAGTCAAAGGCTGCATAGAAGCAGAGACAAACCACCAACCTGATGGATTGATCAAATTAACATATTAACACCATATGATTACCTGTAACAGTGGTACTCTGAGATGCACAAAGTAGGGAGAATTGAATAGTCATCGTAACGAATGAATTTCACGGACAAAACCAGAAATAATTTTTTTTAATCAATGTAGTATAATGTTTTCATACTTCCAGCAATGTCGTCACGATCAATGTTGTTGAAAGATTGCTATGAATTGAAGTTTATTTAAGGGTTCGAATGAATACCAAGCTTTCCATATACACCGTATATTTAAGACAGTTACATCAGTAATAATCACTTCATCTTTTTTATTTAAATGTACAACTATTGTAGTTTTTTTTTAACTAAAACAAACTAAAAAAAATGTCCTAGGGCGTTACATACCAGCCATACAAAACAAAAATAGCCTACTTCATTATTGAGATCATCATCATCATACGGTCTTATCCTCTTGAGGTAGACAGAGAAAAAAGTTCTCCACTTCGTTCTATCCTGGCGCATATCTGTCGCTTCTGTCCCGCCCATACTCCTCATCGTGAATATTCTCCTTTTATAAAGGCTTTTCACCTTTTCCTCTCTCAAAACTTGATTTATTTGGTCGTGCCACGTTTTTCTAGGTTTTATCAAAATTCTTGTACCTTCTACAATATAATACTCGTATATATAACTTTTGTAAATCTTTCCAACTTATTATTTTCTACATGGCAGATCAGTTTCAATGTTCCTTCTATTTTTCCAAACACTACATCTTCGTTTAATCCATATTTTTTTCATAATGTTTTCATTCCCTATTCTGTCATACATTCTTTCTACATTTTGTACGCAACGCTCTCATTTCTACCGCATTTATCTTACTTTCATCACATTTTGGCCACGGCAAGTTTTGCTGACAAAGCCTAATGTTAGTCCCAAAATTTCATTATGAGCCACCAGCTTTGCTTATCTTACATGATCTGGTTGGTAAAAACATTATATAACCTTTCATTTACTCTATTGCTCGCTGATACTCATCTTTTAATATCTCACTTTGAGGGACAATCCGATGTGAACATGCTTCCTAACTTTTTACACTGAAAATGATTCAAATCAAGTTCTCTGAATATCAGCACAAATATTCCTGAAAGCATTTATGTTATAATTTTTTTCAATGCTTTCATTATTACTATTTTATATATATATATATATATATATATATATATATATATATATATATATATATATATATATATATATATATATATATATATATATATATATATATATATATATATATATATATATATATATATATATATATATATATATATATATATATATATATATATATATATATATATATATATATATATATATATATATATATATATATATATATATATATATAATAGTTGGAAATAATCTTGAAGTATAGAAGTGAAATTTAGACTTAAGCAGATGAAAATTAATGTTGTGAAAATGCTTGCGCTAATAAAAAAATGTGGAGTGCTAATGTATGAAACAAGGTGGAATGAAAACATCAGAAACGAATGCATGGATAAGAAAATGTTTTAAATAAGATTGAGAAATGAGTTTTAAGATGGTTTTAACACGGGGAAAGAATGAATGCCGAAATAATCACTAAGCGAGTAAACAAGTGACGAAGTGGTGAAGTGAAGTGGTTGCAACTAATTATTTGTAAAACTCTTGCATAACAAGACTGCTCTGATTAGGTAATCAATATGGGCATTGTATGGATTTTCACATGGCTTTCCCTACTTACAGAAATAAATTGAAGAAGCTGTTCTTGCCGGGATCAAATGATTGAATTATAAATATTTGCTATATTATGTTGTTCGACTTATACTGTTTTTTTTTTCTATTGTATAACATTGCTTACAAATCAATGTCAAATTCTGTGTTATTGTTTTTTAATTGTTGTATTAAAAATTTCATTGGCCTTGACATTAATAAAATTAAAACAAATAAATAAATAAAATGAAAATATTTTGTTGATTTAACGAATCCGATTTTTTCCTTATACCCAAGGAAATTGTTTACGCATTCTACTCGTATTGTTTCTTCAATATAATTTCATAAGGTCTTTCAAACGGGTGATCACAGATAACCCAGAAAGTGTGTCAGCCTAGGAGGACGCAAATTATAGGTCCGACAGACCTCTCTTTGTGAACTGGATACACGCCCTCAGCCCGGTCCCGTGGGAGTAGTTACACAAGTGTAATTAAATAAAGACTGTCTTGAACGCCATTTTGATGAATTCTTATTTGCGTCAAGAAATCAAAGTTTTTAAATATTCTTATAGATTATAAGTATTAAATCTCTCATCATTAAAATTATTTTCACTCGTTAAGTTATTGTCTTTTCCCTCAAAGATCTTCTCTTCTTTGGAAGTTGGCAATCATCATTGGTATCATATTTATTAAGGCATTTTTATGTGTTTAGTCCACTTTATATAACGGTATAACCCTACCGGTTTGAAGGTTTTCACCTCGTCATCGGGGGTATTTAAACCTCCACAGCGTTAATGCCTTAACTATAAATAATATTTATGAAGACACTTTGCCCAATTAAATGTGGGTTACATAACATTCTACGAGCGACAGCAGTTTTGTCGTTGCCAAGCATTGGAAGATATATTTTAGTAAAGTTCAACAATTCACTAGATACGATGAAAAAGAAGACAGTTGTAAAACGTACAAATGGCGAGTTTATTCTTTTAACCAAGTAGTGAAGAGTTACGCAGATTCGTATCAATTGCCGGACTAAAGTAGGCAGATAGAACTGATCTTCACACCTTTTTTATTAATGCACACAAATCTGGCATTATTTAAATCCATACATTTTGTTTTACATACTCATTGTTTTGATACTCCGTACCTTTTCCTCAAGTATTTTTTTCCAATTGTCTTCGTTCACCATTTCCTCGTTTATTTCTTCCTTGCTGTCCCTTCATTTCAGATGCACACATTTGTTTCGTAAATCTTCCGCTACAATTTGAAGAAATAAATAAAAAAAATTGAGAATGAAGAAATTAAAAAAACTTTTATATCAATTAAAATATTAACAAAGCTTTACATATTTTGTCAGTTAATAAACTGAACTTGTTAGGAAGCGCTCTTAACTTAAGGTGATCTTTATGATGGGAAAACCGCGCTATATCTAGTTATCATTAGAAAAAAATAGATATGTACAAACCATCATATAATTTCGCTGTTGGAGATGAAAGAGAGGATAGATCGCCAAACTTTCCTATCATGAAATGCATCCTTTGTCTCTTGCACATCCATACTTCTTCTTGTATAATGCATTTTTTAAATTTTACTCCTTACCTCCCCTTCTTTCAAAATTTCACTCGGTTCAACAATACTTTTCTCGGTCATCACCTATCACAACTCCCACTCACACTTACATTGTAAATTTGTTGAGTCAATATTTCGTCATCAATTCGTTCAACATGTCCAAACTCCCTAAACGTGCCTCTTTTCGCCATTTTGAACATATTACTTTTTATGTCATACTCATCGTTAATAGTAACATTCCTGATCCTGTCATATAATGAAACGAATATTCTACTCAGTATGTATTTCTACTGCATTAATTTATGATTCCATCCATTAAATTTCCATGTCCACGTTTAACTCATATTTATCAATGATTGCACTAAAACACTTTTTGGAACCACAATTTTGATAGATTTTGCTGTAACTTGCTTCGAATACATAGATAAAAAAAATTTCTTATTCCTTATGATCTTTACAAAGCAGTCGTGAACATTAAACTTGATATTGCTAGCATATTGCACTGCAGAAATAATAAATGACTCAATTCTTACTCTCAGTAAAATTTTTACTTACAATCCTCTTGGAATGAGTTCTTTGTTGCATTTCTTACCAGATCTGAACCCTTCTATTTTCTTTCGGATCACCAGTCTCTCCATTGTATATGCCCGTCTGATAATATAATATGAGTACCTGAGCGTGTTAAGTTACGTTATTGAAGACAAACTCCGTTCAATTTGTGGTGCTTTCAGAATCGATGAATATATCCAGTGAGCTGTGTCTATGATACACTCAATATACGTAGACCGCATCACATCTCCAAGGTGTGATGCTGTCTACGTATAAGACCTTCATGCGTTCCTTTTCTATTAACGTTCATCATACAGAAAAATTTGAAAAACCGATTTTCTTCCAAGTTTTACTTTATTATTATAGATACAAATATACGTACTCTCACCCAGGCTCCTAATTGGGGTAGGCAAGAGGACAGAGCCAGACTTTCCTTAAAACACAATTTCGCGTCTTCCATATCCATACAAGTTTTCATACAACTCTTATGATTTATCTGACTTTGGCTATGAACTACTGTTCGTATCTTATTGCTACAAACCATCTGATATCCCTCGTTACTCTTTCATAATTTAAGAAAATATTACCTAAATAGCACAATCTCTCAGCTTTTTCTATTTTTGTCCATATATAGTATTTTCTCACCCATATACCGCACATATGTTAGATACGTAGAAATATTATTTGAAATAATGGAGTATTAAAAAATATAGAACATACGGTTCCTTTGTATTTCGTCCGTAAGCCAGTTTTATTTTTTGTAGTTTAGAGACCAAAATGTTAAATTATGTTAGGTTTCCTATAAACAGGATACACCTTATTTTCTTACCGTTATCAAAATTGTATTCAAAGAGAAAGCCTTAAAAATTAGTGTGAGGTAACGAAGCTTAGCAAATAATATCGCTTTAATTTATCGCTGAAAGGGTGAATACTTTCAATACCCTTCAATAAATCCTACGGCACAGATAATTCTCAGGTCAGTGATTGATTTTTTTATTATTAAATCATTGATTGAGGTTACAAATGAATCATGATGATTTAATGTCGGAATTTAAAATACGATTGTAAATTTTTTGATTTAGACATCTATAAATATAACTTTTCTAATTTCATAAATATTGCTCTTATTTAAATAATATTTGTGCAACTAATATAGACGTAAGCCGGATAGATAATCAAAAGAATTGATGGTCATAAGAAATGCCCAGGAAGAAGAGGAATATAGGGCGCCAGCAATATGGAACGATCAAGTGAAGTAGTTTACTAAAAGAAGGTTGTGTACTGCTTTGCAAATATCAAGATATCAAAAAGAGTGGAGACGTGTGGTTACAGCCTGTACCATCATCATTCCATCAATCCATAAATCCATAAATCACGACTCTCAGTTATTTGAAATGAGAGGAATGTTAATCACTTTAAATTTAAATATCGAAAAGTTTTCAACAATTTTGTTTGTTTGATATTTAATAGCATAATTAAGATACAGTACTTTAGATGAAGAGTTGTATTAAGGTGATTCAGAGACTTTAATAGAGTAATTGATGAAAGATTTAGAAAAATAAGGTGATGCAGAGTGTCTGCGCACGAAGTGATCTAATTTGAGTAATGTTATCTTCAAAACACAAATGGCGATTTGTGTTGTTTGAGTCCTTATTTATGAAAATTTGTTGACAAATATTCTCAAGTTAATAACTATATATTTATAACCATCTATTTCCCTATTGGACCCTGTAAAATAGAATATAGCGTATCGAAATCTTTCAAAAAAACTATTCATGATACATATATGATATCCTTCAAAATATGATGTATTAAAATATTATAACAATGTATAAAAGTAACAGCACGGTAAATAAAATACCAAATTCAATTTTTTAAGCTCGATCACTTATTCAATCACAGGACTTGAGTAGGTGAAATAAAATATTAAATACATATGTTTTATGGGCAACGAGAATACTATTGAACATTATAGGGCAAATTACGAAAAAAAACCTAAGGATGAAATTGAATAACCAGTTTCTCAATCACGTCCTTGGATTAAGGAATCGCCAAGTAACCTAGTATCACTTCAAGGAAGCTTTTTGAATATAAGATCACTAAAAAAAGATTACTCTCAAATATAAAACATATAAAAATAATTGTTCAAATACTGAAAGGGAAATTGTGGTCCAAGAACACTGAATATATTATTATAGTACCCAGCCTTATTGGTTCTTACAAAGTATTTTTAGGCTTTTTGGCACATACTTGTACAAAGTATGGAGAGCTCTCCTTAATTCCAAAATCATCCCGTACATAGTTTTGAGTTTTGCAGCTTCTCATGTGTATACTTCTTACATCAAGCCTACTTCATCTTCAATTTGTATGTAATCCTAATAAAATTTTCTTTTTTCATATGGTTTCTCTATTAGCAGGATGTTCAAGTCATCATAAGTCATGTTCATCAGAATCATCTATGATACAGCCTCAGAAGCAGCCATCTGAATCTCCTCCAATCCTCCCGAGAATGCACATACTGGACACTCTTCCACGATGTGACCTACAATCTAAAACATTCTACATAAGCGCAACGGGTAATCAATGAAACCCCACATATGCAAATATTTTTAACTGCATCCATGACGACATTTAAGACGATTTAGTGTACACTTAAATCTTCGAGGCGGGGCAAAGCCTTGGAGAAGAACGTTAAGACCATTCACATTCACAAGGTGAAAACTTCAGATTGAGTATCGGTTCCGTTCCATTCCATTGCTGTCCTGTCACCAAGTATCTGGTGAACTCACATTCATCTTAGCCAATCATTTACCCACAATACAGAAAGATTGTTAGAATGTTAGGTAAGTTCAAAGAAAACATCTTGGAAAAAGATTGATTGATTGAAAAATAAAAAAGAACGTGCTAGGTATTTGCGTTGCCAATGGTTTCAGACACTAATCAGATAAGGCAAAGAAGGTCGATAGTGATCTTTTTCATTTACTGAGTAACATAGACACTTCATACATTTCCACTGGTGGTATTAAATCCATCGAAGCGAAGGATTTAATGAATCTCTCTTATCTAAGTATCTACAGAATTCGCGAACCGAACTTTACGAATCAGGTATCATAATAAACTTATAAAGTATTTTATGTGTATCCAATATATTAAACTTAATAATATATATAAATATTCTAGAGCTATAACAAGAATTAATGGTTGAACTAAACTAAATACAAAATAAATTGCACTAACTTTTATCATATCTACGTTTGGCACTATAAAATAGATATTGTAAGTAGTCTAGGCAAGCTAATGACCCTCAAAAATGCTTCTAAAGTTCGCCCTATTTGAGATTGTTAAGTAATGTAACATAAATATTTTTAGTGTATGAATAGAACGGAGTGTACTTCGAGGTACATAAGAGTGTTCATTGAAATATATTAATGAAGTTTATTATGTTGACCTTTTTTCATCCTTGACACACGGTCCTGGAATTTTTGGACCATGACTTGTTGTACGTGATAGTACGTATGTATTTCTTATGACAGCAAATTGTGTGAATAATGTAAGTGTTTTGATATTTATTTATATTATTGTATTTTAATTGTGTTTTGTAACAATTGTTAAGGGCCAAAATCGACCATAAATGAATATATAAATAATAACTTAGCCTAACCTTTCGAGTGATCTTAAGCAACTAAAGGACGCTCGAAAATAAAATTTCTTGAGTTCTAGAAAAAAATGCGCATATTACTCGTATGTTGTTTTAAAAAATGGGTTTTCTTTATCCTAATTCTTTTTACGTCGTTTTGTACTTGTACTCGTATCTCCTATCATATTAAAACTGTTAAACTTGTAAACGGTGTCTTGTATTATTTATAGTACACTTTTGTTGTGTTTAATACAACCTGGAGCCATTCAGCAATACCTTCCAATCAATCAGATAGCCATAAGTGAGGCTTTAAGTGAAAACCAGGCTGAAACTCTTCTTAAAATAAATAGGTTCTAACGAGAGCCCATAATCCCAGACTGGAATCAACTAGGCCAGAAAAGTAATGCATTATGATTAGTAAATAAATAAATTTTAAAAATCTCTTAAAACAACTGCGTCATAAATTTTATGAAAAATGAGCCTGATTTGTGCTTGGATAAAAAGTAATGTGGGGACTATTTAAGAACATAAATTATTCACTTTGCCTAATAATCGAAAAATAATAACTATCTAAAAACGGAATTTAGGTTTTACTTGAGAAATCGACATACAACAGTTAAACTTAAATTTTAACAAAGAAGTTAAACACAACGTTAGTAAGAATCCGACTAAGTAGAATGATTTGTTTAGCCACTCAGAAAATTAAGAAAATTCTTGTTCTTTCATGAATAAAATCTCGTATTTCAGATTTCAAGAAAGTAAATCTTCGGGAATGAGTCGTTTCAAGTACATAATATGAAGAAGTATTCTTTGATTTGGGCTATAAATTTTAACAACGGTATGTGAGAGAAATTCTATGTGATTCTATGTGGCGTGTAATTGATGTAGGCGTAATTCGTATTCAAAACTTTGTACCGGAATTATATTTGAAATACGCCTTTGTAGAAAACGTGTTCTTATACGTGCGTGTTCGAATGGTTACGTAATATATGCTACGCAAGCGGGGGTCCGCGTTTGAACCCAGCGAATTAACCCTATGATGTATTCTTCCTTTAAAGATCTAAATGTACGAACATTTTCTGTGGCTTATTTATTTATTAACGTCTATAATTTTTAAAATACACAAATGAAGAGATTAAATTTCTTCCAAATAACGAGACAATAGTTACATAGATGAGTAAAGTGTATGGCCGCAATGGACTTACTTGTGGAAGGTCACCGGTTCGAACCCCGCGCTGTGCTACTCCCTCGAATGACAGTATATTTTTTCCGCCTAGTATTTGGGGGTATAAGGATACCTATCTTGTCGGTCATATCTATTCTTTCAAAAAAAAAAAAACATGCCGGTGTACTCCGATCGTCTTACTTTGGTGTTCCATCGAATCCAGTGCAGCGGTGTAGCCGGAGAGTTTGTTGTTGTGCAATGGCTCACTTGAAAGAGGAGAAAGGAAGCAATACTTCAGGGTACTGTTTCGCTTTCCAACTGAATTGACTTTGAAATGGCGAGGGGATCCAACCCAGCAATGATGATGACGATGATAACATGGATAAGTGGTAACCGCTGTATGAAAAGGTTTTAACATGATTTTCAAAAAGAAAAAAAACTAATATAACTAAAACATATTAAAAAAAAGATAAATTAAAATATTTGCAGAATTCACGAAAGACTGGGAAACAAGAACGAAAATTGGAAAGGACAATAACATAAATTCTATGGAAAAAAAATCTTGATTGAAGGGAGATCTAATATTTGAGTTTAATGAATAAGTAAATAAATTAATAAAATAAAATAATTCAAATGGTGATATTCGTTGCCATCATTACTCTACACCAGGGGACGCCAACCATTTTAGGGTGTGTGCAAAAACCTCGCAAGCCGCTTGTGGTTTTTTTTAATTAATAGGCATATCAATATTTGAGTTACTAAAACACCAGTTAAAATGCTCCAAACATAGCTACAAACGTTTAACTACCAACGCTATGCGAACCGGGCCACTTGGTTTTAAGTTAAACGGCCTAGTCACTGCATCATGACGGCCGACTAATTCTTTTATTATTATTTTAATTAAATATAAATAAAAATGCAAATTACGAGAGTCATCCAGAAAGTAAAGTTACAACATTTATCCAGGATCGAAAATGATTGTATTTAATTGAAACTCACAGAATACTTCGAAAATATATTAAACAATTTTTCAACGTAATCGCCGTCGAGATCGAGACATTTATGTAGTCGGGGCACCAGCTTTTGTATGCCAGTGTCATAGACCTCCGCCGCCAACTCTTTCAGCCACTTCTTCACAGCTTCCTCGACCTCCTGATCGTTGGAAAATTGTTGGAGGGTAGTGACACACCCACGTCTTATCCCCCGTCACGATAGAGTTCAGAAAAGCTTCTCCCTCCTGTGCAAAACGATTCAAAAATTCACGCGTGGCGGTCACACGATTTTGACGGTGCTCCGGTGTGAGCATTTTGGGCACCCATCTTGCACACAACTTTTTGTAGCCAAGTTTTTTCCGACACAATATTACCAAGGAGACTTTGAGAAATGTCAGGAAATTCTTCGTGAAGGTCGTCAAGCGTTACACGGCGGTCATTTTGAACTTGTTCTTCAATTTTTTGCACAAATTCGTCAGAAAACACTGCCTTGCCTCGTCGTGAGTATCAGTACGGCCTTCTCTGAACAACCTAACCCACTTCGTGACATGTGGTTGAATTATCACATCAGTACCATAAACTTCCACGAACTTCCGATGGATATTCGCGGCGGTATTATTCTGCAAAGTCAAAAAACTGATGACCGAGCGGGTCATGCACGGACGAGAGTTGGCGGGAGCGCGCGACGACCTCTCCATCGGAAGAATTTACTGTGACTGAACAAAATGGCCGACAAACACGCGGGACCAAACAAACTGACCATTAGGATACCCCTACACGCCAGGTGTGCCAACTTTGAAACAAAAAAATTCCCATAGCCTCAGGAGCCCTTGTAACCTTAGTTTCTGGATGACCCTCGTATATGAATGTCATATTACATAAAACCTAAATTAAACATTGGACACATTTTACATGTAATAAATAAATATGAGTGAACCAACATTTTAATATTTTTTTGTATATGTACGAGGGTTGCTACTTAAGTTTTGAGACAGACAAGTAAAAACAAATACGAGTATTTATAATCGAAAATGGCTTTATTGTTTTCCAAAATACTCTCCATAAAGATCAATACACTTTTGCATGCGTTTGAACCAATTTTCGAAGCACTTTTTCCACTCCGAATGAGGTAACTTCAAAACATGCGTTTCGAACGCATCAACCGCTTCTCCAGGCGTCGAAAAACGTTGACCTTGCAATTTATTTTTGATGTTCGGGAATAAAAATAAGTCAGTGGGTGCCAAATCAGGGCTGTACGGTGGATGACCCATCAATTCGATGTTTTGAGTGAGTGCTCAAAAAGTCACTTCTTTGAGCCGATGTTTGAGAGCTCGCATTGTCGTGGTGGAGAATGGTCCGTCTTCGGCGGTTGGTTTTTCTCATTTCGCCGAACATTTTTGGCAAACAAATGGTAGTGTACCATTCAGAATTGACCGTACGACGTTTCACTAAAGACACTGTTTCGACATGACCATTTATACCGAAGAAACAAGCCATCATTTGCTTCGAAGTGCTTCGTGCGCGAACAACTTTTGTTGGATTTGGCTCGTCTTGAAAGACCCATACAGTTGACTTCTGTTTAGTTTCTGGCTCATGTGCATAGATCCATGATTCGTTGCATGTCACGATCTTATAGACGTCTTTTGAAGCACCGATCGATTGTTTCCGACATTTCTTCGGACCAATCGACACGAGCCTTTTTTTACCGATTGTCAAACTATGCGGTATCCAACGCGAACAAATATTTTTGACGGATAAACGTTCATGCAATATTGAATGTATGCAAGTGAAACTAATGCCCAAACATGCCTCAATTTCACGATAAGTCACATGACGATCTTGCAATATCAGTTCACGCACAGCATCGATGTTTTCTGGCACAACAACCGATTTTGGACGACCTTCACTAAATTCGTCATGGAGCAAACTAAGACCACAATTGAATTCGAAAAACCAGCAAAACACAGTCGTCCGGGATAGTGCTTCAATACCAAAAGTCGAAGCGAGTTGATGGGCACACTGTTGTTGAGTTAGTCCACGTCGAAAATCATCGCACGAAAATGTTCATGATTTAATTCCATTTTTGGCCGAGATGAATTTTTCAAGTCACTGTAAACAACACAAATAGCACTCGTATGACAAAACTTTCTGAGCACGTACACCATTAAAAACGTCAAAATTTACGATGCTGATGTCGGATTTGACGTATCTACACTGGTGTTGTCATATCTCAAAACTTAAGTAGTAACCCTCGTATATATAGATTATATAATAACTAACATTTTGGGTCACATTTAAATATTATTTTTAAATTTTAATATAAATCTTCTTCGTTGTGCTGGAAATTTTGGAATTGTCGCTATTATTAAACAACTATGATGTATTATTTCTTTTATGAAACATACATAACGCGCGGGCCGCATAAAACACCCAGGTGAGCCGCATAAAACACCCAGGTGAGCCGCATGCGCGTTGGCCATATCAGTCCAAAACATTGCGTCAGAAATACAAGGAATGCTATGAAACGTCTATAATCAGATCGGTCCACAGCCCGGCTCTCTACGTCCTTTGATGTCAACCTGAAACTGCCAAATTATTTACCGTAACACCAGTGTCTACTGTAAGATTCGTCGAGTCCCTTGTGGGCGATAAAACAATGTAGTTCTTGATTAGCAACCAGGTGGCGTCCTCAAAATGTGCAACATTGCAGTAAAATAAATATTTTAAACGAAAGGTTGGGGCAATCTAAACTTGCCAATGCTCTCAAAACTATAATCTCATTGTCACGGAACTTCAGGTTCAACTTGAAACATTTTTTTAAAATTAATATTATTATAATTTCCAAGATCTATTACTGTCGAAAATATTTAAGAAAATTTTGATTATTAATGACGTGCACATAAACAGCATCACGCCATTTCCCTGTCAGGGTAGGCCAATCTAGACACACATTCTTAGCCCCTTCAAATCCATACACTTTCTGATACAACTTAATACGTTTCCTTCTTTCAGAATATCATTCAACTGATCCAACCATACTTTCCTTGGCCTTTCCCTCATACGCCGTCTTCTTTAATTTGCACTATAAATCTGTTTTTTAAGTCTTTCTTCATTCATTCGATCCACATTCCCAAACCATCTCAACGTACTCCTCTTCATATTACTTAACATGTTAACAATTTACATTCATCCCTTATCCCTTCATTCCGTTTTCTCTTATACATCGATTGTCACTACATGTATACTTCAAAGCACACATTCTAACAACATTTATACGGCTCCTCTCAGTCTTTTTCCACGTTCACTTTTCATTTCCATACATCTAAGCTGATACCAAAATACTATTGTGGACTATCATCTTAGCAGATTTTGATACTGTACGGTTCGAGTATATGTGTTTAAGTGGCTCATTGATTTTGTTTCCTATCGCGACACGCCGTTCGATATCCCTCTTAACTCTTCCATCATCTAGGAAAATTCTACCCAAACGGCAGTATTCCTCAACTTGCTCACATAAAGCAAAATAAAGATCAATGATGGATCTATATTTCGCATTAACTTTTCCTTTCACACTTTTCTATCACCATTACTTTGGATTTTGCAATATTCATTCTCCGATCTTTCGCTTCGCATCTCAAATACACTTATCTTATCAAACTGTAATTCATCTTCTCCGCCAACATTACCGTGTCGTCTGCATATATTATAGTTATAAGGTTTTACTATTTACCACGAAAGAATAATAGAATACAATCATAACATATACGAGGGTCATCCAGAAACTAAAGTTACAAGAGCTCCTGAGGCCGGGGGAATTTTTTTGTGCCCCTTCAAATTTGGTGCACCTGACGTGTAGAGGGGATCCTAATGGTCAGTTTGATTCGTCCCACGTGTTTGTCGGCCGTTTTGTTCAGTCACAGTAAATTCTTCCGATGGAGAGGTTGTCGTGCGCTCCCGCCAACTCTTGTCCGTGCGAGACCCGCGCGGTCATCCGTTTTTTTACTTTGCAGAACAATACCGCCGCGAATATCCATCGGAAGCTCGTAGAAGTTTATGGTAATGATATGATGAGTCAAAGTGGGTTATTTTGTTCAGAGAAGGCCGTACTGATACTCACGACGAAGCAAGGCAGTGATTTCTGATGAATTTGTGCGAAAAATTGAAGAGTAAGTACGAAATGACTGCCGTGTGACGCTTGACGACCTTCACGAAGAATTTTCTGACATTTTTCGAAGTCTCCTTGGTAATATTGTGTCGGAAAAACTTGGTTACAAGAAGTTGTGTGCGAGATGGGTGCCTAGAATGTTCACACCGGAGCACCGTCAAAATCGAGTGACCGCCGCGCGTGAATTTTTGAATCGTTTTGCACAGGAGGGAGAAGCTTTTCTGGACTTTATCGTGACGGAAGATGAGACGTGGGTGTGTCACTACACCTCAACAATTTTTACCCACTACACCCCAACAACGATCATGAGGTCGAGGAAGCTGTGAAGAAGTGGCTGAAAGAGCTGGTGGCGAAGGTCTATGACACTGGCATACAAAAGCTGGTGCCCCGACTACAGAAATGTCTCAATCTCGACGGCAATCACGTTGAAAAATAGTTTAATATATTTGTGAAGTATCCTGTGAATTTTAATTAAATACAAGCATTTTTCGATCCTACATAAATGTTGTAACTTTACTTTCTGGATAACCCTCGTATTATATATGTAACTTGTTAAGTCAAACACTGTTTATTCCACTTAATATAACGGTATAAACCTGCCGGTTTCAAGGTGCACACCTAATTATCAGGGGAGCACAAATAAAACTTGTTTTTGCTCAAGAGTAGTGTTTATGCTCCCCTGATGATAAGGTAGGGTATACTTCGAAACCGGTAGGGGTATACCGTTATATTTATTGGAATAAACAGTGTTTAACAAATCAAGTTATAATGTCTTTAAACCTCCACAATGTTAATGCCTTAACTATAAATATTGTAATATTTGTAATTTGTTTAGCCCCACACTGTTTATTCCACTTTATGTAACGGTATAACTCTACCGGTTTCAAGGTTTTCACCTCATCATCAAAGGAGCACAACAAGTCTTGTTTGTGCTATCTTAATGATAAGGTGAAACCCTTGCAACCGGTAGGGTTATATCCTTATATAAAGTAGAATAAACAGTGTTTGATAAAACAAATTACAGTGTATTTAAGGCTTCACATGCCTTAACTGTAAACAATATATAAATAATATATAATCACACACATGTGTTTTTAAGAAACAAATTAAGTTATCATTATCTTCAACACCATCCCGACATGTCCCTAAAGGTGTAGGCATATATAACAGATCTATGCCTCATTCTATCCTGGTACATGTATTTAGTTTCTGTCACGTTCATACACCTCATCACGAATACTTTCACATTATGAATGCTTTTCACTCATCCCTATTTCAGACTTTAATAATTTTGGTCATGCCACGTTTTTCTATGTCTTCTTAACCTTATTCTTCCTTCAGTACTATGTGTATATCTTATTTTTTTAAATATTTCATCATTCATTATTTTTGAGTCACCGAACCATCTCAATGCTTCGTTCTTAATCTTAAGCACTGCATTTTTTAAATCTAAATCGTTTACTGATATCAACATCCTTAATTGTTTTACATTGTTTTTCCACATATTCCACGAAAGTATAAAATTTCAGTTTAATCTCAAAATAAAAAAATGTTATATAAATCAAACCGATTTTCATATCATAGAGATTTATTTTAGAATTACAAATACAATTTTATTTCTTCTGTTATGATAGTGAATATTAAATTATAATTTTCGTATAAAACTAAGCCAGATGATTATGTTGAAATCCCAATCTGTATTTCAGTAAAACGTAAGTTAAATATTGACATTAACATTGACCACACAAAGTTAGTTAATTGGGAGATAGTAAGTTTTGAATAATTTCAAATTAAATCAACCAACACTGAAACAGTCCTTTCACCCCTATAAATTTTAACCATGTGATAAACGTGGAAATCTACCCATTTCATTAATTTGTTTTTCGAAAATAAAATGTTAACCTATCTTTTGAGATTTTCTGCATTTTTTACGAGACATAAATAAATCGAGATACAAATCAAATAAATTTTATGACACTGAATTAAAGAAAACGCTATTAAAGAGGAATATGTACAGTAAAAAAAAATTGTTCACAAAAAATAAATCATTTGAAGCCAAAATAACTTTATCAATTATTGAGAAAAATCAATACTATATGTTTTCATTGAAAATAAACACTAAACACTGATTTGTTGAAGATTACAATATGTGAGATTGTATTGTATTATATTACACTTTTATTGTATACCGTAACATACAACCTGATGGAATTATTGAAAATGTGACAATCTCTTCAAATCAATCAGAAAGATGTTAAAGAGGCTTTAAGTGAAAATCAAACTAGAATTATTTTTTTAAAATCTGGGTTCTAGCGGGATTTGAACCCGCAACCTCTGGGATGGGAGACTGGCGTCTTACCAACTTTGCCGTAGAGATTGTATTAAAAACGGGCAATCCTTGAAACAAAAGAATATAATTTGGCAAGTCTAAATATATTAATATTTCTGTATCTCAAATAGTTATCAGGAAGATTAAACCATACATTTTCCAATACAGGTGGATTATACGAGTATGTTGCTCCCGTTAGCTACTTAAATATGTAAAATGAGATCCTCCCATCCCTCTTCATGCTTAGAGGGTTGTATGTATTTATTTGTTCAACACTTTTATAGCAAATACAATCTGGTGGGTTTATTGCCAGGCGGCAATCTCTTCCAACCAACAAGTCAAAAGTAAATTAAGCAAGTTACATGGTCACAAAAAATATCCAAATGACTATCCATACCCATGAAATCTATGAACACATACGTGAGCATATGCCCACAAACACCACAGTTCCTTTTCATAAAAGTGAGATATCGTCAATCATAGGAAAAGGAAGGAATAGTGGAGACGAAAGGAAGAAGAATCAGGAATGAAAAACGTTATATTACTGACTAGAAATTAAGAGTTTTTCAGTCGCTTCTTAAAGCATGCCAAGGACGGAGCGAGTCTAACATTGGTTTGTAACTGATTCCAGAGTCTCACTGCATGAACAGTGAAGGACGACATAAAAAAAGAAGAGCGGTGAACTGGAAAGGTCAATAAACAATCTCCATTTGAGCGTAGCGCTGGTCCATGAAAGACGCGGAAAATTACGGCGAGATAAGAGGGGGTGGCGGGACAGTTAAAGATATTATACAATAGAGACAGTATGTAAATTTGGCGTCTATTTCTAGCATTCAACCAGTTCAATGCCTTCTGGTATGAAGTTATATGATCGTACTTTCTTAGGTTAAAAATAAATCTTAGACCAACATTTTAAAGACGCTTTAATTTATCCAGCTGTTCCAATCCAAGTAACAGACGTTCGCATTATATCCCACCATACCTAGATGAAACCTTGTAGGATAGTCACTGGTAGAAACCATACTCAATTGTCCACCATTTGAGAGTAATGAATCTCTCACGAGCTTTTTATCATGACATTTTTTTTGTCTAATCAATATATTCTCACTCCTTCAATTAGGTTAAAAGAGGTTTAAGTTTATAAAAATAATCTTATAAGAGAGATAAATAAGCAATATTTGCTTTGCTACATTCTTTAAGTGAGTAGTAGGTTTCCACTTGTAGATTAACACCCCAATTCTAATGGAGCGGGAAGATTTGGAATACATCTCGATGAACGATATGAAATTTGACGAGTCCGGCAATTTCCTATCAAATATTAATCGACCGGAAAGGGAATTAATCGAGAACCGTTCCGTTCTACGTTCTATTGGGCTGTATTGGTTAAATGTAATTACATTCATATTAGATAACGATTACATAACTAATTTGTCACTTAGAAATTCAAGTACAAATTGCATACCAAAAGTTTTACATCAGAATATCGCTGATAGCCCATGCCGCATAGATTTATGGTCATGGCATACTTCAATAAATCCAAAGTATCCGATCAATTTACTTAACACCACTGAAATAGGCATAAAACCCTCAATTTGTCATCAAAAGTGTTGTCAATACGCACGAGTATGTGAAGAATCAACTACATTAAATTTTGAAAGAAATAAAGTTCCTTACTCAAGAGTTAAAATAATGGAGTTCGTAGAAGCTATATAAGACGATATTTATATGAAAAGAAGGCGAAGGGTGTATGTAGTGAAAAGAAAACGGGATAATCTGATCTTTCTTCTTTCCCAGATGGGAAACTAAGCAATGATATTTATATACATTAAATGTTTTTGAATAAGCAGATATTATTTTCTTAAAAAGTGATACTCGTATTTAAACCATCAAAATACATAAAACAAAGAGTATAGAAATTACGTCTGACTCTAGTCTACACACGTCTAGCACGTGTGAATATCGCTACAGACGTAATCTTTTGTCAGACTGGACTCTTTTTTATTTTTTCGGTACCGTAGTAAATTGAACCTGAAACCTACGGTGGGATTTCGTGCATATGGAGGTCGCCGCTTTTCTAATTGATATCGAAATGACTAGCCTAATGAAATTGGCTGCACTTCATTCAAATAATCAAATGTCATCCTTATGAACAAATAACTGAAATTTCGTTTAACAGTTAGTACTTAATTTTTATTTATTTATTTGAAAATGCATTGTAAAATAAGAAAATAACCTCCTCCAAGCAACGAGATAAGGTTCATCAGGTAAATGCTGCGTAATAGGTAACAAAATTATTTCTTGAAAAGAAAAGTATAACCGAAATATATTTAACGAATTAACAAAAAATAAACAGCACGTTTTTTAAACTTGTGCACTTTTAAAATCTTGTGACATAACCATTTATGAAGGAAGGCGGAATGACGATAACAGAAATTATTGCATGGATAAAAGGGGATTAAGTTATATGAATAATGGAGAGTTAAGATGGTTTGGACGTAGAGAGAGAATAAATGACGAATAAATGACATGGCGAGTATACTAGTCAGAAGTGCATAAGAGGCAGACCGAGGAAAATATAGCTGGATCAATTGGCCCAGATTTTGAAAGAAGGAAAAGTAAGCAAAATAAGCTTATATATGATGACGAGATGTATGAATGTGGAGGAAGCGGAACTTATTTGCTTGGATAGAAATGTTTGAAGATCTGCTCTCTCTACCTATCATGCTAAAATGTATTTATTTACATATTTGAAACATGTCGCCTAAAATAGTGTTCACGGAAAAGCGAATTCACTTATTGAAGATAAATATAATTTTTCCTTCGAGCTAAGGAGAGTGAGAGTCTCACAGTAGCCAGCCAGTATGGTAAGTGATAACTGTCAGACGGTGATATCGTTTTGATTATTGTTTCTTTTTTGTATTCTCTATTATATGTTTGTATAAATATTTTTTAGGGTGACTAAAGTTTATTGATTACAGAAACTTTATAATATACGAGTAGTTCATAGCTCCCGATACACGTTGTAATAAACCAATCATGAGAATGCAATTATTGAGTAACTCCATGTCTGGTCAGGTGGATATTTTTTATGTATTTTTTTTTTTGAGTTCAGGAGGGTACTCCTCCCGCATTTTTTCTATATTAAGTCTTTTCTGGGATACTGGTTATTCCTTTATGAGTTCAGGAGGGTACTTCTCCCGCATTTCTTCTACTATATATTAAGCCTTTTCTGGGACACTGCTTATTCCTTTTTCATATTTTCTTTTGTTTTTGTAATTTAATCAATTTATAATAAAACATACATACATAGACCGTCCCGCCGTTTCCCTGTTGGGGTAGTAATGAAGGATTTTCCAACATCGACACACATATTTCATCTCTTCCACATCCATAAATTTTCTTATATAGCTCCTACAATCTCTCTTCCTTCTTACTTTTCCTTATTTCAAATATCCTTCATTACATCCAACTATATATTCCTCAGTTTTCCTCTACCACACATTCGACTCACATTTGTACTGTACATTTATTTTATTAGTCTATCTTCATCCCTAGTTTCCACGTTTCCAAAACATCTCAGAGTGTAATTCTTCACCTTACTTAACGCATCAGCCCTAAGTTCATCGCTACTCACTTCGTTTCATACTCTATCATCTATTGTCATTCCATATATTCTTCTAACTGCAACGCATTTTTACAGCATTTATTCGGCTATTATCAGTTTTTCCACGTTCGCGTTTCACTCTCATATATCAAATATATAAGTACCTAAGTACTCTTATGGACTTATCTGATGTTGATGCTATTCGGTTCCAGTATATATGTTTTGGTGCACCATTAACTTTGTTTCCTATCGCTTAACGCCTTCGACACCCCAAGTAACTTTGCCATTATCTGAGAAAAAATCATAAGGAGCTGATTTTTTCTATTTGCTCTAGTCATTATTCACATGTATACCACATTTACTTTTCCTTTCCTTTCACAATTTTCTATCACCATTACATTTATTTTCAGATCTTTCTTTTTACATCTCTCATACAATTTATTTATGAGACTATGTGATTCATCCCCATTTTCCGAAAACACTATCATGTCATGAGCATACAGCAAACCGCACAAATTCCTATTCGTCATTTGTATGCCACTCATTGATCTATTTGATTCATTCACGAATGGATCTTTGTAAATATGAAACAACCAGGCTGACATTTTCGTTTTATTCATCGTGTGCTAAGCGAATTTGCTTTGTCTCGAACTCGGCGCACCACCTGTCTCCTTTTCCCCCGGTCCTGAGTCATGTTGAATGCAGCGCTAAAAGAGGATCTCGCTAACACCTTGATTTAATTTGTTCACCTCATAGAACATCCTTCTCTTGCTCACCTTCGCCCAACTGTCCCCGTGATCACCAGCTTCTCCAGACTTTCATCATTCTTTCTAGCAACATGCCCGAAGTATGTTAAGATTATTTTTCCACATAGTGTCAATAGTCTTTATTCCATTTGAATTTTTAAGATCGTTGATTGTATTTGAGTTTTTTTTTTCTTTCAGTGATGTTATATTTCACATTGGTGATTTCATGTGCCGTATATTTTTTTAAATTACATTGTTTTTTAAGTTGTTGATATTTTATTATTTATTTAGTAAAAATTGACACATTAGTCAAGGACACAGAAGTATCATACATTTTTAGATAAATAAATAATACATATAAAAGTATAACATAAAAGCTTTAGATACCGATCACCCCTTATAACTACATGACTGAATAAGCCTTATCTTCTTTCCCCACTACCGTTAACGCTGTTATCACATTTGTATCAATGCCATTTTTTATTTCGCCTCTCCACCTTTAGGGTGTGCAACCTATTCTTATTCTTACAACAAATATTCCCAGACTAGCGAGATCATTCACTACGAATATCTCAAAAAATGAAGGTGGCATTTCAGACAGATAGAAGACAGTTTTTATATGACATTCAGATCTTGTCGTATAGACAAATTTAATTATTTTGAGTTCATGGCGATGACTCCGTGGCCTAGTTCGCAAGACACTTGTCTTTCATCCGGGAATTTCTGGTTTGATTTTTTATGGTATCCAAAATACTAAATAAAATATAAAAGGTTTATGTCTGGTGAAAGTGTTCATCTTGTAACAATAGTAGTGCGCACGTTTGTAGTATTTTCGCTATTTTACTCGTATTTAGTGTTTTCAACATATCTGATGACGATTAGCAGATTGTGTGTCTACTTCAATGATTAGCAGATTATGTGTCTACTTCAATGATTAGCAGATGATGTGTCTACTTCAATGATTAGCAGATTATGTGTCTACTTCAATGATTAAACAAAAGGCTCGATTTATGATTGTGATAGTAAGTTCGTGTTTCCGAAGTTACAGGTTTGATTTCCGTTGATACCTAATTTTATTTAAATGGGCTGTATTGTATTTTAGAACACTTTTGTTATATACCATACGACCTGGTGAATTAATTTATGTCTAGAAATTTCTTCCAGCCAATCAGAAAGATGTAACAGAGACAGTAAGGGAAACCAGACCGTCACCTTTTAAAAAAAGATCAGGTACCAAGGAAATCGAACCCGTAACCCCTGGGTTGTGAGACAGGCGACGTATAAACTAATCCACAAAGGTCGTTAAGAATTTCAGTCTTGTTTTCACTTACGACCTCTTGAATATATTTCTAGTTGGTTGAAGATATTGCCACATGGGCTATAAAGCCGCCAGCTTGTGTTGTTTGTATAGAAAGATTTAACGAAAATATAAAGTCTGTGTAGCATTACACCATTCTACAAAGTAGTCGAAAAAGAGTTATATTAATTTATTTTTTTAGTATTTTTTGACCTGACATGAACAAATTATACACGTTGATTGACAATTCATAATCTATAGATTGATTAATTATTTAAAGAAAGGAGAAAACTAATTAGAAATGAAAAACCTCATGCGTCTATCCGGGATAAAATTATTTATTCCATCGCTGTTTACAATGAGGGTCAGATTATTTATTATGGTCTATAGATCAAGTGAAACCCTCATGTTGTCGACAGATCAAAAATTTAAACGCGCTCCAACATTGTGCGGTTTACCCCTTCCCATTGCGCATGTTATATTATTCATGTACTAAGTGCCAATATTTGACATTCCTACCCTTTGTTTCAAAGTTGACCCGTATAAATTTTACATGGGTGTTAGATTTTGCTTTGTAAAATTTCCCATACTTTTAAACATTTTTTTTTCGTAAGTTTTAACGTTTTTTTTTTTCGTTTTAAAAATGAAGCCATTTTTAACACTAAATTTTAATCAAAATATTTTATTAACTTTCTGATTTACAAAAAAATGGCTAAGCTATCAGATAAAATTCATGTATCACTTTCTATTCCTATTAAATTTATATTTTCCTTTTGGTAACAATTTTAAGACCTAACAAGCATGGGATATGGAAACTAGATAGTACAAACCATCACGCCATGCCCCTTTTGGGACAGGCAGACAGGACAGATCTCCAAGCCTTGCTATCCATGTCCATAACCCTCCTGTCGTCCACACACCTACATATCCTCTGCTTCTCATGCTTTTGACTTTTCCCTGAATTAAAATTTCTCCTAATATTTTTTCCATTATTTTATTAGTCTTCCTCTGCCGCGTTTTCCATTGAGTTTTGAGAAATGTATTTGTTTCTTAAGTGTTTCACAACGCATTATCTCAAAATGGCCAAACCATCTCAAGGTGGCTTAATTATGTTACCTTCAAACTTAAGTGAGAAGAAAATATACAAGTTATAAATTTTTTTTTAATATATTACATGTCAAGATTTAAAGACTGGTATTTCTGATCCTTGCGTATTTTAATGTTTTTTGTGTCGTTTAATATCTCTCCTTAGAACTAAATACATGCCGTTTGTTTATTTCAAGTAACTATAAAGTCATAGAAAATGGTTTGCACAAATTATTGAAAACCTAATGCCATATTAAACACCAGTACTACTCAAACCCAATGTCATATTATAATATACACCAGTACTACTCAAACCTAAGGCCATATTATACAACAGTACTACTCAAACCTAATACCATATTATACACCAGTACTACTCAAACCTTATGCCATATAAACTCATATGCAATTCCTATTGTTTACATTTTCCTTGAGATTTATCTGATGTTTTAATTTTTCGTTACTTTTACTATTATTGTGTGTTTAAATTTACTACGTTTAAGACACGGTCATGTAAAGCGATAGTAATTTTGAAACATAAACTGGTTGATGGGAAGAATTTGCATTAAATCAATGTACTTCTCAAACCTAACGTCACATTATACACCAGTACTACTCAAACCTAATGCCATATTATACACCAGTACTACTCAAATCTAATGCCATATTATACACCAGTACTACTCAAACCTAATGCCATATTATACACCAGTACTACTTAAACCTAATGCCATATTATACACTAGTACTACTCAAACCTAATGCAATATTATACACAAGTACTACTCAAACCTAATGCCATATTATACACCAGTACTACTTAAACCTAATGCTATATTATACACCAGTACTACTCAAATTATGGTCCTCGGACCAGATCTTATCCGCGAATAGATTGTTACTAGGCCTAGATGAGATTACACTTCAAATTTCATATTTTTTCGATGAAATATGCATCTTGAAACTTGTTTTTATATATTTTCGCTAGACTTTGCTAGATTAAATATTACATAACTTTAAATATCCTTTCATCCTAATTTTCCTTTGTTTCTCTTCCTTATCCTTCATAAGAGTGTCATAAATTGACACAATTTAATGTATCCAATTGAAACAATTTAATGTATCCAACAAATCCTGGTGGGGTTGAAAATATTACTTTATAGCAATAAACCCACCAGATTTGTCATGTATAACCATGTACACAAAATAATGAAGATAAATAGGAATTTGTTCATCTCGTTTTAGATTCATTTGTTCATCTCGTTTTAGATTTGGTAATAGTATTTATTTTTTATGATTGTGTTTATACTCGTATCGTATACGTATAATATTCATAATTATTATCATATATTTGGTATTTTTTTATTGTTTGTTTTTGTATTTCTATACAGTTCAGTTTAAATTGACAAAAAATATGTTTGAATTCCGATCTTTTTGGTTTTAAAATATTTATTTTTATAATTCTACAAAAATACTGGTCCCCCGTGAATTGGAATGAAAAAAAAATGGGTGTGTCAACCCACGAAGTTTAAAAACTACTACTATACATGACATGCAAGAAGTGCGGTGTATTACTACCTAATGAATTTTAATAGTAAACTATTGTTAAAACACATAAATTAAACATATTTATCGAGTTTATATATTTAAAACAACATATTAAAATTGGGAAATTTTTATGTACACTTAGAATCAGAAAAAAAATATTTTTGTGAAAACCCCATTTCTACAACATGAATCTCACCAATATCTACTATGAATACAATTAGTACGGAAAAGTTCTGAAGATGAAACATTTATCGAAACGTCGGCCTCATAAGCCAAACCACGCGGTAAAACACTGCGGTGTTATCCAACTTAGTATGGACAGGTTTAAAACACTGCGGTGTTATCCAACTTAGTATGAACAGGTTTAAAAACACTGCGGTGTTATCCAACTTAGTATGAACAGGTTTAAAAACACTGCGGTGTTATCCAACTTAGTATGGACAGGTTTAAAAAACTTGCGAGGAAAACACTTATAGTATCGTTCAGTTAAATTTTCTTGGAATTTTTAGCGGTTATATGTATGTATTTCATTGTTTTTTTTTAATCTTTTTGTACAACACTTTATGAAACTTGTTCAGTGGGTACTTTTTTGATATATTTTTTACGCATTAGACCTTTGTCTTTCTTTTTATACATCAATATTTGTACCCATTTGCATTGTTAGTTGGAAAAAATATTTCTTAATTTAGATAGTGGCAAAAAGTATTTTTATATGTAAAATAAAAATTTTGCAATCTCCGTTGCCAAGTTGGTAGAAAAGTTATCATCTGAATTCGGACTCGTGGGCTTCAAATTTGATTCTTGATAGAAGATAAAAATATTGTTCCAGACTGGCTTATCACGTAAGGCCTTTACCATCATCGAAAATAATTGACAAATGGCAACAAAACGGCCAGTTTGTTCTATGTACAACAAAAGTGGTATGAAATAGATTTTTTTTTTATCCTTAAACAAGTTACTTCTTGTCAGAATCTCTCAAATCGTTCCTATGAAGGGACTCGGCCATCTCACATCTTTCATCTCGTTGGTCATAATCATTGCAGCATCAGCGATTTATAAATGTTACGATCTCGTATGATAATACTCGTGTCACCTTCTCATCCGTCCAGTATTCTTCTCATGATTTATTCTCCATATATGTCGAATATATTTAGTGACAATATACAACCTTAACCTGCGCTTTTCTGCGTTTAAAATGGTTTTGAGAGGAACTGAGAATGCCAGTTGTTTGTACATACAGGTTGTGAATCAAAACTGTCAGCTATCTTAGTACAACAATATCTTCTTAATACAACCAACCATTCTATTTCTATAGCTAGTCGCATTTGATACAATTGAAAAGCCTTTATGTAATCTATGAAGCAAATTAATTCAAGAACCTGGAAAGCATGCTTTTCTTAATCATTATTTTAAATAAATAAATTCAATTTTTTTTCATTAAAATTTAGTGTTCTTCATTAAATTCGAATTTAGTAAACTAAAAGAGTTGATATTAAAAAAAACTTATTCTGAACAAAAAATAAATATAATATGTAAAAATGTTCGTATCAATGAGCAATAGAGAGAAAATAAAATTGCGAACCCATTGATTCGTAAATCCGACTATTTTTGGCAACTCTCTTGTAGAGATTTGGCAAAGCTACCTTGCTACATTTGCCCGCGCGATATTCTCATCGTTGTTTGACTTGATGTCTTCACCAACGATCTAATAATGTTGCGAAATTTTCCAATAACGTTATCATATACTTTTACGAGAATAAAGAAATTTTTAAGTACTTTGCAAGTTTACGGTAATACTTAACCGCTTGTTTCATGGTGCTGTGTTAAGCTGCTATTCTAGATAATAGTGTTCGTTCTCAAAATGTTAAAAAGTCATATTTGTGCATACTGAGGCATTTATTTCTTGTGAAAAACTGTTGATTACAATAAGACAAACATAATATATCACGCATTATGATGAACATGAAAATAAGTGACTAGAGCTGTTATTGGATTTCTGTTAATTTAATTTATTTCGTTTTGTTTTTTTAACATTATTATACAAATATGTAAATTTGGAGAATTTATTGATTTAATGCAAATTCTTCCAATCAACCAGTTTATGTTTCCAAATTACGATCGCTTTCCGTGATCGTGTCTTAAACGTAATAAATTTAAACATACATTAATAGTAAAAGTAACAAAAATTAAACTATCAGATAAATCTCAAGGAAAATGTAAACAAAAGGAATTGCATAGGAAACAAGGGATATTAAAGGGTTAGTACGTTTTTTTTTTCTTTAAAAAAATGATAAGGATGAAGTACATATGATTGAGCTAGGAAGACCATTGCAAAGTCTAGAGGGGTGACCCCCAAAAAAATGAGTTATAGGAGTATGATGGTTGGAATACAAAGGATTTAATGAAATGCAATACATTAATTTTTATCAGTGTTATTCTCGATTTTATCTTTCTTTATTCTTAAATTATAAGAAGTTAAAATAAAATGTTATGAAGTCATTCAAGTTCCTTAATTCTACACTTGAAATTGTACCAATCGATTAAACATTCCAACCAGGTATCATATTATCGAATAGATACGGTTTAATTTATTCAAACTGATGTACTTTACAATGTTTATTAAATGATGCATAAAATAAATTAATCGTTAAATACTCAAGTGTAAACAATGCGCTAAAATACTCGTTTAATATAATAATTTGGAATTGTGTATTATGAATTGCAGTACAGTTATAGGTATAGGAACGTTAACTTTATTTGGCGCGATGCGTCGAACCGCAGGCTAACAAATAAGCGCTGCGCTCGATTTGACATTTCATGCAGGATAATTAAACTTTAACAAACTTGATGATGGATGAGACTAAAAAACTTTCTTTCATATGGAGGATATAGGGACGTTTCATGTTTTTTATTTTACAAAAAATAAAGCCAGCAATTAGGAACATGATAATATTATTTCATATTGGGTGTCTGGCTATTACCCAAGACGAAGTATAAAATACTCGTAGAAGGCACAATACAAAGTGGGAAATCAGGGAACTTCACTTGGATCCTGCTAGAGATCACAATATAAGCCTATTTGTGACAGGCACATTCTGTTACTTATAGAGCAAGGAGCTTCAGTATGTTACTTGCAACTTGTCTGCGTCTTCTTTCTTCATAGGGTACCTGATAATTAGCAGCCGTTCCATATCGTTTCGACTCTCTTTGTTCCAGTTGTGCTGATTGTTAATGTTTTAAGCATCTTATGTAATACGTCCTTATATCCCTTAATACTGCCCCCCGTACTTTGTTTTGCCTTCCGTCAGTTCACCAAAGAGGATATTTCTTGGGAGTCTGTATTCAAACATGCGAACTACGTGTCCAGATCAGTGTAGACGAACACACAGCATCAAAATCTCGATACTATAGCAGTTAGCTCTTCTCAAAGCGTCACTACAGTGGTACTCAAGGATACCATCGAAACTTTATTATTTGGCTGAGATGCTTCTGCTTACACTTTTCCGTAGTGTGTAGAAACCCATGATTCGCATACATAAATCAGAGATGGTATGATTACTGCTGTTTTGCTTTTCAGTGTTACATCGTGATTATTAAACACTTACCCATGAAGAGCTAAAAATGTCTGGGAAGCTACACTTTATCTCCTTATTTACGTTTGATTTGTCGTTCACAATGCTCCCACGTAATTAAAATGTTGTACTGATTCTGACGTATATTATTACGCTATTGTTGTCATACACACTAAATTACTTAGTCCCATGTTCAGTTCTTGACGAATTTGCTTTCAGATTGATTTAACTCTTAGTCTATTAACATCTCAGTTTATGCTTTTATGTAAAAAACGAGTATATGCAACAATTTTTTATAGCGCTAATAAACGACACAAAAATAGTGCTATGTACTCGTATATTAAGCTATGCTTAACGAAATGCTGCAGTATATTAAACCTGTCTTGGAACTTTAACATTCTTGCCACCGGAACTTTGGTATTGACCTTTCAAGATTGTGTTCTTGCTGAAATGCAACAGCTTGCACACAATTAACCAATCACGTACATCCATCCACAAGATTGCTAACAATGATATCTAGGGATAGCCTATTGTATTGTATATACAGTAAAACAAAGCGAGTTTATTTGCCATAAAGCAATCCCTTATTATCAACCACAAAGAGGCCTGAAGTGAAAACTAGACTGATACCTTATAAAAACATTAAGTACCAATGGAATTTGAACCTGTAACTTTTGGGTTGAAATACTTGTGTTTTGCCAACGAGGCTGTAGACCACGGATGCTGTAGATATATATATTTTTTAAATTATCAATTATAACTTGCAAACCCAGCATACATACCTATCACCACGCCATGTATCTTGCGGGGCAGGCAGAGAGAACAGATCTCCTTTTTAATTTCCAAGCACACAACTTTCGCCTCCTCAACATTCATAAATCTCGTCATGCACAATTTTATATTATTCATACTCCCCACTTTCCCTTCTTTCAAAATTTGGTCCATTTGGTCCAGCCACGTTTTCCTCGGTATATCTCTTCCATGCATACCTTGCACTTCTGACTTGTATATTCGCTAAGTCATTATTTCATCATTCATTCTCTCCACATGTCCAAACCATCTTAAAGATCCTTTCTTCATCTTACTTAAAACATCCATTTTATCCATACAGTTATTTCTGATTTCTTCAATCCGCTTTCTTTCAAACATTGCCACTCCACAAATTTTCCTTAAGTGCAAAATCAATATAAATAATAACGTTTCAAAAACCCATCGATACACCATCGATACACAACACCATTCAATTTTATGCATACAAGATTGGTATAGGTAAAAGAATTAAGTTCATTTTTAAACGTTTTTACTGAGTTTAGTAAGTTTGTAAGTACTTTATAGTGTCCAAATGAACAAAGTCAATATTAATTATACAAGATACTTATTTTCGTATCAAATGACAGTATTATTGGGAAAATTGTGTTATTAACTGAAAATATTTAGAAAAATATATAATACATTTTAATATATTATATTAACAATAAATTTATAGAAAATATAACAACACATCCTGACAACGCAAAGTACAAACAGTTTTTTTTTTGTATACTGTTTGCTTTCGAGGGAGTGGCTTGACGGATATTATGACGTCACAATACCGTGAGTCAATCACGGTATTTTTCAATACTTTTAGGTTCCATAAAACGTCAAAAATAGTTCATTTAATGGAAAAAATATATATTAAAAATCGACATTCAAAACAAGCTCATGGAATTTCATATTTGGTGTAGTTGTATATTAAAAGCATTTTACCCATAGGCAGCAAATACCCTATCACCAAACAATATGAAGTCGGTGATATTTACGCTCGTAATAACAGTTAAATTTTATTATTTAAGTTTAAATTATTAATGTCATACTAAAGGTTCAGTATTTTCAATATTTTTGTCGTAAAATAAGTCAATTAACGTCACACGGTTTGAAATTAAAAAAATAGGAATGGATCCAAACGAAATAAAAGCAAAGTGCATTTAATATATGCACGACTATCGGAGGCAATAACGTGAGAGATAAACAACAGAGGAAGTCAATGAGCATAATAGCGTGACACATACTCAGCAAATGCAAAATTTTCAACAAGTGTAACAACAACAAAATACTGAAGCCAATAATTGTCGCGATGCGGAAGCTCAACGAATACGTGACTTTCGTCAAAGTTCTGAAAGAACACTTGGAGTTTGCCACTACGGCAATTTTGACAAGAACAGAACATGAATACTGCATTTCAATTCAGCCATTCTCTCAATTGCGCAGCTGAGACATCTCTCAATAAAACATTGCTATCATTCTTAAAGATAAAAATGAACCACGACCTTAATTCCTTCAACTTTGGGTGGAGTTGTTAAGCAATTTAAAACTTCCAGGCTACTAAATCTTGAAAAGCAACATTAGTTCTTATAAATTTTTCAGCAGTTTTGATTTTTCAACCTTTCAGCAGAGTATGTATTTTTGCATTCCGTGATACAAGTATTTACGAGTTACAGCAAGTTGCATATTTTTTTGTTTACAGTGGGAAGGACTTATTGCAATGTGGCATTTTCTTCCCGAGATAAAGATATATTAGATGAAGACTGTTTGATGAAGGGATGGGAAAGGTAGGATCGAAATGTCCCAAACTTGTCCAAAACAAAATGTTCGCATTTTTTTATTCGTCCATAGAATTTTTTTACGTGACAAAAAGGAGTTAAAAATATGTCATTTAAAAAAAACATTGATTCGAAGATTCCAACTAGGATGACCTGCTTAAAGCAAAATTAAACATATTTAACTCTTTCACTGCTGAGACAATTTCCACAACAGCCAATCAATCAATCAATATATTTGAATAGTTACAGGCCGTGATATTTTCACGGAAGTAAAACAAATTTTACATTTAAGAAAATATATATTCATAAATATAGAATTTGTTTATATATATCATTTATACATCATCCCCTTTTACACCGGTTCAAAAATTTGATTGACGAATCAGAGATAAGGCCATGCTGTAAAGGTGGGGTTACACATGTAAAAAATATTGTCAAATAAATTAAAAATTTTCAAGCAAATATTTTTTTGTCCTTTTTCAAATGTGTTTATTTTTATGTTATTTTTATTTTGTCCATTGAGATATGAGATACCCAGTCTTTTTTTATTTTTATCAAACGTACTTGAGTGACTTTTTTGTGTGATAAGAGTGATGTCGGTATTTTGACGCATACCGTAATGGTATTGAATGGAGGTTTTTATGACATTTTTCGAACAACATTATATTACAAAAAAAAACAATATTTTATAAAAACTAACAGAAAAATATACTTACTAATTAGGTGTACACAATATTTTTTTTTAAATAATTTAATATTTGTGGTAAAGTTGGGAACAAGGATCCAAACAATGACCAGGTTGTGTGGGGCAATCTGGACAAAAGAATAATGAAGCATTTCTTTTCTTAGCTGTATCCCAGCATTGCCTACATCTGCGTCTTTTGATTTTATTATCAGTGTCTTTTTCACAAAACTTCGGCAGATGTATCTTGATTTTTGATTGTACTGTTTGTCTCGGAATTGATGATGGAGGTGGACCTAGTAATTTTTTTATTATAAATAGCCTGAAATCATACAACGGCATTTTCTGTGAATTGTATGCATTGTGTAAATGCCAAGAATTCAATAACATCGTCTGGAATAGATGAATGGCCAACTTTTTGTACCAACGTAATGTTTTCCTTTTGCATGGGTAGTAAGCTAACATCTGGTCATGATAGTCTATACCACCCATATGATTGTTGTAATTTATTACCATATTTGGTTTGGTGACTACTTGACCATGTCGGTTTTTACTATCAGACAGCTCCTCATCAAATTCAGAAGAAATCATAAAGACTTCTCGGCGGTCTTTCCATTTGGTAACACATATACCATTTTCTGTGTACTGACTCACACTTTCTCCTTTCTTTAGTTTTTTATTTATAACATCGATCGGGTTTTCTTTTCTATTTGCTCGTAGTGTTCCTGTGACATATGTGTTTTGGTTCAATATTTTTTTTGTAAGAGGAACGCTATTATAGAAATTATCCATGTAAACTGAATATCCGGCTCCCGTCTTCCCCTCTAGCAATTTCTGAACGACTTTATTAGTGTGGCCTTTGCCATCTAACTCTTCATCTGATGATCCACCATATACAATTATTTTTACGGCCAATCCACTCGATTCCCCTAACATGTAAAGTTTTATACCATACTTGGCCTTTTTGCCTTTTATATATTGGCGAAAAATCAATCGGCCTCTCCAAAGAACCAATGATTCATCTATCGATAGTTGTCTGTGTGGATCATAAATTACTTCCATCCTTCCATTGAAAAAATCAATCAATGCCCTGACTTGCCAAGCTCGACAGATCTTCTTCATTATTGTTAAAATGAAGTGCCCGTAAGATGAGTAAAAATCTATCTCTTGACATGAATTGTGAAAATGCCGGTAAATTGAATAGGTAGTTCGTATTCCAGTAGTCACTCAACCGGTTCAAACGTATTGTTCCGGTGTGTAGTAGTAAACCCAGCCACACCCTCATTTCGTCTTAAGTGACATTTTTCCATCGCGTGATTCTGCTTGTATCACCTTCTGATTTCGACAATACTTCAACAGCATACAAATTAGTTTGGGTTGTCACAAGATTGTACAAATCTTCATTGAAAATCAAATCAAAATAATCTATTGGTTCTTTACTTGACATCTCAATTTTCAACCCGGGTATTTTTGAAAATGGTATAGAGGCTGGTTGTTTTTTTATATTCGACCATTGCGTAGAGCTAACATCTGGTGTTCTAGATGTTTGTGAAACAGTTTGAATTTGAATATTGTCATCATTTTCAATATCTGACTCAAATTCAGAATCGTCCTTGATGATGGTGAATTCCTCATCACTAACGTCACTAAATGAATCATCCATATCATCCTCAATCTTTTGTCTTTTAGAGCTCGATGGGCGATCCATTTTTCAAGGTAAACGTATTTTTTTTCGTAAAATCAAAAAGGAAACTTATATGATACTAAATATCACTATGTATACACCAATTACTATAATATATTTTTCAAAAGGCACTTATTTTTGCTCACAATTCACTCATGTCACTCATTCAAAATTGAAAATAACTAGAAAACATAAACAAAATATTCCTTGCAGTGAGTGACCTTTTCACAAAACAGCGCTAGAGAAATAGTCCAATTATTTTTATTATCAAGTCTCACAATGAAAACAAACGGAATAAGAACTAGAAAAAATATTATTTACAACTGCGGGTGTAACCTCAACTTTACAATGCGTTGCACATGCGCAAACGCCCGAATGCTCGGAATCTTCCGAAATAATGACGAATATCATATGCTGATGTAATATACTAACAATATTTAGGCATGGACATGCCGCGCGTGTTCTGAGCATGAAGCCGATGTTCACATGGACATGCCACGCGTGTTCTCAGCACTGGACGAGTTAACAATCCAAAACTGAACCCCAATACATTAAATATGCATGCTGAAGTAGTTGGTGCTGCTAATATAATAATTACGTTAGCATCAGAAACATGAAAAGATTTAACTATTAAATACGATTGAAAAAATGCATGCAAATTTCCGTATGCCCATTTTTTTACACTTTCTTTGTATACAGGACAATCTGGCGGGCTTATTGTCATGTGGAAATCTCTTTCAATCAACCAGAAAGATGTTAAAGAGGAATTAAGTAAATGCCAGAATGGAATCCTTTTAAAAATCTGGGTTCCAACGGGATTTGAGCCCGCGACCTCAGGGTCGAAAGACATTTTTGTATAGAGAACATACTAATTTGCTTTTTTAAATATTGGAAAATATTTTTTCGATATCTACATCCACGGTTGATCGGAAAAATATCCTGCAATATTTTTGTGCGTGTTGAACAATATATATAAACATTTATTGGAATAAATGTGATTGAACAATAAATATAAACATTTATCGGAATAAATATGGTTGAACTATAAATATAAACATTTTTTGCAATAAAAAACAATTAGAATGACTATCGTATTTTATAAGAAATTTAATTAAAAGTTTTGTGGAAAATCAGCAATGAATCATTTTTTTTATATAGTGAAAATTGAACGCGAAACCCCCAGTTTCGAAGATAAACTTTCTTCTTGCATGTATCAAAAAAAAGTTTAAGTAAAACGCTTAGAAATAAAGTTGACTCTGCTCCAGGTAGAAGACACTTCTTCCCAGATTTATTATGCAGTAAATTTTCAAGTCTCACACGCATACACTTAACTTTAAAATACACGATGGGGTGATTTAATTTCGTTTTATCAATTTTTATTTCTAAAAAAATACCAATTAATAGTGGATTATATTTGAAATTCAATAAAAAGTTTTATATATATTTTTTTTTTGTCAATATTTTTTTTTTTTGTTTTTGTGGTTTTGTTAGTTTTCTTTCTTCCCTAGATCTTGGGTCCTCTTATCTTGTGTTGTGACAATTGTGATAATGAAGGAGAAATCACGACTCGTAAAAAAGGGAGTAAATAAGACGAATCCTTAAACCCTCCGAATACTAGATAAAAATATCATCATAACCGTGCGGCCATGTACCTCATTCTGTTGTTGACTATAATCTTAGCAGATTTTGATATTATCCAGTTTGGATAGACTAAGCTAGAAAATACCTAAAATAAATCCAAATATACGTAAATCCATTGATTCTAATAAAAGAACCCAATCCAGAGGATTTTAAATGTATTTTCAACCAGTTTAACAAAACGAGTACATATTATAAAAATATAATTAATGTAGAAAACCAAAATACTTTGTGGCAAATCAAAAAGTTAAGTACAGTAATAACGACTTAATGCACTTTTATAAAGAAACAAGTCCCGTTAAGAAGGGTAAACAGTTTATCAATGATACGCAAAAAATAATAATTGAAAAGCAATTGTATTATAAATAAATCGCCCACAATCGCAAAGATTGAGTTCGCGTATTAGAAGAGTTGACTTCACCGAGTTGTGTGTATACTCGTATTGTAATGGTGGGAGATAAAGCTCCCATCCGCATCTCCCGGGAGGCGGATGTGCATTCTGTAATGTGCACGAGATCGGAAAGTTCCTTCGCTGAAACTGCACTTCTATGCACTTTATAGCTTTCGTTTCTTTTAGACAAACACTCAAATAAAATAAATATGCAAGTTTAAGAGATCCACAGCCCTAAGCAGTGTTAAACCAAAGGAGGGAATATTTTATACCATATATGTAAAATATTAAAGTAAATTTATTTTAATGATTTTAAATTATTCAGTCGAGCTTTGCCGCGCGATACACACTCTTGGCTAGGCCTTTACTTGATCAAATAAGATTTTATTGCAAATAATGTTATCTTTTCCGCAGTCCGCACCTCATTATTGATATTGTTGATCATAGTATGACTTCATAATTATATCTACAAACTATGGAAATCCAAAGGCATTCAGGTATTATTCATATGTTCAAAAAATAAATATTATCAATCTAAAGGTTTTCTTTTAGGTCGCATGGCGGAAATAATTCTTAAAAATATATGTCTGAATAATGAAACACATGAAAAATATATTTTTATAACCGTATAAAAAACAGTATCTCCCAAGCAATCAGAAAAATGTTACAATAACTTTTGGGAAAAAAATTGTTTCCTCGTTATCAGAAACTCTGGAAATCACATTAGACCATAACTATTAGACCAGAGAGTTATTTTATAGTTTGATTTATTATCCTATGTCAATTTTTTGTCATAAGCATTAAATATTGACTTGCCGGTATCAATCTTCTTCTTAGTTAAAGTTTCTTTCGTCTTCACGGGCTGGCGATCATCTAGGATGTATTGACCACTGAGGAAGCCGCTCTTAACAAAAATATGTTACCATTGTGAAATCAATCTCATAAGTTCTTCAACAAAAATATGCGTCGTTTTTCCGCAGCTCTTCTATTCTGTTTTTTTCTCTGCAATATCAGTTAAAAGATCTCATATTTTTCTCCTTGCATTATATTTCCTATTTATATTAATCTACTTCTCTCCTCTTGATAATGGAAAATACTTCTCTGAATTTATTCATCCTCACGAACATTGCCAACCAATGACACTTAAAGCAATCTTCGATAGCACGTTTAAAAAAATCTAGATTCTTTATGGTGGCCTAAGTAGACTTCTACACCATAGAGATACTTCTACACCATAAAGAAATGCGAAGAATATCTAACAACATAAAATTCTCAAGCGTAAGTTGAAATTGAAATCGTGGTTGTAAAATAGATCCGACATTTTTAAGAATCAAATCCATGCATGTCTACTTTTACTTTAATATTTTGAGACTGACCCTATGAATAATTCAGACAGCATTCCAGATATTTATATTGCTGAAAAACTTTATTATTTAAATCAAGAGTTACCCTTCTCTGTACTTTTCTTTTATTGGAAATTATAAATTTAGTCTTTGATATTTTCATTCTGGTACCCTTTCTGTAAAATGTTGTTAATTCTTCTTTTTCACGTGCCATTTATTTTAACCTAGAATACCTAGGTGACCAATTGTGTAATAAAGTATTTAATGCCCTTCATTATGTGACCGAAATATTGAAACTTACGAATCTTCACCGTATAAATAAGTTCTCGTTCCATATATATACTCGCACAAGCAAGTACTTCCACATTTGTCATACGATCAGTTCGGGAAATGATGAGGATACGTCTGTAGATCCACATCTCAAAAACCTCGATCACACGTGATATTTCCTGGTACAGTGTCCATGCCCCAACCCATAGAGAAGAGTTGAGAATATGTATCAATGAACCATATGATTTTTTCAATCTCTAGCTCAGTTTGTAAAGAGAGGCTTCATTCAAAGGCAAATACTCTTCGTTTTCTTTATCCTCGCCTTTATGTCGTAAGACAGACCCCCTTTATCATTTATCTTGTTTCCCAAATATTTGTATTATTTCACAAGTTTTACAGGTTCATTGCCGATTATTAGATTTGGGGTGGTGTAAGGTTTTCAGATACTGTTTATTATTAAGGTTTTTGGATGTTCATTTTAAATCCACATATTTACTAATATAATTGAAAACACTAATTTTTGCTTTTAAATAACACTCAGACATAATTTCGGTTCAATTTGTGGTGCATATGAGCCGCATCAACATAATAAACAAAACACTTTTGAGATAATGTTCTATTGCTTAACAACGCTATACAAATCAAGTAGTAATTATTCAATTACCTCATTTTTCAATTGATAAAAATACCCTATTAATGTTGAATCCCTTTCGTATTCCTTCGGCATTCCTTTATCGTTCTTTTATTTTATTCCCCCGAGTCCCGCACCGCATTTCTCCAGCACCACTGGAGATCGTAGCTCCCAAAGCCTGCACGCGCTGTACGGATATCTGTTACGATTATTTTGTATTGCGCAAATCAAATTCTCGCGTGTTCCTCCGATTCAACAACTTCACATTTTCCCGCTTTGTTTGCACAGTAAAAATAGCTCTATACAAATCAACGTATTCTTCTTAAAGAATAAAATCGACAACGTGTACCCGCATTCACATTTTTAATTTTTTTCTCAAAATTACGGCGTCTGACATGGATGTTTGTTAGAGATTTTCAGAGAAAAAATCAATAGGCAAAAGTTTCTACTAAAAAGTATGTAAATTTCTACCAGCAGTGCGTTATAATTAGAATGCCACGTCATTACATATTATCTCAGTTCGTTTCCGTCAAGTTCTACTTATGTTACGTTACTATTAATGTCCATACGCACTCGTAATTTAACCTCGGATATGGAAACTCGTTTTTTTCCTCAACTCATGTAAAACGCTTAGTTTTAAACTTATACAGGAATTAATAAGGCCTTATGAAAATATATTTATATTTTTTTACATACGAGTACATCCCATCACGTCAACATATTTCCCAAAAAAGCAGATTAGCATACAACAAATATGTTTGACTTAAATAATATTTAATGAAAGAAAAAACGTAAACACAAATGAAAAATTCCAGGCATATTAAGTCAGGAAACAATATTTTTTTCTTTTATCTTTACCAAGAGCAGCTGTTTATGTTGAACTAATTTCCTCCGTTTTTCGCCTCAAGCCTCGCAATTAGATGCAACTTGTCCAATAACACTGCAGAATATGCGCTTGTCACAGCGGTTTGAAGGAATTCGAGTTTTTGATTAATTTTTAGAGAAGCTTTTGTCTCAACCGTTAGTTTTTTAATTTCGATTGCTTAAACATGAAATACACATTTAAATCAGCCTAGTTATAAAGTGACTGTCTTCCGAACCGAAGGTTTTGGATTCAATTCCGTTTAGTATCTTTTTTAAAGGATTCCAGTCTGGGTTTCACTTAAACTCTGGCTGAATGAAGAGATTTTCCCAATGTATGTCAATATATTGTAATTTATTTTTATCAAACACTGTTTATTCCACTTTTTTGTAACGGTATAACCCTACCGGTTTCAAGGCTTCTTCAGGGGAGCACAAACAAGACTAAATTCTGTTCGAACTGGTACCGACATACACGCTTCAACGGTTAGGGGCTGAGGGGTGAGGGAGACATGGGACAATTTCGGCCAAGAGCGGAGAAATTTTTGGGGTATAACTGTTTACCAGATGTTCGGATCGATGTACTGACTTAGAAATTTCTAGGGTCTCTAATCTGTCCAATTTATTTCCGTTACTACTGATATGAAAGAATTTGGCATCATCGATAGAAAAAAGTATGGATTTCACGGTGACAATGATTAGCCATTTCAGAATAAATTAGAGGATTTGTTAAGGCGGATTTGTGTTCACAAAATCTCTTTTCAAAAGATCTTCTTGTCTTTCCTATATAGAAATTATCACAGCCAGCACATAATCGTTTAAACACACCCCTGTTTCTGCACAGGAATATTTTTGGTTATTTCGTATGATATGTGTTTTTTTATAAATAGGGCTTTGCTCCATTTATAGGTATGCTTATAGGTGTCGTTAAATATATAATCTTTTATAAGTTTCTTTTTTGTTTTGTTTTTTAAAAGTGAATCAATGAGGTTTCCAGAATAGCCATTATTTGTAGCTATTTTTTATGGTTATTAATTCCTTTTTAAAATTGTCGTCGGTTAATGAGACACTGAGCAATCTATGAAACATTCAGTGACACACCTGCATGATGATAATACCATACAATTTTTTGAAGGTCCCTAGAGACCTTGTCACTTTTTTAATGCCGCTGGGACTGTCTTCAGTATTCAGCTTTAAAATTGGTTAGATTATAAAATTGTTCTTTGATAAACTTATATAACACTTTTATTGCAATACAATCTGGCGGGTTTATTGCCAGATGGCAATCTCTTCCAACCAACCAGACAAAAGTAAATGAAGCAAGTTACGTGGCCGCATAAATCATTCAAATGACTATCCATCCCCACGAAATCCATAAACATATACGCGAGAACATTCTCACGAACCCTACAAAGACGGACAATCACCCGAACATTATTTTTCATATAAAGTGAGATATCATCAATCAAAAGGAAAGGAAAGGTTGGTGGAGAGGAAAGGAAAAGAAAAATCAGGAATGAAACACGTTATTTTACTGACTAGAAATTAAGAGTTTTTTCAGTCCTTCTTAAAGCATGCCAAGGACGGAGCGAGTCTTATATTGATTTGTAACTGATTCCAGAGTCTCACTGCATGGACAGTAAAGGACGACGTAAAGAAATAAGAGCGGTGAACTGGAAAGGCCAATAAACAATCTCTGTTTGAGCGTAGCGCTAATCTATGATTGGAAAGACGCTGAAAATTTTCGGCGAGATAAGAGGGTGTGGCGGGGCAGTTAAGGATATTATACAATAGAGACAGTATGTGAATTTTGCGTCTATTTCTAACATTCAACCAGTTCAATGCCTTCTGGTATGAAGTTATATGATCGTACTTTCGTAGGTTGAAAATAAATCTTAGACACACATTTTGAAGACGCTGTAATTTGTCCAGCTGTTCTTCTGTAACATCCAAGTAACATACGTCTGCATAGTCCAGAATCGGAATGAGCAGAGATTGTACGAGTAAAATTTTGGTTTTAGTTGGAAGGAATCTTTGCAACACTTTAAGGGAATGAAGGCTGAAGAAGATCCTTCGGCTTACCTCATTTATTTGATCTCGCCATGAGAGAGTGTTATCTATTAGCACTCCTAGGTTTTTAACAGTTTTATGTAATGGTATGATAGAGCCATCAAATAATATTGGAGGAAGTAAGTCAGTGTTGAATTTACCGAGAAGCTGAGGGCTGCCAATGAGGATCGCTTGAGACTTCTTACTTAAACTTACATATTTTATAGGTTGGTCCCTGGTTATATGAGACTACAGGTCTTATAGGTATATTGCTTTTTTGTGTAATTTGGCTAAGCCATATAATTGAGGTATTTGTGGATTCATTCATTATACACAAATTCTTTTTTAAATTTTGGTTCATGATGGAGCTACAATTTTTAAGGACGGATTTTACTTTAGTCTGTAGAGAATTTAAAGGGCTGGTTTTTAATACTTGAAATTTATTGTTATTTAGAAAATCTAGGACTTTTCCCTCATAATCCTTTCTATGAAATATAACTATTGATTCACCTTTGTCTGCCTTGGTTAATGTTCACTTATTGTCTTTCAAAGTCTTTTTGATGTCCATAACTGTGGCTAGTTCCTTCCGGGTAATGTTATTCACTTGACACATGGCGATGGATTTCTTGATGTCAGCTGCACACTTGTATTGCACATTTTTGTCCTCATTACGAAGTAGTGCAACAGCGTCCACAGCGAGCTGCTCTATTTGGCTGGAAACATTTTTTTGAATTAGGGAATATTTGAGCCCTTTTGACAAAAGGTCCAGTTCTTCATCCTTAAATTTATGGTTCGATAGGTTAAATACTTTTTCTGCGAATTTTATATCTTGACTTTTGTCGCTTGTGTTAGTGTTAGGTATTCCGTCAATCTGGTCACATTTTAATTTGTTTAGTTTTTTATCCAGAGTTTTTTTTTCTTTTTGGATCCAAATGCACTGACAGATTCATAAATAATCGTTAAAAAGGTCCCACTCAACTGGATGCACACAATGAATGAGTTATGTATGTAAAAGTTTAATATAATTTTGTAATACGTTCTTTTGTATATGACACTGTTTGATTTATTTGTTAAGCCATATTTTTTTAGCACTTTTCACTGATTCTTGCCCTGATTTGGTTTTGCTATTTCAAGCAGTAATGTTTACACATCTGATAATCTTATATACGATTACAAAATGGTTAGGTGACCTCCGTGCTCTAGTTGGTAAGATGCAATGGTATCCGAGAAAAATAGAAAAGGTCAGTATAATAAAAATTAGTATCATAACTTACTCACGAGCGCTAGACAAGTGTTGTTTCTTTGCGTGCTGTTGTAGTTTTGACAACACTCGCGATGCAGAACTGCTAGTTTGATGTATATTCCAGTGGTTTAAACCCGAAAACTTGATTAGGTAAGATCGAAAATAAAATTGTATCTTAACTACGCTCTTCAATATATCTGCATCGGCAACTCGAATAGAACACGTTGAGGGATACAGAACAAACGAATGAAGTTCTACTGTTCAAACTGGCGTTCCTGTGCGAGCCTTGGCTGCATCTAAAGAATTATTTTTTATATGAATATGCCATTACATCCAACCATCTATATCCATTCTATCAACCCCCTTAATTACGTTCCTTTATTTAGCATAATCCTTCAAAATATTTTCTTTGTATTGTTTTTCATATGTGTGGCAGACATATTGTGTTTCGTATATAACATCGTTGAGGCATACCGATAAATTTGAAAACTATCGAAAAAATTTGGTTCGGGATTCTTATAGCGTTACGATTCAACATATTCAGTTTTTTTTCTCACGTTTAAATTTATTTATTTCTTAATATTTTTGATATTACAATTTTCTTAAGGATGTGACAATGGCGTTGGTCTCCAATGATTCTCAAAATTTGGTTTCAACCTTTTTGTATCATTTTGTAATTATTTTATCAGCAAATATAGAACTTTTTGCACCATCGATATTTTACAAACTGTCTTTTAATATCTTTGAGGTGAGACTGCTCCCTAGATGGCGCTATATAAATTGTTATTTTATTATTGTTATAATTATGTATTATATATACAACGCACATAAATATAATAAAATTCAAACTAGTATTAGTCGTATAATCTCGCTGTAAATTCCTATAAAAAATTAACATCAAACGTAATAATTCTTCCATCTCTTTAGTATAGTTTTCAGTTACAGTTAATTTCGGCGTTAAGCCTCAGGAAATGAAGAAACCCGACTTTCCTAGCGCCTCCCTCAAAGGATAAGCCGGGGGAATAGTTCCGTAAGTTTCTCAAGTTGCATTGAATACAAGTTGACTTGCCGAATGGAAAGTTATTAATTAGCAAGGAAACTTTCTGTGGTTAAAAGGTATACCAGCTTTGCCTTGTCGCAACGCTCCGTTTCATTCATAACTCCACGTATAACCATTCCTGACATTTTTGGCTTTAATATATTGTTCGCCGAATAAAGATTTCCTTGAGTTTTTGACGCTCGTCCTCCGTGGTTTTGTTTAAACTTGTGTTATGTTTGAGTAATAGTAATAAATATGACTTGTGTAACGCTGTTTCATTATAAAACATCACCTCAACTGCGCTTTATTAATTAATTTATTTATGTAGCAATTGCCGTTGCTAATCCTATGACGTGGAATGGGTAGCATCTAAGTGAAATATAGACTATATGTATAGATTAAACACGTTGACGGCCGATTACGCGTTTGTGCGTAATGAGAGGAGAGCGCTGGGTGCCGATCACGCACTTACACGTAATATCAGCATGTCATTTCGCTTGATCAGTCTGCCGCCGACAAGCGTCGTAATGAGTCATTTGTGAGTCGGTACTGCGCTTGAACATTGTAATTTATCGTACAAATCCGTGGTTTTTTAGTTTTGCTTTTTTTTGTTATTTTTTTTTTATTTCAGTATGGATGGTGAAAAAAGTTCTTCACGACCTAAAATAATTAAATTGACTTCAAAATATATATATTTACGAACATTGATATTGAAAACGATTTGAATGGTTGTGGTGACAGTGATGACGATTTTCTCCTATGCCAAGGTCTGGACTCCTCAGATGATGACGATATTGATGATGACGATGATAACAATGCAACAACATCTGTACCAGAGGGATCGAGAGAGGCTGAACCTATTCCAGATGCTGTACTTGTCGAACCATCCACAGAAGGCTCTTCATCCACATGGACAACTGTGTGCCAAACAACAAACATTATTTTGAGTAAAGAGAATGAGTTTTTTGCCAATCCTTTGAGTGATTCAATCAGTTACTTCAACTTTTTCTTCGAAACACAATTATTAAAAATGATTTGTGAAGAAACTAATGCTCGAGCTATAAGACTGTTAACGAAGCCTGGAAGAAAAGTAAAATCTAGAATGACGGATTGGAAAGAGCTAGATATACCGGAATTTAAAATCTCCCTGGGTTTGCTCTTTCATACGGCTACTATTCAACTCAGCCGAATCCAAGATTACTGGAAAACAGACAGGCTATTTTCTTTACCCATCTTCGCGCAGCAAATGAGCAGGAATAGATTTTGACTAATAATGAGATGCTTACATTTTTGTTCAGATGAAGCGAGCGAAGATCCCTTGAATAAAATCACTTCGAGATCTAGTACGACACAAAGCAATGTTAAAAAACGCACAAAATTAGTAAAATAACCGAAAAAAATGCCAAAGTAAAAGTCATGCGAAGAATATGTCGTTTGTGTTATAAAGAAATGAATAAGCGTCAAGACTAGTAGGCAATGTAAATTTTGCGAAGATAAACCAGCTATATGTTTTGATTCCTTTGAAGAATATCATACGAGTACTAATCTATACGTTTTAATTATTATTTTAATTTTATAATAACAAACTAATCTTCATACCTATAATCGGATTTTTTTCTGTGTTTTACAAAGTTTTTGAAATAAACAATATTTTATTTTATAACTAAGTATTCGTTCTGTTGTTTAGATATATGGGGTGTTAATATAAGTTACGTCCGTTTTTTCCAAATTTAAAAATGAGCACCAAAAGTAAAACACAATGGTAAAGGTTATACGTCATTCAAAAGAAAAAATTTTGCTCTACAAGATATAGTGTTTGCTTTTACGTTACATGTATTATTTTATTTGATTACAAGCCTTCAAAATGGAATGTCTAGTAGACGAAATTGAGTATTTTCGACACCTCCTTCTGTTCGCGTTCAATCGAGGGAATAAAGCGGCCAAAGCTGCTCGCGATATTTACGAAGTGTACGGTGAAGATGCTATGAATGAAAGGACAGCTCGTCGATGGTTTTTGCGTTTCAAAGACGGTAATTTCGACCTGAAAGACATGGAGCGTTCCGGACGACCAGTGGACTTCAGTGAGGACCGCTCAAAGCGTATTATTCATGAAGATCCCCTTCAAACAACCGTAGAATTGACTGAGCAGATGAATTGTAGTCACATGACTGTATACTGCCATCTTAAATCAATGGGAAAAGTCCGGAAATTCGGCGCTTGAGTTTTCCGCATGTTTTGAGTGAAAACAACAAAAATCAACGTTCGACAATTGATTTTTGTTGTTTTCACTCAAAACATGCGGAAAACTCAAGCGCCGAATTTCTGGACTTTTCCCATTGATTTAAGATGGCAGTATACAGTCATGTGACTACAATTCATCTGCTCAGCCAATTCTACGGTGGTTTGAAGGGGATCTTCATAAATAATATGATTTAAGCGGTCGTCATCGAAGTCCACTGGTCGTCTGGAACGGTCCATGTCTTTCAGATCGAAATTACCGTCTTTGAAACGCAAAAACAATCGACGAGCTGTCCTTTCATTCATAGCATCTTTACCGTATACTTCGCAAATATCGCGAGCAGCTTTAGCAGCTCTATTCCCTCGATTGAACGCTTACAGAAGGAGGTGTGGAAAATGCTCACTTTCGTCTACTTGACATTCCATTTTGAAGGCTTGTAATCAAATAAAATAATATATGTAACGTAAAAACAAACACAATATCTAGTAGAGCAAAATTTTTTCTTTTGAATGACATATAACCTTTACCATTTTGTTTTACTTTTGGTGTTCATTTTTAAATTTGAAAAAAAACGGACACAACTAATGTTAACACCTAATAATTTTGTATTTTATAATTATACTGTAATAAACGTTTTTAGTACGAAATAAATCATTACCCGTAAGTGTGTAATCGGCACTGGGAATGAAAATTTCAATCCCATTGCCGATCACGCACAAACGCGTATTTTTTGTTTTCCCGTTTTCCAACATATCTGAATATTTAAAATCTAAAGTATTTCACCAAAATCATAAACGAACACCATAGAAGCGATTTCGCATGAAAAAAAAATCGGTATATCCCAAGCCCCACTCTTTTCAGGCCGGCAGTCAACGTGTTAAGAAGCATTTAAAATCCTTTAAAAATTATTATTATATGCTCATATGAATACACACACGTACACTATACTTTACATAACGCCGAATTGGTTACACTTTGCCGAATTTGTTACACTTGACCGAATTTGTAACACATATTGGAATATGTATAAAAGTTTCTTTGTAGTATGTTTGTTCTTGCTACTTTCTATGCAGGAATCTAACCACACATACTCGTACATGAAAGCACACAATCTAATACCCACTGTTACCACATTCCTAACCTTACACTAATCTTTTCTTTAAATATTTTTAACCTGTCAATATTAGAGCTTGAAACCCAAGTAAAAGTGCATTTGAGGAGAATATGTTCTCTAAGCGGCAACATATAAATTGAAATTGTATTTATATTATTATCTACGATTAAAAATGTGTGCCTAAGATTTATTTTCAACATACGAGAGAACGATCATATAACTTCATACCAGAAGGCATTGAACTGGTTGAATGTTAGAAATAGACGCAAAATTCACATACTGTCTCTATTGTATAATATCCTTAACTGTCCCGCCGCACCCTCTTATCTCGCCGAAAATTTTCAGCGTTTTTCCAATCATGGATTAGCGCTACGCTCAAACAGAGATTGTTTATTGGCCTTTCCAGTTCACCGCTCTTATTTTTTTACGTCGTCCTTTACTGTCCATGCAGTGATACTCTGGAATCAGTTACAAACCAATATAAGACTCGCTCCGTCCTTGGCATGCTTTAAGAAGCGACTGAAAAAACTCTTAATTTCTAGTCAGTTAAATAACGTGTTTCATTCCTGATTTTTCTTTTCCTTTCCTCTCCACCATCCTTTCCTTTCCTTTTGATTGATGATATCTCACTTTATATGAAAAATGATGTTCGGGTGATTGTCCGTCTTTGTGGGGTTTGTGGGCATGTTCTCACATATATGTTTATGGATTTCGTGGGGATGGATAGTCATTTGAATGATTTATGCGACCACGTAACTTGCTTCATTTACTTTTGTCTGGTTGGTTGGAAGAGATTGCCGCCTGGCAATAAGCCCGCCAGATTGTATTGCAATAAAAGTGTTAAATAAATAAATAAAAACCTCAAATTAAGATACTAAGCTTTGGCGTTCTTAAATTGATATTAATTTACACAGTGGCTCATAATATACTCATACTAAACAAACAGCAATATTGTCAAACTAAATTCGAAACCAAATCACGCTTAGAAGATTATCATTAAGACATGTTATCTTAGATGTAAGTAGATATAACAGTTGGCCCAAATATTTATCTACAATTTGCAATAAGGGAAACAACGAAGCACAGACATAATCTGCCATAAAAGCCACATGAAATAATTGTTATTCTTGCACAAATTGCTATACTCTATTCCCATATTCTGAAACGCAAGTCGTTTCCTTAGAAAGGTGTACAAAGGTTATGAGAGAATCGTATTAAATATATCAAGTGTTTTTCGTCCTTTTTGTTAGCCCCGGTGTTCTTCAAATGCATGCATTTCACAGGCTGTAATAATTTCAAAGTCCTTGCAGGTGAGAAATGTTTGTATGAATACATTAGAGGAATGGAATTTTGAGTACTTAAGCCTCCTAATTAACCCTAAACTGCTTAAGATTAAGGAAGTAAATGTCTGTATATTCTTAGAAAATATACAGGTATATGTATAATTCGCTATAATGTTTTTCTGCCAAACCAACATCCTTATTTTGAATGTGTTTTAATTTAGCAATAAGCTAACATATTTTTAGATCTACACCTTTTTGAAGTAAATAAAAATTATTGAAAATTGTATACCAATTACATTGTTAAAAAATCATTATCAATAAATATATGGTATTTAAAAGACGCCACAATACAAATGCTTGACTTGAATATATGATTTATATAAATAATTTACCTAATATAAATAAACAGGTTTATTTACTAATTTATTTAGATACATGTATGTTCACATATGAAGAAACGCTTATCTAAACGTAGATTAACAAAATCATACAATATTACATATTGCCCTTATTGGTTGTTTCCATAATTCAAGTAACCTTATTATCTTTATTACATATAACAAGAAGAAACATAAAAACATTAAAATAAATTTATCGAAAAAAAATAAGGTCATCAGATTGCTTCAGTTGTAGTATGGGCTTCAGATCGAAAATATAGTACACTAATTTCTATACCACATATTATTTTAACAAGAGACTGCAACAAAAAAAAATCTGAAAAAAGTACTTTCCTTCAAAATTTTAACTGCATATTTTCTTGGTCATGTTATAAATTGCTTGACTTGATTTCTCGGAGGGTTCTCGTTCACTTCTCGTTAAAAATATTTATATGTTTAACTTTAATCTTAAAATCTTAATGCAAAACAAGCGTATGATACATTTAAGGGATCAAACTTCATTTTAAGTAGTGTAACAAAAATGGCACATAATGTAATTTATATGGTCAAACAGTTATATAAACCTGAGGGATCTGAATGATTTAAACATCATCGATAATCAAGGTGGATATCTCGATTTACTATATGGACTGTGAAATTTGAATTTCATTTAAATCAATGGCTGGAAAATATTTCATACCGCCTTAATAGCGCATTAACAAATGTAGGGAACGTTAGAAATGCGCAAGTTGTTAATTCCTTATTTACCACACGCTCATACCACAGGCGAAACTGCAACGGTTCGGAATTTTGTGGAGGAAGTTATGTCCGGTTGAGGTTTTTGTCGAAAACTTGGAAATAACTAAGTATTAAAGCTCCTTGCGAAAAATACAATACTTTTTCCTCGTTATTAGACGCTGCATACAAGTGATACCTCCAGTAAATAAATTTTAATGGAAGATGAAGAAAAAACGTTTCTTATGGACGAGCCGACGGTGGAATGACCTGATTTTTCCTTACCTTGAAAAGAGTGATGCCCTCTGAAAATGATCAGATACAAAGTGGGCCGCACTGTATATGATATTCACAAGAGCAACCATCATTGTTGTCTTTCTAGCAGTGTGGGAAGATTCAGACTATGGACCACATCGTCAACAACTGCTCATCGTATATATTTTCTGGAGGCGTGCAGATGATGTGACCTGACTGAAGCGAACACGTTGTTTATTAAGATCACGCAGAAGAAGCACATTAGAACAGGATTGTATCACATTTTATAACACTTTCGTTACATATAGTACAACCTTACGGGCTTATTGTATGGGCCTTGACCTATTCAGGAAAAAACAGAAGAGATTGGAACTTCAATAAAGCAAAACGACCGAGTTGGTGCAAGATGGAGCCTGGTGTCAGGACCTTTTTAGTATAATGATATAAAAATGAAAACAAAAAAATCAATGCCTTCTTGCATGTGTTTATAGGAATCTCTTTGGTTTGTTAATTTATTCATATGGTATACTTTAACATATCCGAATTAGCGGTGCTAACATACTGAAGACCGTGGCCAGGAGATAACGTTGTCTTCAGCCCCATTAATTGTGACTTCGGGTTTACAACTAGTAAAATGGAAACGAAACTCGCAGTCTGCCATGGCACGTGTTGACAATGCTACCGCACGCAAAAAGACAAGTGTCTAAAGCGCATAAATATATTTCCAGATGAACTCGATTAGACTGGGCCCTTTATTTATTTTGTTTTTTCGATAACCATCGGTAATCGAAACCGAAATCCTAAAATAGAAATTAAACGTCTTACAAATTAGGTCACATAGGTCATCTTTGATAAATTGTTATTTTCAAATACAGCAAAATCGTTCTCGACACAAATAATTACAATTTGATGGCACATTTAGCACGGTTTTAGATTGCTTGTCTCGTACTCGTAGGTGTTAAGTTCGATTCCTTACACCTACCAGAAAAAAAGAGTCCTCGACTATTTTTTGACATTCACAAACTTAACCGTTTCCCCACTGGGGTTGGGCTGAGGGGATAAAATTAAGCACTTTCCTATAATAAAATACTTACTTCGACTCTTCTGCATCCATGAATATCCTCATACAAATAATTCGGTTTCGTTTCTTACTCTTTCAAAGTTCCATTCACTAGATCATTCTTTAATATTTTACGATTTGTATTTACTTTTTATTGTAGATTAATTCAGTCAGTTATTCACTAATGATCCGTTTGACATATCTAAACCACCAGAACGTTCTCTTTTTCATCCTATTTAACGCAGATTTCAAGCTCACATTCATGTTTAAAAAAAACAATAAACCTGCTTTTTGACGTATGTATTGTTGTTAAAAAAAAATGTTTACAGTCATCCCTCGAATTAGGCGGTCTCTATTTATGCGAATGCGCTTTAATGCGATTAATTATTTTTTTAAACTAGAGGGACGGAAAATAATAATAAAGCTACAGACTTAAGATTAGATATATTTATGATATCACCAACATCAACATTTGAAACAGCTCCAACTGTAAGAGCGACAACAATTACAATGCATGATATTATTCAAGGTTAGAGATTTTGAATAGGTACAGCAAATTATTAAAAAAAACCTTTGTACAAATAAATCGTAAACCTTTCCTCCAAACAGGTTATTTATTAGTCATAAGTAACCACTTATATATAGTTCTTTTCAAAAATATACCTAAAACTCTTTTAACTAAATAAGAATTGAATATCTAAAAGATCACCTATTTATGTACTCGTAGCTTTAAATGGTTTCGTTTACGCGATTTTTATTTACGAAATGTTTTCCTAGAACCATTAACTCGTGTAAATGGAGAGATTATTGTACCTTGTAATAAGTCCGTCACGTTATACTCTATAAAAGACTTGTGAAACATAGTGCACCCACATGACATTTTTAACGTTTTAAATATGTAAATATGTTTAAACTTCTTTATCAATGAACGTTTATTGTATCTTGAATCAAAAAATATATTTGGTTCACTTTGTGAGTCACATAAATGGATTTTTGATAAAATAAATTACAATTATTGAGTTCAGTGCCGGTTTCAAGACCTCTGCTTTTTTCGACAGATCCTCATCGCCTGATGAAGAAGATATAATTTTTGGAAACTGCCAGTAAACTCGCTAAATAAAACGGTGCCGAACACAAAATAACATGTGTAATTTATCAAAGGTTTCAGTCTTAACTTTTTAGAACGTTACATTTAAAAATGTATAAAAAACATATTTCGTTATTCCACTAATCATATGTTATTAATTCCCGCTACACTTGTTTCTATCTCCTGTCCGGAGGCTCTTTTTACTCTCGATTTTTAACTTCGATGAAATAAGATTTTAGGTGTAAGTGGTGGAATAACAAATTAATTTATTGCGTGTAATTTATTTAATTGAAAAATCATTGAACATTTGACGAATTAGTTTTACTATTTTTTTCTGCCTTCCCTGTATCAGAATCCACATAATATCAGATTCAACGCAATATCAAATTCTACGCAATATCAAATTCTACGCAATATCAAATTCTACGCAATATCAAATTCTACGCAATGGCAAATTCTACGCAATATCAAATTCTACGCAATATCGAATTCTATACAATATTAACTTCTACGCAGTATCGTATCCTATGCATTATAAGATTCTACGTAATTGCAAAATACAAGACGGAAGCAAACGATAACAATTGATTTTTAGGAGGCCATCATATCCTTATTTTATGGTTTCCGATGTTCAATTCGATAAAAAAAATAATGAAATCACGTGCTCATTTTACAATGTTCAAAAAATTTCCACTCACAAGGAGCCATCTAAGGCCCTTCCATTAGACTTAGGAGAAAACTCAATTATTTCAAAAGCATCGGTAGTCTTGCCAGGGCGAAGCTTCGTCTGGAACAAAGGGACGGGAATGCGAATTCAAAATTAAAATGAAGAATTTTTTTATAAATTATGTAACGGAGGAAAATTACTTGTCTTGTGATGGCTACACTCCAATCAAAGGGCGGGAAGATTTAAATATATGTTATTCTTAGAATTCATTTCAAGATAAAATTTCGCGTAGTAAATTAGATATATTTTTATTTAGACACAAAAATGCATTTTTTTTATTTTACGGGTAAAATGCTTTTTTGATTCATTTCTTGTTATATTGTCTACCGGGCAATCTAGAGTACGTCTGCCCTCAGATCCTTTCCATCTAATATTTGGCCACTTTCAAACAATTTTAGGAAATTTCATTAAATCTCTTCAATCTCTGTGAACTACAATAGTTGGTAAGATTTTGATATTTTCTGGTAAAACTCTCATTTGGGATTCCAGGTTGATTTCCAATGACACCAAAAAAAGGATAGAAAAAAGGTAGTCCCAGTCTGGTTAAAAAGATCATCTGGTTACTGGATACTCTTACGCGCTACTTAGTGCGAGCCTGTCGAGGAGTGGTAGTATTTACAATACATACGACGGCGAACTAGGACTTACTTACCTAATTCAATGGTTCTTAACCTAAAGGCTTGATTATTGCGGTCACGCTAAAGATTGTTTATCAGTTACGCTTTTAAAATATACGCACCATTAATTCAGATACATTGAAGAGTACAATATAATAAAAAAATAAGGGACTGAATGAGTACGCAACAGGGCACATGACATAGGAAAGGGACTGAATGAGCACGCAACAGGGCACATGACATAGGAAAGTAGATCCATCATGGCTCTCATGATCTCTCATCGGATTCACAGCTGTCGCCTTCAGCTGACAGAGAAGGGAAACTCCATCTATTTTTTCGGAAGCACAAAAACCAATACCACTTTTCCATACTCCGTATTTGAGGGCATGCCTTCGTGGTAGGCTGGTTAAATCTATGCTATTTTTCTGTTCGGTCGATCTGTATTGAAAGAAATCTCTTCCGAGACTCCAGCTTCATTCCACATGTGGAGAGATAGAGGCAGTCTGTAATAGGTTTCAGATATTTATTTAGTCGCTACAATTCCTTCTTTAATTTTCATTTAAAAGCCCCAGCCATTCATCGGATTTTTTAGATTTCCATCTATCAAAAAATCATTCACTTGATTCGACCACAATGTCTTTAATCTTCCTCTACCACGCTTTCCACTCATATTCACTCTCTATATTTCACTCATTCGTTATACATTCCAAAACCATCTCAAAGTGATCTTTCATTATTTAAGTTCACATTAATATATTGTAATAACTTCATTCTGTATTAAGTCCTACATTGTCGAACTATGTATTCTTTTCAGTGCACGCATTTCTATTGCATCATATCCGCTACATTCAGTTTTTTCAACGTTTATGTTTTACAGATATTAATCAAAATTAGAACTAATATATTATTTAAGAGTATCATTTCTGCATATTTCGATACTGTTAGGGTTCAAGTGTGCATGTTTTAGTGCTTCGTTGACTTTGTTTTCTACGCTACACGTAGGTTAATTAATAATCCTGGTAACTTCTCCATTATCTGATAAAATACTGCACAAATAGAAGGTAATTAAAGTAAAAACAAATAAAATATTAAGGAAAGGATGTTTATTTACCAAGCAAACTTAAAAGCACTTTATTAAAAGATTTTATCAAACTAGATTTGTTCCTAGTTTCGTTTTATAAATATAATTTAATGATTTCACAGTGAGCAAACTTTTCTCAGCGTTCATTTTTATATATTCGATTCCTTCAGTAAACATTTCGTCTCAAGTCGTGAAAAATAAAGCTCTAGGATAGGGTAAAGATAGATATTTGTAGAACAGAAAATTGAGTTATGTCAGAGTCTCGGGAGAGAAAAACTTTCAGAGAAGTAAAGCTGAAGAAGGCGGAAGAAGTGGGAGGTTATTCAACAGGCCAAGTTTTGATTTTACTCAGAAAATGTACGAAAACAATGTATAAAGGGGTTTATTTATTTAAACTTGACGTATAATGTATAATATGGCGAGGTTATTGATTGTTAGATACCTCTTCTAACAAACCATTTTATTGTTTTACATAACGAAATTGAGTCATAACGTTATAGATAATAAAATATGACGGGATAAAAGAAGAGCGATAAACTGAAAAATCCAAAACTGGTCTCTGCTAAAGCATAACGCGAGTTCGTAATCGGAAACGTTGAATAGTTTTGACGAGATATGAAGGGATGGTGAGACAGTTAAGGCTTCAATATGTTAATTAATTTATTTATAATTTTGAGTGCCGGATTTGTATGTTTTCCAAGGTAAGGTCTTAGGGTCTGGCTCTGTGCAAGACGTCTATGTATTTTTTAAAACGAATAGTTGTGTAAAATTATTAAATTGTATAAAACTTTTATTGTATTCTAATTATCACTACTATTTGGTAATTTACATTGAATCAAGCGAAAGATCAAATTCAAAGGGTTCAATGTGAAAAAGCTGATTAACGGTTTGTTTTTCTCACACAACACCTGAAATTTCTAGGTTGAAGATGGAAGTTTTACCTCCAGGTCATGGAGGTCAACTAAAGAACTATCATTTGACATTATACACCACAAATTTAAAAAAAACTACCGCCAAAGTCGCTATTTGAATTTTATGATTCAATGTTAACAACAAAAAAATGGTACGATCTCTATTTATGCTCTGTATAATGGTACGATCTCTATCTATGCTCTGTATAACGGTACGATCTCTATCCATGCTCTGTATAATGGTACGATCTCTATCTATGCTCTGATCTTATTTCAGAGAAAGTGACTCATTGAAGAAATATTCAGCTTCACTTAATACCATATTGAAACATGTACAATGAAATTAAAGAACTTGTGCTAAAAAATCAGAAATTTTGTTGAAAATTATAAAATTTTGAAAACACATTTATATATTTTCTATGAATATTTCTTATGAACCGATTGTATACATTTTCAAGATTAATTGGTGAAAAAATTGTCTAATTTTTTTTGTTAAATTTCATTGATTATACTGACTCTTTTACTTCTTAGAATTTCTGTATTTTTCAATGACGACACAAATCTTTCAAGTGTGAGTAGATTACCTTTACATAAAAAAGGAATATATATTTTTTTTAATATTTGTATTTTGTGGCGTTAGTAACAATGAGGTCTTTGTGTTTCTAATTTATTATTTTTTTCAAAGAAACATGAAAATTACTCGTATAATAGAATATCTAATTCAAACAAAGTTTCAAACATTGTTTAATGTAAAAAGTTGCTTCCTGTGTAATTTTGTACGTAAATTTGACAAGAAAATAAAATTTCTAGCACTTGGAAATTATTCATATCAAAATACAAGTCGTAAATAATTTTATTGTTACTAAAAAAGCTCTTAAACGTTAAAGCTTTATTGTAAATGATAATTTAATTTAATTTAAGGAGAAAAAATGGCACTATTCCAGATAATATTTATGTTTTAATAATTTTCTTAATGATGATTCGAAATATAAACAAATCCTTTAGTATTAAAAGCGTATTATCTACTTATTTTTGTTAAATTTATTTTATCCAATGAAGAAAAAATAGTATAATTATTTATTTGTGACGTAGTTACAATTTTTAAATTATCTTATTCGTTAAATAAAAATAAAGTCACAATGAGCTTTGTGAGAAGCAAGCTTAAACATATCCTTAAGTCCTTTTTGATTCTTCTGCGATTACAATGCCCCGAAATAATATCCCGTGTAAGTGCGGGTTCTTTATTGAGATCCCGCCAAATATTTAACAGCCGAAAGATGGGCGACAATACTGAGTAAGCAAAAAGTATTTTCCGTTGAGCGTTGGTGTGAAAATAATACGGTTAAATAGTTCTATTATAGGAAGGCACTCGGGGGAAAAAGAAACGAGCTAAGTTCGCCATCTTATATTTTCGTACTGATAACGGCGAACGAGTCGAATTTATTACAGCCGTTGGTCAGTCGTGGGGTACTTGCCGCATTCTAGACGTACCAAATGTAGGGTTGAGAAAATGTCTTTTTACTGGCAATTAAATAATTTCAACGCGTTCTCTGTACACTGGCAACACTTGACGGTTTTCAAATTAGAACGTAATACTAGCCCAGCTCTTATTGGTCAGTTTCAATTTTTCGTATTCTCCAAATGCTTTCATTACTTACTTGTCTTTGGACGTGGAAAATTAGTCCGCGTTGTTGTGTTATGATAACTTATTTATTTGTGTTATAATAACTTGTTATTTATCAGTTTGGGGGATGCAACTTAACCCAAAAACACATATTGCAGGTTTCCCAAAAATTTATTGTTAAAATAATTAATAAACTTCCAGCTCGGTATTCCACGGCGGAGCTTTTTAGAGAGTATCAGGTCCTGAACATAGCCAATTTACATCTCAAATCCATTCTCTGGCACTACCGTCGAGAGGAAGGGAAGATGCAGACTCAGCAGACACACATGACACGCATGGCAACAAATGAAATGTTCACCATCCCTAGAGTTAAAACCTCTTTTGCCTAAAGGCAATATGCTTATTTGGCTCCCATTACATGCAATGGCGTGCCAACTTCAATAAAGGTAAAGGTAGGAAAACCATTTAGACAGTCGATCGGAGCGTGGTTGTTATTGCGACATGATTTTGAGTACTTAGGCTTTCAGGATGAATGACGAGTGGGAACGATTTGTGTGAGCTCGTAGGTGTGGGTTTCTTCTTGTTGTTTTAATTTTGGTTGTTTTTGTATTTGCGTTTCTGTGTATTTTTTGTTTTAATTTTTATTCTTATGATTGTGTGCGGTATATTGTGGGATGAATATTTTTGGTCTTTCTGGAGTGATGATGTGTGAGGAGCTGAATTTCGCAAGATGTTTCCAGTTGTAGTTGAGTGTCACTGTTTGTCAGGTTAATGAGAGCGTGCAACGGGGTTTTGTTTTTGTGTAATAAAAAATCGGAAAGAAGTATCGATTTATTTGTACTATATAGTACAGTCGTTGACCTGTCAATTTAAATGCAGTGTAACGATCTTAAACCAACCAGGCCATAGTTGTCAAGGGTGGAAATAACATGCATAATAAATATATTTACACAAATAAAAACAGCATAAAAAAATCACCATCCCACTATAAGAATTGGTTGATATAATCCACATCAAGTTTTTCCTATATCTTCTTATTTTAAAGGCTATCCTGTTTTTAAATATTTTCAGAAGTTGACAGGACAGAGAACAAGTCCTTTTTAATACAAACATCGTTTGTCGCCTTTTTTATCCATATACCATGTACACGCACACATATGATACATCTCGAATCATCGTGACTTTACATTTAATTTTATCAAAAATGTAATGTACGAGTATTATTCGATTCAAATTTCTACATTTGTTTAGTACGTCCCCCTCTTAAGCATTTATTTTAAGTTTTTATGTCGAAATTGTCACGTTATAACATTTAACAGTAACCACCATCCCTTCATGACCTTATCGGGGTAGACAGAGAGAACAAACTTCCACTTAATTCTATCCTGGCAAATATCTTACACTTCTGCCACGTCCACACTTCGTCAGGCATTATTTCTTCGTTAGGCAATACTTCTCCCAAAAATAATATATAGGTCTTGTGTCAGTGTCCTTAAATGTAAGCTACTGACATCTTTGGGTCTGCTTTTTCACCATACAGCAAATTTCAGGGAAGTTTAATTTTATCCATTCTTACAAAATAACCAAAGACTTTTTATTTCAAGGTTCGCCATTATGCAAAAAACTACTGCTTTATTGAGAACTTCTACACCAGTAATTTATCCTGCCACACAATACCTTATATTCTACATAAACACCGCATGTGGAAGTTTATCAGTCCCCTTTCGTGGGGACAGTATTTAGTTCAGGTTTCAATTCCATACGAAGTCGTAAATAATCACCATACATTGTTTTTCCATACATTATATGTGACTCTGGTGCAAACAGACCAAACAACTTATCAGATAGCACTTAAGCAATAATCAAAAACTTGTTCAACCCTCGTCTGTCACGCAGGACGTGTACGATATCAGTATATCACATAAGTATCCTGGGAATATATTACGACTCCGCCTTGGGGACATTGACTATCCACCTTTTGTAAAATAAGAAGAATCTATGAACGCGTTTCTTTTTGCGATAATATTCTCAAATAACATCATTTCTGGAATAAGTATACAAACGCCTTACTAAAACTTTGTCATCGCCTGGATTTTATGGGTGAGAGGGCATGGTGAGGGGTGAAATAATCTTTGGAAATATATTTTATTGGTGTAAAGCAAAATAACAGTTCTTTTTTTCAAAAGAAATCATTTCATATTTTTCCCGAATAAAAATGAATGTTTTTTTACGATTTTGAATCGCAAACTCGCAGTTCAATTTTTTTTCTCACAAGGTCGAATTAGATAGATAAACGGAAATAAAACGTTTGAAGTTGGGTGTTTTTTTTATTCTTACCGACGTCGTATTGGAAAGAGAATATTTTTTTTTTGTTTCATTATCTTTTTAATCGTTATAATGGAAAAAATAAAATATTAAAAAAGATCTCAGCTTTAACTTTGTGAAACTCCGTATCAGAATATTCAACAATAAATTACTTTGTTATTCCACTAATCACATTAATCAGTGCGAAACGTGTTTCTACCTCCTATCCCAAAGCTCTCTACAGGCGGAATGATCAAAGTTTATTACGAGAGCAGTGCTTAGGTCAGATTGGTGTCATGTTAAATCGGAGTGTGTGGGTTTTATTTACCAAAAGGAAAAATATTTATGGGCGGTGAAACTTTTTGCATTCTTTGGTTATTTATTGCCTTTTTTGTTTTTGCTTATGGTTTTGTGTATCTCTGTTTTTAAATTCATTGATTTATATAATTTTCAATAAGTATGTAAATTTTTAATTTAACTTTCTTTAAGCTAGGTTAATACTGCAACACCATATTGTCATCCGACTACGCATTTTAATACGTCCAAATCACCAGTTCGGATATGTTTGAGAGCGCTATATGAATTTAAAAAAAAACTTCAATTTGCTTCGCCCCACGCATTAAGATAACAAAACTTGTAGATATTGATTGAAAATTGTATATATATTTCTCTTGATAATCCCAAAATATCTAAACTTTTGCAACAGTAAAGCGATCTATCTTTCTTGATTTTAATTTTCGGAGGGAATTTGTTAATAGACTTTAAAGAAAACAAATGACATTTTTAAGATTTTTTTGCACATTACGACATATTTTTAAAGAGTAGGTTTGACAAGGTATTAATTAATATTGTAGTATAGGGAGAATACTTCAAGAAAATCATTGGTTTTCTAAGAAATCAAAATAAACTTAAATCCAATAACCCATATTTCGCCGTAGATATGCAAAGAAATACCAACCAATGACTTTTTTTTTAAACATCAAAATAGTTACATAATTTATACATACATATTATAACATACATACCCCTAAAATCATGATGGTATTATTTGTATTTTATAATAAAATTCATTCTTATCTCATGCTTACGGTGTTATGTTTGTCAATTATTTTACTTTCGTGGTCTAGTTGATGGACCGCTTCTCTTTCCTCGTAGGCTTTCATAGGGAGTAGTTTCCGTCCTTAATTAGTGTATCAATATGTAGACCCATTCAACATATCATACTATTGAGAGAGAACATACTCAAATATCGAGATACAACTCCTTAAGAGTTTTAGTTTCCAGGACTATTTTTTTTAAGCTGATCAATCCCTCACTGCCTCCTCCCAGTATTTGTCAATAACCAGCCTCCTAAAACTTTGCTGCACGTTATTTAAAAGCATCATTATCAAGGTCTGCAAAACGGCCTTCTTCCGTGTTGTTGAGCTTGCATTATTAACACGGTCAACAAGTATGATTATGCATCGAGACATTATATCGCTGAATTTGAATGACTCTATCGTCATATTTCGAGTTCCTTTATTAAATCTTAGAAAAGAAAATGGTTTACTGAAATATGTAAAAATAAAACAATTCAAACAAAAGAGCTCTTAAATGGTCTCAGGGTTTCCAAAATAATCGAAGTTGAATTAATCTTTCCTATTTATTGCTTGATCGTTATATTTTATTATTTTTATCTGTCCATCATTGTAAGCATTGCCGATTTAAAAGTCTAGTGTATAGTAGAATTGTTATGCATTATTAGATTTTAGTAAGTTTGTTTTACTTTCAGAACTTATTTTACCTAAATCTTTTTAGTCGCGCTTATGAGCTCCTATTATAAGCCAGTGGCACCATCAAATGGTTTGAATTTATATGTTTACTTCGAGCTTTTGAAGCTTTTAAATAAACTTATTAGATTTTTCCACAACTTTCTGATGGGTGGGGAAGAAAAAGACAAATAGAAAAAAAGTATGTTTATTTGTAATGTATATGACAAAGATAAAATATAACGTGGCTTGAATCTTTTTTGCGTAAATATGACCATTTTAGCGATGGCGAGGCAACGAAATTATTATGAATCTCTATTCTGAATCACGTTATTGGGTCAAGATGTAGATGGCGGCCATATGACCGGGGGTGTGCAGATACGCATACTGTGAAATTGGGTCGAAAAAACCATTAAGTGTGATATTTAGATACGTAAAAAAATATTGTTCTTAGCATTAATCTAGATACATTTTATTTTATTTTAATATTTATTGAGGAAATTAACGTAATTTAGGAGAAAAAAAATTACAAATAAAAGACGATCTTCGCGGCTAGTTGTAGCTTTATAACATATATCTCGAAGCTTTTCCTTAATCTCTTTCTCATTTAATCTAACCTCTTTGCCCTGTTGCCAGAATCAATCTACATCTTATTTTCCTCAGTCACATATTTAATGGGACTGTGAGGAAAATAGGACCTCACAAAATAGGGAGGAGCTTCATGAAGCTATACGTCGGCGCTCATGGATAATTTACAGATTTTTTGTGAAAAATTGACCGATTTAGTTTAGATAGCAAACTCTTCTCAAATACGCTATTCCTAGGGATTCGAATTCACTATTATTGACAGATTAAAAATATTAAAAATAAAGATACGTAAGTTGAGTGTAAGGATAGGAATGTAGTGACTGCGGTCATAGATTAGATACTTCCCCGCATCTGCATATATTCAGTAAAAAATGTTTATTAAGAAATCCGCAGAAAATTTACGAAGGGAAGTAGTCAAACTACAAAGAAACATTTGTAGATCTTCCGAAATGTGATAGTAACACATTCGGCTTTAGGTGTAGTGTAGTATTCATCTTTAAAGACCTTTGACAGTATAAATAAGTCGATTTTTTTATTTGCTATTTTCCCGTTTATCTTATCTGTGGGTGGCATCTGACTTGTCGGTGTCACCGTTATCCTTTCCCGACTCCGGGTTAGAAGAAGATGGGCTCACCTCCAGCAATAGCTCTTTCTTCAAAGTATGACTATTTCCAATTTTGTAATGAGCATATGATCGAACTGCAAGGGAACCTTCGTTCCTAGGGACAGTATGAGTAAAGGAGGGATAAAAGCATGACCCTGCAAGCCATGAGCGAAAATAAAACAGTAATAAATAACCTAAAATGCAAAATATTTCATTCCTCAATCAATAAAGTACTTTGGTACAATAGACAACGCATATATTCTAAGAAACATAACACCAGTTGGACCTAAGCATTGCTGTCGGAACGAACCGAGATGATTCCACTTGAAGAGAGCCTCGAGATAGAAACATATGTCTCGGGGTTCAGTGTAATTAGCAGAATAAGAAAGAAGTTTATTACTGAATATTCTAGCATGGAGTTCCATAATATTACAACCAAAACATGTGAGTTAGTATATAATTACACTTAAAATATGCTTAACAGACCATTTTATTGACCCCTTGTTTTTTTTCTTCTTTTTAATTAATATCAATGAATTATCCATTTGTATTAATATTTTTTTATATTAAAAAAAAAAGTCTTCAAAACATACATATTCATTTTTTTTCTTTTTCTCAGCGATATAAAATCTCCATTTTATTCTCTAAAATCATAAAAAGCACCATTTAATTTATTGGTCATGTTTTTATTTACCATTCATGAATATCATTATTTATTTTTTTATATTAAAAAGTTTAAAAAACACGTATGAAACGTTTAAAACCCCAAAGAACGGACAAAAGAAAAGTTGTTGAATTATAAATCCGCGGTTCCATTGCAAAAGCGTGAATGCAGCTTTTTCATTTTAAAAAGCACATTTTTTCTCACTAAGCTTCGACCCGCGAGAAACGGCTGGATAGACATGAACTGTTCTGCATTCACTTTTATTAATGGGATCATATCGCCTGCGGTTATAAAAAATAATTACTTCGCAACTGTTTAAAGAGGACTTTTATATCCGTGTACATGTTTACTCACATACATCCCCTCGGTCTTACAGTGAAGAAAATATATCTCATTGTTTTTGCTTTTTAAAACTTTCAAACAATCTCCGTGGCCTAGTTGGTAAGACGCGTGTCTTCCAAAACAGTACCCAAATTATTTTAAAAGGATTTCACTAAAGGTTTGTTTAAATATTTTTGATTGGTTTAAAAAAATTACCATATGGCAATATATTTGCCCGTTGTGCTGTTAGCAACGAAATCATACTTTTGCTTCTGGTATCTAAATCTAAATAAATTACCGAAATACATTTTTATAATTCTTACGATTTGTCAGAACATACTGACATGTTTTGAAATTTTTTAAATAATAAAAAAAATTACCATATTCATAATGCTTAAGTTAAGAATATATAAATAATTATTTATTAGCTTTCCTAGTTCACTTATTGCTTGGACAATAAAGGATGCTGTATAAAAATACAGCATCCTTTATTGTCCAAGCAATAAGACGCTAGGACCAGTAACCAACTTACGTGTATATACGAGTAAGATACGCTCCGTAATTTTTATATTTAAAAAAACTCAGATGTTTCAGTCATTAAGTTAATTTGTTATTATATTCCCGATTTCCTTTCCTCTAAAATATCCCTAAATTGTTCTCTGATATCTCAATTTATTGTTTTTACTTATTCGTGAATTCCGTAAAAATTAAAAGTAATTTGAATATGTTTTACTATCATGTAATTTACATTCAATTTTGTCTGGTTGGTTAAGTAATAACCACTTGTTAATAAGCCCAGTAAATTATTATACAGTACAATGAATTGTTATTAACTTTTAGTGATGTTTGCCAGTATTTATGGTGATGTACTGAAAATAAATGCGATTTCATAGGAATGCATTCGTTTTATGATGGATAGATGATGATAAGGTGGTGAAGTATAGATCAAAAGCGTCTTGTTGTCCACGATTGAATCGAATTCCTCAACCAAACTGCATATTCTGCCTTAAACGTGAGCTTCATCAAACATCCTATTTTACATCTTCATTTTAGTATATATATGAACGTTCTGTGCTTTTTTGGTTTGGAAATCGGTTATACATTTTCAACGCATTCTAATACTCTTAAAATAGTGACTGATATGGTATTATTAGTTGACTCCCTGGGAATTATTTGTAAGACACCTGTCGCCATGATTAGAGGTTGTGGATTTGATTCCCATTGGTATCAAATATTTAAAAAAAGGTTTCAGTTTGGTTTTCACTTACGGCATCTGCAACATCTTTTTGGTTGATTTGAAGATATTGCAACATTACAATAAAATCTCCAGATTAGATCACATATTACAAAAATATTATACAATACAATATTTTTTATGCAAATAACATAAATTGTCAAAAAAAAATAACTCGGTCAATAATATATTTAAATTGTTGTCATAGTTTGCTGTTCAATAATTACAAAAGTATATACATTATACTCGTAAATGGGTCCATAACGAGACTTTTCGATTAATTTTAAACCAATTTTAGTAATTTAAGGTTTTTATACCACTAACCCTGTGTTCTTAAAAATACAATAATAACATGTGAGGAGTTTTGTGATGAGGATTACAGATTTTTGTATGTAAATCGTCCGAAGACAGCTCGCTTTTCAGAGCTTTTCACTCAACCCTTTTTATAAATTTCTGAGCAATATCTCACAATACGAGAAGTTCAAAATAAATTTAAATTATAAATCTAAAACAACATTCCAAGAAGAAATTATTAGTGTTTTTCCTTGAAATTCCCTTCTCGAAATATTTGGTTATATGATATTAGTTTTTAATTTTTTTTGAGATTTTTTTAGAAAAGGTTAATAACATAAACGCAACCAATTTATAATTGAAAATAAATTTGTAATTGAAATGAAAGTATATGCTATGATATACATGAAAAGTTCAGTATTTTACATTAGGAAGCATGCATACTCTCACCTCACCTATTAACATCTGTAGATAATATATCACGAGGAAGACATTAGAAAATTGAAATAGTGGAACTACTGTTCGAGGAAAGCCAATCCCGAATCCCAGATTTGTAGATGGCACTATTCTCATTTGTTGTTTTTTAATAAATGACAAATATCGCACAGTCTGTGGAATTTAAGAGAGAAAAACTCAGTCTTGGATTTAACAAATCAAAACGCTTTTCCACAGCATTTATCCTTTTTTTATCCATTTCCTTTCAATCATTCTCACGTCCACGTTTTACTCTTATACATCAAATTTGATACTAAAATACTGTTGTGGACATTTTAGCAGATTTTATCTTAATATATTATATTTAATGTTATCTCAATATAACATCTTAGCAGATTTTGATACTGTTCGGTTTGAGTATATTTGTTTTAGAACCCCATTGAGTTTGTTTCTTATCGTTACACACCCTTCGATATCCCTCGTTACTCTCATCATCATAAAAAATACCACCCAAATACCAGAAAACCTCAACTTCCTCCAATATTTTATGGTTCACCCATATATCGAATCTAATTTTGCTTTCACATTTATCTTTCACTATGACTTATGATTTCGCAACGTAATGAACGTTGCGAAATCAGACCTTTCTTGTTGCCGTTAAAGTTGTCAATTAATAAATATTACTGAATTCACTGCCAGTTTCAAAAACCTGTCTTCGGTCAGCTAATGAGTTCCTTGTAAAGTAACAGGAAACTTTGGAAAACCAAGAATCGTAAAACCAACCAGACACAGTAAGAAAAAGTTGAGAAGTAGAAGGAATAAATATTATCGGAATCCGCTTTATTTGAACCCTAAAGTGTACTATTTATACCAAGATAGAAATTTTGATTCTCTGTCATGTCTGACAACATCGGCCGGAAAAAACATTTTTGGGCGTTTGTACATCTTCACTTCATTTGAATATTATATTGAAAGACGTCTTTCGCTTCAAATAGCTCCGATAGATAACAGATTGGACCACCAATAATGATAATGTACGAATTTAAGACGTAATTATGGAATCTTTTCCCTAACGTTAGGATATATGATATACCATAAACGAAACTTGGACGTGTCAAAAAAGTTATGAAATTATGATAAATGCGGTAGAACTGAGAGCGTTATGTCAGAATATGGTGTAGGAATATTAAAAAAAATGTGATGCTTAAGATGAAGATGTAATACTTAAGATGAAGAAAGATGGATTGACATAGTTAAATAATAATAATTAAATATAGGTTAATTATTAGCAACATTGTACGTACATATTCTGAAATCGCATATATATCTCAATAATAACAGAACATTAATTTAAAAGATAAGTTATCAAAAGGTCTGGGCTCATCTCCTCATTCCCCCCCGTCAAGATACACCCCACCAACATAGAACGAGCCCGACCTCGACGACATCAGATGTTTTTCAGCCAACACACTAGTTCGGAGACGGAAAAAGAATGCATGCTAAAATATTTTCAAAAAGAATTTATACTAGTAGTATAAATGGTAATAGAAATTTTTAAAGACCTAGAAAAATGTGATGGGACCAAATAAATTAAATCCTCAAGAGAAAATATTGATACGCCTTTATAATTAGAGAGCATATGACAAGATGTATGGACATGAAAGAAACGCAAGATGTATACCAGGACAGAATGAAATAAATGTCTGTTCTCTCTGCTTACCCCAATTGGGAATGACGTAGACGTGAAGATAATGATGATGATATCACATTTTATGATACCTCTTATTGATAAGTTGATAAGTGATATTTAAATTATGAATGATATACTTAAAATGAAGTCTCTTTGACATTGGGTTTTGACAGTCTTAGTTAAATCAGTCGTGTATCGTAAAGATAAGTTTTCATTTTCCATTGACGCTATAATTTGTTTCAAACCAACGGTTTTTTTTCTTCTAAGATATATATTGTGTTTGTAAATTCGCAACTATACTAAAGCCGGTCGCTTTTTCAATAAAGACCTCGCAAAAGATCTCAAATGTGAGATCCACCAGAATTTGAATAATATTATATACGATAACTATAGGTGCAATGTTTGGTTTATAATAATAAGGTATCTATCTCACTCATGGAGAATTCTTAAGAAATCTGAAAGGCCTAAGTGTGTCATCACTTTCCGTTGAAAAGTAACCAACCCACTTTAGGCTATGCACATTAAAGGCCCGGCCTTTCATTGAAGGCAAGGCGGTAGGGGGGTGAAAAGTCACTCGGAACTTACCCTAGTTAGATGCCTTGATGGTAGTTGCCACCCACTTGGTAAATACCCTGAAACGAACACCCTCTACTTCTAGAAAGTTGATGCTTGAAATTCAGCAATATAAATAAAGATTTAGGGTACTTGAGTGATCGTTTGTCTCTTTTTTTAGTTAAGCCTTTACTTTGGCGTCATTATATGTGTATATGATATTTGAATACTTCTCAAAATGTTATAATTTTCACCAAAAGTTATTTATGACGCAATTATAACTTTTTTTTATGTTTTCCTGTGGTACATTTTTTTCCGTTTTATGTTTTTTAATTTTCTTTTGTTGATTAACATGTTTTGTCATGTGATATGTTTTAAAGTTTGTTTGATTCAGTACAGTTCGACCCATCCGCTAACAATGCTGTTATGGGGGACAACATAATATGAATCTAGCACGATCTACACTAAAAGATAGAAATCTTTATTTTTTATAAGCACGACGTCACGTCGCAACGAATAAGGAACTGTCCTAATGAGCTCCTCCTCCGGTAGCGACACTCCTGAGTGTGAAAAGAATAGTAGCAACGACGGACTTAAGGTCCGAGGTCATGGGTGAAAAAAAAATTACTCGCATTGCAGTTAATACACTTATAAAATTGATTTGATTGCTGTTCTGATTAAAATTTTGTTTTTTTTTGTACGATTTTTATTGAATTTTGATGCATTGAAAAGCTACGGCCATTGAAAATGATCTTTTTTGTAAAATATGTCATGGATCATAACAACTTAACTTCTCTATAATGAGCTTGGGGGTTGAAAGAAATTGCTGTATAACAGTAAGCCCAGATGAACCACGTACACAAAATCTATATAAATAAAAATGTAAATGTTCGTATAGTCGTTTCTACTAATCTCCGAAAGCTCTCTAGCGATCGCTTTGAAATTTTGACAAAAGTTGACATTTGTATACGGAAATGTTTATATACTCGTATTTTTATTTATATATCGGAGTATATAAAAAAGTTTAGAAATAAGAAAAAATAACGTTCGCGCCTCCTGCAGCGGACACGGACAAACTAAACTTTGACAGATGTCAAATTTCATTTTCGACGTTTTGGAATTAATATTGAATATTAAATTATTAAGTCTATATAAGTAAAATATTAAATATTTTAATGTTTAATAATAAATAATAAATTTTTCACATACGTTTATTGAAAAGTCGAGACATGAACCCCCAATCAGCTGACGTAAAAGTTTATGAAGTTTGTCGGCCATTTTGTATTTCGAGAGCATCCGTTGTGTGCCGATATGTGCTGTGTATAAAAGAAAGTTGTGATAAAATTGACTTAAGTGATTGTGGTAAGTTGTTGAGATTATATTTAGGTTACAAAAGAATTTTAGTTGGATGTATTTCGGCATTTTTACGTTTATTTCAGAGTAACCGATAAATTTTGACACAAGTTTTAGCAGTTATTTCAAACTAAAAACTTTATTTTGAAAGTGACCTAAGTCCAATCCATTATTGATAATGTCCAAAAGTGCGATATTTCAAATGTTTGAGGGCAGTAATGAAGGTAATTTTAATTAACTAGTATTGATCCATATTTAAAAAGTAAATTTTACTTTTTTGACAGTCTGAAAATTGCTTTACTAATTATAAAATAAACTCCTCTATAATTCATATGCAAAGACTTGGAAACGAGTTTTGCAACAATTTAGATATTTTTAATATAAGTTTATATAGTATTCGCCAGAGTATCACAACAATATTTAGAAATAGCCACTAACTTTGTGCTCGCCTTTATTAATATAAAATTCCCACAAAATTCTCAAAAAATCCAATATTTGTTCTATGTTTGCGTCATTCCACCAAAAACAAATCTGAGTTCTTTACCTCTATAAAATAAGTCTTGGGCAATAACGTAAGTCTGCTTGGTGAAGTTTGGTAATATTTTGTGGTATACATACATAACATATATTGAACTTTAATATACATATAATTATTAAATCATTTTAAAACAATGATTGTAATTTATTATTACCACTGCTTTTTGTATCTTCATGTTAGTTTAAGATAAAGTTGAATTATTTGTCAATAATTGTAAGTACTTGTTGAACCTGTCACATGTTCATTTGTATATAAAGACACTGTTGTGTCGTTAATTAAATAAATAAATAATTTGGTGGAACATTAGAAGTACCCGTGGAAATATGGCAAAAAAAACTGAAAATTAAAATAAACTTTTACGCTGCTCAGATGCAACTAAAAACCTATAGAAGATTCAAGCCAACGGACGTCACTGAAATGAATACTTTTTATTTATAACTTTCTTTCTTCTTTTTCAGTGCAATCGATCTTTCATTTGAATTCAAATCATATAGTGAATTGATCTCTTGGAGTGACGCGACATGTGCTTCAGAGATACGGCGTGATGTTGGTATGTATATTTTTGACAAACGTCATATTTAATTTAAACGAACTGCCAATTTTTTGCTAATTTGTAACAAGATGTTTTAATTTGTCATTATTGTTAGTTTTTTGTATTGTATTTACCTAAATAACTTGATATTTATTAGAATCAAGCCTTACATCAAAGTCGATATAATAATTAAAATTACTGAACGTCGTTACAAGGTTGCATTGGGGCAAATTTGCCAACTGTCATAGGACTCATTCAGAAACATCAAACCGAATATATGATTAATTTGATCCCTTTCTTCCAGAGACGCAAAGAAATATACTGAGGGAATCCACCAAGCCAAATTCTCCTGTTTATAATTCCATATCCGTAGAACCTTTTGTCTTTTTGAGCAAATATATCTGGAGGACAGGCTGATAGTGGCTGAAAGAGGTCAGTAGAAATATCAAAGGTATCTTTTTTATATAGAATTTAATTTTATCTCTATGTTTATATTTCAAAATCTATCAAATCGTATGTAGAAATGGAGATTTTTTTAATTAGATCCAATTATCTATTTGTCTTCCCTTAAACTTTAATTAGTTACAATTATGTCTCTGTCTTCCCTTAACATTTAATTAGTTACAATTATCTCTCTGTCTTCCCTTAACATTTAATTCGTTACTTTTATGTTTCGCAATTTTATATGTTGCCTGAAATACTCTAGTTTGTGGCGACACGTAAAGATGTTGAAATTAACTACAATACAAATATGCGTGTCCAGCTGCAAAACGATCGATCAGCTGAGATATTCTCACATCAATTGCTGGAAATTGGAAACCGAAAGGTGCTGGTTGATATGACCTCAGAACGAAATTATTGTCTCATAACTTCTGCAATTTAGTGATGTCAAAAGAAGAATTGGTTAAAAAAGTATTTCCCAATATTCAAATCAATAATAAGAATCACGATTGGCTGAGTGAACTAGCTATTCTTGCCGCCAAGAACAAAGACGTCTACGAACTTAACAATATTATTCAGTTCCTTTTTTAATGTTTCGCAATTTTATATATTTTAACTTTCTTTCTTCTTTTTCAGTGCAATCGATCTTTCATTTGAATTCAAATCATATCGTGAATTGACCTCTTGGAGTGACGCGATCATTTGCGAGCACGGCGATAAACACGACAGACTGAGAGTGGCTGAAAGACATCAAAAATATTGTTTACCCACAAGCATTGTGAAATTAAACATAATGGAAACGTGTGCTTTCTCTTTTCTTTCTTTTCCATTTAATCAGACTGAGCCACAGCAACGCGTGGCCGGGTACAGCTAGTAATAAATAAATAACGAGTGCGCCGGTTTCAGAGCCAGTTTGTTTCTTTTTAAGGATATTTAGATAACAAAGCTCAAAAAGGTCATTTGACCATTACAACACAAAATACAATATATCAATAATCGCTGAATGCGTATTTTAAAATTTATATTTTTAATTGTGTCATATATTTTTGTGCTATGCCCCACTAAAGCCTTTCTAAAATTCTTATGCCCCCCCCCCCCCCCCCCCCCACGTAACGGTGACGCGACAAAGCGATCAATATACAATGAAGCGGCCTTGCATCACTCATTTTACTGTGGGCTGAAAGAAATAAATATAAGATCAATTAAAAACTAAAAATAGTATGTAAGTATGTGTTAAAATTAATTTAATGTGAAGTGAAATAAACGAAGACTTAACAATGCATATTTAAATTTATATGACACATTTACCTCACCGCAAAATAACGTATTTTTAGGTTAGGCGACTGGGTCTTTTATCCCAAAACAATAACTGTCAGATTTCGATCACCATTGCTGCCAGTACAAAGAAACGCCTGTACTCGTGAACCATGATACAAGTATACAGCTAAAGCAATCCGGATCACAGCTAACTTCAC
>OX463851.1:10562977-10650738 GCA_949825065.1 Odontocerum albicorne
GGGCTGGAGCGCATTTGGAAGGAATAACAGAGTTTTCAGAGAAAATCTCCCGTTATGTCTAAAAAGCAAAGTCTTCGATCAATGCATCCTCCCGGTACTCACATACGGCTGTGAAACGTGGACCCTTAACTCAAAAATAATACAGCGCCTCGTCACTACACAAAGAAGCATGGAAAGAAGTATGCTGGGGATAACAAAAAGAGATAGAAAGACAATTACGTGGATAAGAAGCCAAACGAAGGTCACAGACATAATGGAAAGAATACTCAAAAGTCAATGGGAATGGGCAGGACACGTGGTGAGAAGGGAAGACAATAGATGGACTAAAAAGAGCACAGATTGGATACCACGAGAAACAATCAGACCGAGGAGAAGACCTCAAAACAGATGGGACAGACCCTTCGTAAAATTCGCAGGCGTGACCTGGCAAAGAGAGGCGAGAGACCGCAAGATATGGAAGTCTTTGAAAGGCGCCTTTACCCAGCAGCGATCAAATCAAGACACAGAAGAACAATAAAGATTAAAACCAAACAAAACGACCAACAAGTAAATCTAAACCTGAACCCGACGTATTCACAAACTTCTATGCTAATTCATTCGAAAATAAATTACTACTTTAAAATAATATCTATGCTCTCAACTACTGAGGCTACTAATGTATGTACTAATAATTCCTTCTTTCCAGCATTTTAATACCACACCAAGTGTACCAATATGGTTAAAATCGAAGCATGTCATGCTGAGACAAAATCACTAGGTGTCCTCCAAAGCTGTACGGCAGACAGAAAACGGAGGTAGCCACTACCCTTATATGACAAAACCTGTCGGGTTTCACTAAGACAACCGGTGAACAGATGTGAAGTCCAAAAGTTAAGTCATAGGGGTGCCCTCACTCAGCAATGGGTAGAAAAAGGGCAGATAAAGATAAAGATAAATATATATATATATATATATATATATATATATATATATATATATATATATATATATATATATATATATATATATATATATATATATATATATATATATATATATATATATATATATATATATATATATATATATATATATATATATATATATATATATATATATATATATATATATATATATATATATATATATATATATATATATATATATATATATATATATATATATATATATATATATATATATATATATATATATATATATATATATATATATATATATATATATATATATATATATATATATATAATATTATAATCAGGAATGAGGACGTTACGAAAATATGCAGATTAATAGAAGACGCAATGCTTAAAATGAAGAAAGAAGCATTGAGATGAATCGACCATATGGAAGATTGAATAATAAAAGATTTATCAAAATAATCTAAACAAGTATGTTAGTATAGAAGACCTCCCAAAAATGATGTTTTTAAGTGCTTTCTACAGCTGCACACACCACTCATATCTTTGATACTAAGAGGCAGGTCTTTTCACACCACAGGACCAGCAAAGGCAAAAACTTTATCTTAATACCCCGCCCGATTGTATTGATTTGGAAAAACCAATTAATTTGATGAAAAAGAAATCAACCTCAAAGTTCTACTTCTCTCTGAAATAACATCCCTCACACACAGATTCAAAAGATATTTGTTAAATATATACTAATGAATTTGCGTTTTTTATTCTTGATTTCACACATTGCAAAATTGGATACTTTAAAATACGAGTAAATTCAATTTTTCATACAAAGACGATGAATATTTTAATTTTATAGCGTTTAAAATATGTCAACAGTTCTTGGAAACCGCGATATAAATCAAAACAATACCGTATAAAAACAATTAAAATTAAAGATCTTTTGTTTCCTTAAAATAATGTGTTCCTTGTACTATGGAAATGGATTCCTAGGAAAACGGAGATTTCGAAACGATTTATAATTTTTTCACATTTTATTAACCCTTTCTACTAAATCATCGTAGAATGGTCATTATGTGTTTCTTTCTCTTTTTTCTATTACGCTTCAAATTTATTATAAGTAGAAACAAGAATCCATAACCATTTAGTTATTTTTTCCTTTTTTACGCTTTCATATAATACTTTGTATGAAAAGTACAGAAAGCTTCAGAAACGAGATTGACCTCCCCTCCGACGGAGCGAAAAATCTGTATCTATGGAACGATGCGTCATTGACTGCAAAATAAACATTCTTAATTTTGATGTTAATAATTATTGACTGTCACGCTATTTCTCTGTTGGGGTAAGTAGAAACGACAGAGCGCCAGACTCTCCGATCACGACACACATGTTTCGCCTCCTCAATGTTCATACATCTTCTACAATTTCCCTGACATTTTACATTTCCTTCTTTAAGTTAAATTAAACCATTTTTTCCTTGATATTCATCTAACTCGCCTTCCATTAACATTTGCACTGTATATTCGTTTTGTATTACTTTCATCATTAATTTGTTCTACATGCTAAAAGTACAATATCTCAAAGTGCGCTTCTTCATTAATCTCAAACCATCAGTCTTAGGTTCGTATTACAATATTATCTAATCAGTCATATGTTCGTATTCTGTCACACATTGTCGCCTCGTTTATTCTACTCAGTGTACGTATTTTTTAAGTATTTTTTCGGCTTCTTTCAGTGTTTCTCACCTCCACGTTTTACTCTCATGTATGAATGTTGGTATCAAAATACTGATAAGGAATATCATTTTATGAGTTTTTGAGTTTGTTCGGCTCAAGTATATACCTATGTTTAATTTCCTCTTTGACTTTATTTCCTAGCGCTACACGCCTTTCAATATCCCCCGTAACTCTTCCATCCATGAGATGGAAATGAATACGGTACATAGTACTAGGAAAATATCGAATTACTTTTCTGAGGCCAAGATGAAATGCAAGCAACATGTCTAGTATTAACCATTTCATTGTTTGTCTGCCATACTGTATGTTTGTCAACCATACTGTATGTTTGTCTGCCATATTGTATGTTTGTCTGCCATACTGTCTGCCTTACATTTGGTTTTTATAACTAAAGATACGAGCTTAACATACTACAATGTATATTATAAAAAAATTAAGAATTCAGTTTAACATGGAGTTCTCGTTAAGTCTTCACGTGGGTACTTGTGTAGGGCTGCCTAGGGTATATTGATATTTGTGATACGAGTCTCTAAGTCATTTGTATGGGGAAAGGTTCTCGAATCTCTCTACGTTGCGCTGGTTTATAACATGTTAGAAATTGGAGCATTGGTGTGGATCACACTGAAATTTCGTAAATCCCAAAAGCTGGAGAAAGTCTAAAATTAATTTTCTATTTATTGTGGCTCTATTCTACAATGTTTTTTCCATACATATTGGAAAACGTATTTTTTAAGCCTGAGGAAATAAATATCTTAGGGTATATTCTTTAATTTTTGGATTGTTGATAAGAGCAACATCAAATCCAACTGTCATGAAAAATATATGGTTATATGTCCCTAAAAATTTTAAAAGATCAACAATATTGTTTTTTTAGACTGGCATTAAATAAATCAAACTTGCCATATGCTCTCATATTGTTTTTTTGGACTACGAAAATACTACTATGAAAATTTCGTAAAATGTTTTTAAATACATATTATCGTGTTTTATAGTGTTTGGTTTTTTCTACAGCACACTTATTTTTTATTTTTTTGCATAATATTTTATTCATCTTATGTTGTTATTGACTTTAGAAATGAGGGATTTGGAAGTTATACAAAGTATTAAGGTATGAAAGAATAATTGTTTTAACTCAGAATAAATTTTACATAATTATAAAACAACTATAAAAAATAGACCTTACAGTTTAGATAAATGGCTAAGCTCTGGTGTGGCAGGACTGCAAAGATTTATTTATAGCTGACATTTGACAAATCTGTATTCTTATTTACCTGAACATTGATTGGTTTGGTTTGGAATATCACTATCTAGCCAATCAAATTATATCAATACCTTCAAAAATAACTGAGTCGAACAAATATATTTAATATCAAGTCGCAAAAGTGGGATTTTTAACTTTATTCAATCTCTGATTTTGTTAAAAAAAATATACTGACCGCGTACAATATGCCAATAAACTCGACTTAAAAAATCTACACTATTGTACCATGTTCTAAATATTTTAAATTTCATCTTAAACCAGAAATCTCGGCCTTTAAATTGAATTGACAAACCAATTTATTCTTAAAAAAACAACTTTTTTTCCAAAATTTTTGAATTTTTTTCACGTCTTGAGAAACTTAAAGAAAAACCAAAGCGTTTAACATGTTCCATTTAAAAGTGTTCCATTTATAATGGAGGTTTATCATTATAAATACGAGTATTATGTCATTACAGAATACTCGCAACGTAACTGATTGAGTTTTGTCTGAAAGTTCTTTTACTTTTTTTGCTTAATATTTTTGACTTATAATTGATTTTTTTTAATAAATACGCGATTTAGTCATAATTCAACTTGATTTTTATAAAGAAAACTATTTAAGTTGCTACTCAAAAATATCCAGATATTAAATGAACAAAATAAAATGTAACATTATATTTTTTTATAAAATATAAATAAATTGATTATATTTTCTTCCATATATATGTGTTCAATAATGTACCATTAAAACCAAAAACTTGTAAGTGCTATTTTTTGTAGCACTTGTCACTATTAACAGCGCTTCAAAAATGACATATGGAGAAGCTTTCGCGTTTCAGTACAATACTTAATTCATATGAAATTGTTTCCGAAGCCTGCCAGTTATACTCGTACCATAGGGCATAGATCACAGAACTTCCGAGTTCTTAGCAACCATGCAAACCATTATGTAAATGCGTTAAATGATAGTTGAAATTGTCTAGATTTAGATTTTTTAAATATTTTCCAAATAAGGTTAGATACATTTCGAAAATTATAGTATAAATGTTACCAAAATTCTTAATCTTATGTTACACTAATGGCCTGTTCATTGGGAATTTAATGTCATCAACACTGCATGTACCATAATGGTTTATTGAAATAAATATTGTGCTTGATAAAATTTTTTAAACAACTTTTTAATCATTTTTTTTATATATACCTAACATACATGGTTTAGGTTTCCAAATATACGCTAAAATATTTTTTTTTTGTTTAATTATTATACGTAGCTTTTCCGAAACATTCGAATCGTTGTAAATTCTTAATATTTTCAAAATCAACATAATTGAGTTAATTAAGCAAAACACAAGCAAAAATCCCTGAAATCAAAATACCTTTCCATTTATGAAAAATAAAAGCTGTTGTCCGTTATTGAATGGGCAAACATTAAAAGGGATTAATGCTTTATTATCTCAACATTCCTACCCCGCAAGGAACACGGCGCGGCGGCGGCGTGATGATATTTATATGTGTATATGGTATGTATTATATTATATCTCAACATTCTTTAGAGGTATGCTAAATTGAAGTGCATGGCCGTGTTTTAATGCGATAGTCCTGTTTATTTGGTCTCCGGCTGAAACCCCGCGCTGTACTACTACTGCCCTCGAATTACACGGTGTTTTTCCACGGAGCATTCACCTAGTATTTGAGAGTATAAGAACACTTTTGAATTGGGTAATATCTACTCTTTCAAATAAAAAATAATAATTATTAATTCTGAATTCTGTTTTTTTATGATGGTTATTTAAGTTTAAATAAATCTTTAAGACGGTCACCTACATTACTTATAACACTTTCGTTATACACAATACACCCTGACGGGTTCATTGCCATGTGGCAATAACTTCTTACCAACTTCACTTTAAAATAAATTGGATTTGAAAGATAATTGATTCTACAGCCCTTGCGTTGGAAGACAGACATTTTATCAACTAGGGGTAACGGAAGTCGTCAAAATAACCAGAACAAAAATATTAAAATTGGCCTTACACGCTATGAAATTATTGACGTGCTTTATAACATTTGGCCTTATTTACGTTGATTAATAGGGACAAAACTAATGAATGGATAAATATGTAGGTATGTTGTATTCACACGACAAATTTTAAAAATTGTATTAGGGAGCGAAACACTTATAACAGCAGACTTTTTATTTTGTTACCGAGATTTGTCAAAATGATTGCGGGATCGTGGAAGATCTTTATTTGTTAAAGAGGGGTCTCTCAAAAGAGTAATTAAGCTTTCAAATGCATTGGCTTCTTTAAATAAACTTATTTGTTTGGAATATTTCTCTTTTGAAAATGTCACTTTCGTGCATCGTTCAATACATTTTTTAATAAAGGTATTTTTTCTCATATCCCAAATATTTTTTGCTTATTTTGTGACTCGTATGCCATCAATACATACCCATATTTTGTTTTGTGTAATTTTACGTTTCATAAACACTTAATTCATTGATTAAAACTTAGCATTTTTATCTTTCCTTTTTCCTTCATATCTATGTCTTTCTCCTTTAGAACCATGACATCCCCCCACATATTGCAAATCACATAATTAACAGCTCTTTTATGTATTTGAATCTCTTCTATGACCTTTCTCTTGACCGAATCCAACAAAATAAGGTTAGACAATTCTGTTCGGTAATCGAACATCTGCCATTCTTCGTACATGGCCAAATCACTTCAACTGAGATTTCTTAATGGAGAGATAAATAAGTGACGTATTTAAAGATGATTTGATGTAAGAGGTGCTTCAAACGCTTATTTAAGAAATATAACATCTCTGAATGACCAAATATTTCTACCAATAACTCATATTTTGTTGTCTTTTCCCAGTATTTGGTGATATTTGCGAATATTTCGTTTAACTGTTTTATTCATTTGTTTTTGTTTTTTTTATATTTTTAACATAACTTTGGAATCTTTCACCCAAAAATTAGCACGAATCTTCGTAACTGTAGTTTTGTTGGCTGAAAGAGATAACCTTGTGGCAATAAACTCGCCATTTGTTTACTTTGCAATAAAATGTTCAAATACGTAAATGCCATCTCCCCACCAACTCCAAAGAAATTTTATAATCTATCCTTCCATTTCAGTGTTTTATGACAATGAACTAAATTAGGACGAGAGATAAATTTGTAGACCACCAGTTTTGTGTTCAAGCTGAACATTCATATTATAAGTTAAATCAGACTCACAATATGTAATAGGAGAAGTCCATGTAATATTGAGGGTAAAAAGAAGAAGGGGTTATTACAATTTTAATATAAAATTAATAAAGAAGAACAAGATGAAAATCTTTGAACAATTCATATAATATTCGTATTTAACTATTTTAAAGATTTTTTATTAAATCCTTTTTATTAAAGTAGTTTTGGATGTGACTAAAATTTTATGGGCACTGCATTGCGGTATTAATTTCCATGCTCGAGTAAGTTTGTTTCAGCGTTCAAAATTAAGTTGCCCTCGATCATTTTGATTCTAAGTTTAGTTATTATTCAAAGTGCGCTAAAGCGTATTCTCCGTTAAATTTATTTTTTCTAGAAAACTCAATTCCCTGTTACATTTAAAAAAATATATTTCTTAGAGAAAAATCTGTTGAGAAATGATTCATTCGTAAGAAGAAAGAGAAATTCAGAAGGAAATTCCTTTAAAAGGAAGTTTACTAAATATATTTGATTTTTGAAAATACTACAACATAATATCTATTATTTATTTTATTAACTAATTCACAACTTTTACCCAACCATTCTAACCAAAATCACTAATTCATTATAGTTATTATTATCACTATGGACCGCAGTATGAACAGTTGATATATACGAGTATGTCAAGTGTAACTGTCATACGTTCATAAATAATTCGTTCGTTAATGTACTTGATTATTTAAACGTTATTGTACTGAACTTTTTCGTTATTGTGTTATTCGTATAAATTATTGATACATATTGCCAAACTAATCAGCCTTTCAATGGTGGGATTTATTTTCAAATTTTTAAAACCATCTCAGGGAACAAAAGCGATTTAGCTTACTTACGAGTACATCGCCTTGGTGAGAAAAATATTAGAATAAAATTCTAGTGTATGGACTCTTCGTTGTACGGTCAATTCCATTGCATTAGAGATAATCCAACATGGGTTTATGCACCACGTCAACTTTAAAATTGATCTCAAAATAAATAATACTATATATAAATTATTTCTTATCACCTAACTTTAATTTATTAAGCTTCTCTGATCGGCAAATAATAGTAGACTTGATCCTACCTTTTTAAGTTCATGAATTAAATAATTGATTTTTGGAACTCCTGAAAATGATTATTATTCGAATGTCGACAAGAATTACCAGGCAGGAAGACATATTTCTGTGTGAAAATTATAAAATGAATCATTTTGCAAATTCTCCCTTACCTTGACTCCATAGGATCTGAAATGAGTACGCTGCAGTCTCAGCTATCTTTAGAGGCACATAAGTGGTATGTGAAAAGGCACTTTCAAATATCTAAGCCTTGAAACGGAATCCCGCATATCTTTCGAGGATTTTTAAAGATTTTTTTGAACTGCTTTTCAATAGATTCTTATATTTTTCCGTGCTTGAGGAGCTATGTTAATTTATAGAATTGGATGTTTGTGGGACGATTTTGACTTTTGGTTGCGCTTTTGAAAGATGTGATCCGCTCATAAAGATGCAACTTGCAACAACAACATTGGGCACAATGATTAATCAGATGCGATATCAACCGAATGTTGTTGCCATACTTGCACAGTGGCGAGTGCTCTGCGCCAATCCTCCATTTAAAGAGATTTTATTTTGTTCCACCTACATGGATGAGTAGATAATTCACCCTGTAATGTATGTATTGCAATTTTGTTAAAATTACGAGTATAAAGGTGTTGCAATGTGAAAATCTCTTCCAATAAACCAGAAAAATGTTAAAGCAGCTTTTAGTAAAAACCAGACGAAGAAATTTAAAAAATAATTGTGTGGCAGTGGGAATCGATCCCGCAAACACCGTGCTGGAAGACAGTGGTCTTACTAATTAGGTTCTGACAGTCTGAATCGATCCCGCAAACACCGTGCTGGAAGACAGTGGTCTTACTAATTAGGTTCTGACAGTCTGAATCGATCCCGCAAACACCGTGCTGGAAGACAGTGGTCTTACTAATTAGGTTCTGACAGTCTGAATCGATCCCGCAAACACCGTGCTGGAAGACAGTGGTCTTACTAATTAGGTTCTGACAGTCTGAATGTTTTTATTAATTTTCTAATGAAAATATACAATACAATTTCATTTGAAAGGGAAACCAAACTAAAGAGAACAAACACGTTAGAAAAACATAGTTTTGTGAATATAGAGAACCACTTGATAAAGCCATGTGTATGACAAAAAACTTCTTGGAATATTTCAAAAGAGATAAGGAAGCTTATTTAATAACGCAATATACTCGTACTATATATTATTTTCTCATATTTTTTCTTACTTCTGATCAATTTTCATGTTCATTTGATTTTTCATATATACGGTTTCGTTTGGTTGTTACTGCACTGCGTGTATCCATGTATTACTTAGGTTTGCACATCAGTATTTTTTTAGATAATGGAAGAGTGAAGAGATGTATTGAATGGCATGAAGTGGTAGGCAACAAGCTCATTGGGGCACTAAAACATGTATACTCTAGCCAGATGGTATCAATATCTGCTAAGGCTTACTCAAACTATTTTGGATTTATGTTGAATATGTCTAAACACTAATTTGTTTTACTTAACAATATTTATCAAAATCTACTTAATGGTACATAATAGTATTTTTGTACCAGCTTTGATGTATGAGAGCGAAACGTGAACATAGAATAGGACTGAAAAGAGTCGAATAAATGCACCAAAAAAATACATAAGTTAACAATGTATTACAAATATAGAAGGGCTTAGGGATGAATGTGAACTTAAGGTTTATGTATTGAGTACGATTAATAAGAGCAATCTGAGATTGTTTGGGCATGTAAAACAAATGGACGAAGAAAGAAAAGCAAACAAATATAAAGTTCAAATGTGAATGAAAGGCGTTATAGAGGAAGACCAAGAAAAGTATGTTTGGATCAAGTGAATTATATTTTGAAAGAAGGAAACGTAGAAAATCAGAGAATTCATAGTTGTTTGAAGAGGTATATGGACGTGGAAAAAGCGAAGGGTGTGTGTCTAAATTTGAAAATCGGACGGTCTGTCATCTCTACCTACTTCGTCAAAGAAATGGCGTGAAGGTATATAAATGTATGCACTTTATTGCCTTAAAATCTGGAGTTAGTTAATTATTACTATTGAATAAACATTTTTCGACAAATCGATAAAGGTTTTGATATACTCGTATAATCTAAAAATATTTATAATAACTTGATGACGCAACCTTAAAATATTTCCTTCACGCCAGTAATATTTTTGCGTCACTCTTTCAAAATGGATTCCCTCTACCTCCGATTGAGTGGCGCTCTATTAATATATTTTATATAATCAAAATAAAATAAAGGTTGGTATCTCAATTTGCTCCCGCTCGTCCTTGACACAATTTTATTGTCCGTTAATTAAAGGAGTGCCTTAACGGCCCGGCGTGTCTGTAATGGTGTCGTAAAATGCTCTCTGAACTTCCACGAAGATTCGAAACATTTGTCGTTATATACTGATTTTTTCTACTTTAATCTTCTTGGTGACATTTTAGTCTCCATTTATTTTCAAACTTTAAACATTCCCTTCTATTGTTACTTGAGAAATATATATTCTCTCTTTCACTCAAGCTAGACCCGTAATTTAAACTAAATACTAAATCCAACTAAAAATAGGTTTATTAATAACGCCATTTATAAACATATTCCGAAATTGTTTATATATGTCAACATACATAGCAGAATATACATTTACGAGATGCTATCAAATGGTTTGGGCTCATCACATAATTTCCCTCGATCGAGATACACCCTACCAATATGAAGTCCGGCCGCGAGCACATCAGATCGAGATACACCCTACCAATATGAAGTCCGGCCGCGAGCACATCAGATCGAGATACACCCTACCAATATGAAGTCCGGCCGCGAGCACATCAGATCGAGATACACCCTACCAATATGAAGTCCGGCCGCGAGCACATCAGATCGAGATACACCCTACCAATATGAAGTCCGGCCGCGAGCACATCAGATGTTTTTCAGCCCAAACCCTAACTAATATACTCGTATATTACCAACAAAACTGTCTCTCTTGAGATGTTGTCTTACAGCTACCTTCCAATATTTTTAGGTCTCCCTGAGGGACGACTGGTAGTGGGTATTTCTTGTATTGAAATGTTAAATCCCACCTATATCTCCATCTTTTTGGAGATCTTCTTTGAGAACAACTGCTACAAGGTATTTCATGCATTACCATTTTTCTGATACAAAACTACCCCTTTTGTTTTGACTGTAATGCTCTATGGGTTTTCATTTTATTAATTCTGACCAAACTTACTGTTTTTCTTGTATCTGCTCTGAACTCTATTCCATAAGTCATGATTGGCATCACACATTTGTAAATTTTGAGCTTTATTTATGTTACTTTGTATCTTACATTGCCGCTGAGTAAACTGGCACTTAGATATTTCAATTCGATCAATGGTTCTATAGATTTTTTCAATCATGATTTGCATCTCACTGGTTTTTTGAAAATGTTAAATATATATATTTTTTTCTACAGATATTCCCATATTTATTTATTTATTATTTTGTGTATATGGTTATACATGGTACATGTAGTGAGAATATAATTATAAAGCAATATCTTGCAAATTATTTATCTTTCATATTTTATTTTTGTAATGCGAATAATATATATGTTACTCTCTAAAAAATTTTTTTTATCAAATTTTCCATGATCTTATACAGTACCTACGAGTATTATTTGGTAACAGCATTAATTATTATTTTGAAATATATGAAATCGTTCGGCTCAGTAATGAAAGAGGGCGTAGAAGAATCGGCAGACTGAAATTAAGATGGATTGATGGGGCGGAGGACTGTCGTGCCTTGGGAGTGACGATTTGGTATCGCGTATAATGGGAAGAAGCGAAAGAACCTGAAGAAAGCTAAGACCTATTTTGGGTTGAAACGAGGATGATTAATTGTTTGAAACAAAGTTGCTTATGATAATATCTTATAAATATTCAGTGAAAATAGAAAAGCATTATCCGTCCACAGAAAGAGAGAGTAAAAGTACTTGGGACATAATACGAATAAAAACATATGTCATCCTTCCTCTGAAATTGCTCAGCAAATCTCAAAGCCGACGAAATACGTGAAAAATATCAGAATGAACTTTTAAATATCGTAATTTTAAAAGTGATTTGTCTCAACTCGGAACGTTTACATTAAATACGAGTATAATAAGATATAAAACTACAATTTTAATCCATAACAGAAATACTCGCATTTGTAGTCCTAAATCAATGTTCTTATGTATGGTTAATATACTCGTACCTAATAACTAGCCAAACTGTCAAAAGTTGACACATACGAGTAAACAGAAAGAAGTTTCTGCTTAAATGTGAATATTGTCACCATTTTCGTTGTAGGTAATTTTATGTATAAAAGCAATTGTGAATGACATTGGGTGCATTTCGGACAAAGGCAACGAAAGAGCATCAAAAACTTTCAGATAATGTTGCAAATACCACACACAAATGGATGCGTTTGTAGTTAAATTAAAGACAATCTGTTTTAAAACTATAATTTATTTAGATCTTTTACAAAAAGATGTTTATAGGCCCTAATAAATGTTTTAAAAGTAAAATAACGCCAACCACCCAAAACTATCCAAAAGTCAACAACAATACAATGGTTCCCGCTCAAATCAGTGTTTTATCACAATTTACGCTGATATTTTAAAAAATTTGAGTCCATCCATTATTTGACTACACGTAATTCTTCGTTAGCCTTTGAAAATACATCATCCCATGTTCGGCCCTCGAACAGAAGAACCGTGTCGTCCGCAAAAGTAATAATCTTACCCCTGATAGAAAGATTATACAACTGATGGGCATATATCAAGAACAATATAGGTCCCAGAACACTACCTTGGGGTACTCCGAAACTCACAAAAAGAGGCTCACCAAAAACACTATCACCCAATTTGACTCTCTGAGTTCTATAGATAAGTATGAAGAGAACCAACTAGAAGAGCGCCCACATATGTCCACCTCCATCAATTCGGTAAGTAATATTTGGTGAGACACTGTATCAAAAGCCTTTGCAAGGTCCAAAAAACTGCCAAACATGCTTTCTTATTATCCAAAGTGGTGGTAACGCTGCTTACGAGTCTAAGCAAAGCAGTTTCAGTTCCCACATTTTTTTGGAGCCCAAACTAATTAGGAAAGATAATGTGCATATTGAAAAATTTCATTAGTCGGTCCTTCACTATTTTCTCAATAATTTTTGAGAGAATGCTTAATTAAGATATGGGTCTATAATTTTTTAAATCATCCATTGAGCCTCCCTTGTGTAGTGGGACGATATGCGAACGTTTTAATGCAGTTGGGAAAGTTACACTCCTAAAACTCAAATATATTACATGTTTCAGTGGTAGTGCTATAAATCTTTGAGTGTGTTTTACCATTGCAGATGTAATCTGATCAGGCCCCGGGCGTTACTTGCCTTAAGTGTATTAATACTATATTAGCTAAAACTTCTTTTTCCGACGTTGGCGTCAGATAAAAAGTATATTCGGGTACTTTTAAAGAATGAAGAATAGCGTTTTTCAATGACTGTTCAGTCGTTTTGTTCCTATCAATTATGTTACGTGAGAGATTATTGCCTACATTGGCGAAATATTCGTTAATAACACTACAATTTTTTTGTGGTTCTTATGTCAAGATATTTTTGTGCCATCAATGTTTTATGTAGAAGGGGCATTTTTCTCTCTCACTGTACCGGTTATGTCCCTGATAACAATCCAAATTATCTTTTGAGCATTGTTTGAGGCTTCAATTTTTGCTCTATAGTAACTTTCCTTTGCCTTTTGGATGAGTTTTTTCATATATTTCTGTATTGCTTGTAAAATGTTATTGAGTGTGGATCACTGCATGTTTTGAGTTCCCGGTGCAGACGATCTCTTTTGCGTATACAATAAATCAATCCATCAGTAATCCAAGGTTTGAGTTTTGTGTACCTTCTGCTTTTAATGTGTATTGTCTGTGTGGCTGAGTTGATATGAGAGTTAAAAGCATTAATAAAGCTCTCCAGAGCTTCATTTACATTATGGGACTTGAGAGTATCTTGCCGATTCTCCAAATCAAGGGAATGCAAGAGCTCCGGTATGTTCGTAATTCTTTCATTTTTCATGCCCATCCTTATTTTTCTACTTGCCCCCTCTGAAAACCCCAATATAATTGCGTTATAGTCAGTAATTGTTGTCTCATACACTACTGCTCAAGCCTTCTGCCGAGTTCTCACCATTGCGTGATCAATGCAGGAACCCGAGCCCAAAGTCACGCGTGTGGGAGTCGTGATATAAATAATCGATCCATGAAAAGTCATGAGCTCTAGGTAATTCAAGGTATTTCTTTGATCTTCCATCAATATACCAATGTTCACACCCCCCACAAGCACGCCTCTCGATAACTCTGCCTAATCAATTGATCGAGAACCACCAAAAAGGACTCGATGTCATGCATATGTGGAGGACGATAAACAGGAAATATCACTATCAAGAAAGACAATTGATCAGAAGTCCAAGGGATGCTAATTTTATGAAATTGTACGTGGATAGAGAAGTTTTGGATGGTTTTGTCTATAATATTATATTACGCTTTATATGTGAAATAGTACGCTTGAGAGTTATATAAAATATTTTTGTATATTTACTATTTCAATATGATTTCATCCATAAAACATGTCTCAAATTAATATATACTCAAATTAATAAGACACTCAAATTAATATCGCAAACATCAAGCAAAACTTTCAAAAAATATCAACAATACCTTAGTTCCCGCAAAAATGAGTATTTTATAACAATTTACGATGAAATGATGGAAAATAACAGATTTCTTGAAGATTCTGTCTATAATATTATTAAATAATTAGCTGTACCCAGCCACGCGTTGCTGTGGCTCAGAATGGTTAAATGGAAAAGAAAAAAAAGAGAAAGCACACGTTTCTAATATGTTTAATTTCACAATGCTTGTGGGTATACAATACTTTTGACGTATTTTAGCCATTCTCAGTCTGTCGCGTTCATTCTGTTGAGAACGAAGCAAATCTGAAGCTGCAGAACGCGATCGCCGTGCTCACAACCATGCATCCTCAAGTCTGGCTGCACGTCACTCTGCTGCTCTCGGCACGTATTTGAGTCATTCTTTGTCTGATTCGCTCGTTCACTGATGCCCGTTCTTCCTCAGTTTGATTTGTAATTATTCGTCGCACTGCTTCCGCTCCGCGAGTACGACGACCTAAGTTTGATCTTCTGCGAGGCATTATTTTGATGAACTAAAGCAGATCGATTGCACTGAAAAATAAGAAAGAAAGTTATAACAAAAACATATAAAATTGCGAAACATTGAAAAAGGAAAATACACGAACTAAAAAACAAAGTAAAAACAAAAAATGTATATTATCAAAATAAAAGTCTAGTTTTATAACACCTTTTGTATATTACGAGTATAACATTAAAACGTTTATTTGGGTCTACAAAGACGTGTTCTAATTGGTTGCTTATATCACACACGTGAAATGCCATTTAAAGATTGGTTTGGGATTACAAAGACATATTTTAATGGATAAACCCATATGATTAATGATTTTAAACGCATTTTGCTTAGAACAAGTATACTTTTTCTTAAATAAACATAGATTTGCTATGTTATGCCATAAAATCATGATTTGGGGCTATAAATGCATGTTTTATGGGTAAAGTCATATTAAAAGTATAGGTTTCTATCACATCATATTTAAAATATTTATTTTACTGAAAAATAATATATTTAAACCACAATTTGAGTGATTAAAAATGAAATCATCGAGCAGTATGTAATTTTTTAACATTTCAGCGTAAATTGTGATACCCTCAATTAGCGGGAACTTATCTACGAGTATTTATGACTTGTTAGTTTTGCTTCTTGTTTGCGATTTTTTTAAATTTTAAAACATTTATTTGGCCTACAAATCTATCTTTTTGTATAAATTCAAAGTTTAGGTTTACATGACTTGTCCCTAATGTAACTTTGATTTCGGTCTACAAATATGTGTTAGACTGATTGTTTGTTTATTAACGTAAAATACCATTTAAACATTAATTTGGACGTACAAATAAGTATTTTAATGGATAAAAACCTGTTAAAACTTTCTTTCAAAACGTAGTATGCTTAAAACCACTATTTCCTTTAAAGAAACATAGTTTAAACCACAATTTGAGCAATCACAGACAAAACCATCGAAAAATGTGTAATTTTCTAGCACTTCTGCGTAATATGTGATTAAACAATCATTTTGCGTAAACCACGGAATCTTTGTTAACCTTTGATAGTTTGACCGATTGGCCGATTGCTTGCTATATTATACCCTAACATATAAACATTGATATTTGGGGCAACAAATATACCTTTTAATTTATAAAATCATGTTAGATATACTTATAGGTTTAAAACGCATTATGCTTAAACAACTATTATCCTTAAAAAATATACATTTCAGCCACAGTATGAGCGACTAAAGAGAAAAACATGGATAAATGTGTAATTTTTTATTATTTCAGTGAAATTTATGATAAAACACTTTTTTTTGTGGGATTCAAGGTATTGTTATTAACTTTTGATAGTTTTGCTTGTTGTTTGCGATATTATACCGTATAACTATTCATTTGAGTATAAATAAATGTTTTATGGATGAAATCAAATTGAAATTGTAGGTATACAAAATATACATATAACCTTCAAGGAAATTTTCATCCATAAACATGTATTTTATGGATGAAAATTTCATGATTTAATCATATTATGATTTAATCATATTGAAATTGTAGATATACAAAAAAATATACTAAATATAACCCTCAAGCGCACTTTTTTATTTAAAAAGCATAAGAATATGGACAAAATCATCAACCAATCTTTAATTTTCTAACATTTCAGCGTAAATTATTATAAAACACTCAATTTTACGGGAATCAAGTAATTGGTATCAACTTTTGGATAGTTTTGGCTGTTGTTCATGATATTTTACGATTAAAACATTTATTTGGGCCTATAAACATCTTTTTTTGTAAACAATCAAGAGAAAATATAACTTCAAATGCACCCAGTTGACTTAAGCATGTGACATTCGCAACATTATCTTATAGTTTCTGATACTCCTTCGCTGCCTTCGACCGAAATGCATTCAATGTCATTCACAACTACTGCTTTTCAATGTAATGGGTAATACTGCTTTTCAATGCAATGTAATCTTACATTTTAGCGAAAATTGTGATAATACGCACATTTAATCAGAAATTTGGACAGTTTGGCTAGTTGTTAGATATAAACCATAAATACAACGATTTAAGACTACAAGTACCCCTTTTATGGATAGAATCATCAAATTAATCTATATAAATAAAAATGTTAATGTTCGTATGTTAAAAATCTTCAATCTCCGAAAGTTCTTCACCGATTGCTTTGAAATTTTGACAAAAGGCTGCATTTGAATACGTGCATGTTTATATATAATATATCTGTTTTTATATACAGTTATATATAAAACAGACGATATAATGGGAGCGCCCTCTGTTGAACGTAACGGCAACACACGCAATATAGATTTCGATTTATTTTCATTTTGATTTCGAATATTAAATAATAAGTATTAAATAATTAAATATTAAATATTAAATGTTAAATAATAAATAATAAATAATAAATAATAAATAATAAATAATAAATAATAAATAATAAAAAATAAATAATAAATAATAAATAATAAATAATAAATAATAAATAATAAATAATAAATAATAAATAATAAATAACAAATAATAAATAATAAATAATTAATAATAAATAATAAATAATTTGTCTTTGATCGCTCAAATTGTGGTTTAAATGTATATTTTTATAAGGATAATAAGGTTTTTAAGTATAATTCATCTTTGATTGTAATTTCATCATCTACGATTAGTAGAATTTCCTATAAAAAAAAATGGTGAATTATGTCGAAATACTTGAACAAATAAAAATTTTATTTTATCGCTGGGCCAAATTTTAAAACGTTTGTCCCATCTCCAAATAATAAAATGCCTCTTGTCATCATAACCATCACGACATGTCGCGTCACGCTACAGACGTCTTACTAACTTACCAACAGGAGTCATACAATTTTTTTTTAAATTAATAAGATTTGCATTCATACCATCATGTGGTTTCCCTATACAGAGAAGACAGAGTGGCAGATTTTATTATAGTGACACATGTCGTTTTCCTCCTCAACATCCGTAGACCTTTTTATACAGATACTCTGTTTACATTTTCATCTTCCAAAATATAACTCATTTGACACCACTATACTTGCCTTGGTCTACCTCTACCATGCCTTCTACTCATATTTACACTTTTTTGTTGGTATTTTATTATCCTAATTAATACATAAATGTTGAATTCCCCTTCAGTCTGTATCACTTCATTCTGTATTCTATCATACGTCGTCCTCCCGTGTATTATTCTAAGTACACACATTTCTACAGCATTTATACGGCTTTTTTCACTTTGTTTCCATACCCACGTTTAACTCCCGTACATCATCGGTACTTAAATACTTAGATTTAAGTTACTAATAACAACACGTTAAATTACACTACAACTTTCTTCTACAAGCTATTGGCTAAAACTCTACTTTAAGCCGGCCCAGGAGTAATATTTGAAATATTCAATTTCCTCACCTTATTTTCAAATATATCCGTAAATACGCGAGAAAATTTGTTATATAAGCATTATTTAATTTTTATTTATATAAATCAATCAAGTCAATAGTTTAATAGACTTCACATATGGTGCGGCGTGAATATTTTAAAACTATTAACATTCCACGTACCTAAGCTTTCACCCTTTCCATCAATTCATCATCTACCTCTCCCGACAGCGAAGTATATGTAACACCCAAAATACCTATCCATAATACCTCGCCATTTACCGTACCCGTTTATATTACGTATATATTTGAATATTTCAAGTTTGGCTATTTTTTGCTGTCCCAATATATGATGGATACTTCGTAAAATGCCTGCGATAAATTTGATTAAAAATAGAAGAAAAAATCGAGATGTATTTTTTTAAATACAAAATATTTCCATATAGAAAAATTGCTTAAACATCTTGATCTATCCATTGTATCGTATTGTACTTTTATTTTATAAAATATTAGCAAGGTGGTTAATTTATACGTGGCAATCTATTTTTTTAAATTCTAGCCTTTCGAGTTTTTTACCATGTGGTAATCTTTTCCAACCAACCAGAAATATGTTTTAATGGCGCATAAGTGAAAAGCATTTTTTTTTAATCTGGGTTCTAACGGATATCGAACCCGCAACCTTCGGTTCGGCAGACAAGCGTCTTACCACCAGGCAACGGAGGTCGTCCTTTTTCAACCAAAGAGGAAGGTAATAAAATAAGCGTTAAGCTAGACATATTGTAAAAATATAGATACAACGGGAATCGATTCCGCAACCCCTGAGATAGAAAACAGGCCGCTCATAAACTAGACCACTAAGATCATAAATTAATGTTTTCAGCAGGTTTTTTTTGTTTAATTTTAATTTTTTCGACGAAATATGCAAAACACTCCCTTGGGTAACTAGGCGTTTGCCGGTTCTTAGGTAGGTATGTTTGTTTTCACAAAAGAAACAACTAAAAAACGTATGTAGGGCAGTCATAAATAAAATAAAAATCCCATCATAATCACAATACACCAAAAAAGGCATTTAAATAAGAAATATTAATTTTAAAAAGGATCAATCACTGATTTGTGGACACAAAAAAGCATTGAATAAATCCACAAGAATTAAGAAAAAGAGAACTGCACACGAATAACTTCTCCATTTCAATAATTTTAACCCAATTCGAGTTTTCATCTTGTGTTGACGTTATCCCTTACCAAATCTGGTCTGATGTTTTCGCTCATTTCTTAATTTTAGTTTTTTCTATATTAAAATATTTTACGACTTAATGAAATGCTTTAAATAACTTACGAGTAAGAACCAACTACAAAACTTTTTTGTCCAAAGGCCGTACGTATATATTGTATTTTTCTCAATTTTCAATTTATTTTTCTTATTTTATAAATGGTTGTTCCAATGTTACAATCTTTTCTAAATAATTGTTGTTGACAAGACATCACTGCAGCAGAATGGAAGGCCTAGTGAGAGTTCGTTCTTCATTGATATCTGTAAATTTATTTTACAACTTTCAAAACTGCTCTTTGTGCTTATTAACATTAATTTTTAATTATATCCCTCAAGATATTATATTTTAAAAACTGTTTTCCAGTCATTTTTCCGAAGATAAAATTACGTTTTTTTTCTTGACATTCTCTAAAACAAATTTTCTTAAACATAATCCAGCTTACACTAAAAATATTTCCTTCAAGTGATAAAAATATGGAGAATAATTTAAGAGCAAAATATAACTCACGTAGGATCTTTACTAAATCATGTATGGTAAGTCTGCAATCTGTTCGATATTTCCCACCTGCGCTGCGCGTACTTAATAGGTTAGTCAAAACATTTTGAAAGCGACATCTATGGAGCAGTAGAAAACCCAAAATTTTTACGCCATTTTAATATTTCATCTTTCATAAGAACGTACTCAAAATTTCATTTCGATCTGTCAATTCATTCTTTGTTTACAAGCCATTTGAAGTTGACGTGTCAGTGTATTTTTTAACAATGGAAAAATCCGAATATCGTGCAGTGATTAAATTCTTTGTTTTGGAAGGTTTATCGGCTACTGAGATCGATGCAAAGATGGTGAAAGTATTAAAGGAGTCTTCTCCTTCATTTCCAACTGTTCACCGATGGGTTTTGGAGTTTAAGCGTGGCCGTACAAGCGTTGAAGATGATCCACGCTCAGGACGTCCAAAAAGTGCATCAACATCAGAAGTCATAGCGAAAATACAGGATATGGTTTTGAAAGATCATCGATCGACTATGGATGTGATAGCTGACACCATAGGCATCTCACATGGAACAACATGGCATATTTTGGCTGAAGTTTTGGGTTTCAAAAAACAGTGTGCACAATGGGTGCCGCATTTGCTAACAATGCAACAAAAACACGTTCGAATGCGACTTTCTGAGCAACATTTGGAGCAATTTCGAAAGGATAAAAAGGATTTTCTGCGTCGATTCATCACTATGGATGAGACTTGGGTCTGCCACCATGATCCTGAATCAAAACAAGAGGCTAAGGAGTGGTGTGAACCAGGCACTTTGGCTCCGAAGCGAGTTCGTGTCCAGAAATCGGCCAAGAAGGTGTTAGCGTCAGTTTTTTGGGATGCAAAAGGAATTTTATTGATAGATTATCTCCAAACTGGTAAGACATCAACTCTGATTATTATTGTGACCTTTTGGACCAGTTGGATGAAAAAATTTGTGAAAAAAGACCCGGTTTGCAGAAGAAAAAAATCATTTTTCATCAAGACAATGCACCTGCTCACACAGCTCAAAAAATCATCGCGAAAATCAGTGAATTGGGGTACGAATTGTTGCAGCATCCACCCTATTTGCCAGATTTAGCTCCCTCTGACTTCTGGCTGTTCTCACACCTCAAAAAATTCCTTCGTGAAAAGCATTTTTCATCAAACGAAGAGGTTATAGCCGTCGTAGAGGAATATTTTGCAGGCCTTCCAGAAAGTCACTTCCGTGATGGGACAACAAAGTTGGAAGATCGTTGGACCAAGTGTATTGATCTTATGGGAGACTATACTGAGCAATAAAAGTGATTTCCCCCCAAAAAATGTATTTTCATTTCCGCTTTCAAAACTTTTTGACTAACCTAGTATACTATAGTAGTTTTCCACACATTGTTTATCATTGGTCATTGGGCATTGGTCATTGGTGCTATTAATCATCTTTAACATATATAACAAAATGATTGATAAATTTAAAAAAAACATTAGTTTAAGGTTTCTGCTTTAAATTTTTGGAAACTCATAATAGAATATCAAACAATAAATTATATTCCACTAATTACTAATATATGTACATTGTATATAACAGATAAGAATACTTTATTTTTGATAACTTTGTAATTCCTCTAATCATTAGTGTAATAACAAATTAATAAATTTTTAAATAATATAAAAAAACTTTCTTTAAGAAACAATGATTTTTTTGTTATTTATAGTTCTGTACCCTAGAGGATAAACCACGGAAGTCACTTTGCACCCTAGCGGATAAACGTCATATGCGTCATGCATGAATTGTATGATGCAACGTCGTTTATACTCTGGGGTAAAATGTGACTCCCGTGGTTTATCCTCTAAGGTACAGAGTTAAGGCACTGGAGGATTCGAAAAGAAACTTCGTGAACGCAGGTCCGCCTTAATAAATCCTCTAATTTATTCTGAAATTAATTATCATTACCACCGTAAAAATCGTACATTTTCTATCGATGATGCCAAATTTTTGCATATCAGTAGTAACGAAAATAAATTGGACAGATTAGAGGCCCTAGAAATATCCAAGTCAGTGCATTGAGATGAATACCTGACAAACACATATATTCCCAAGATCTCACCGCTGCTTGCTGAAGTTGTCTCTGCCTTCCTCCACCCATAACCCCCCACCCGAAGTTTTACCGTTAGAAGCGTGTATGTCAGTATAAGTTCAAAAAAAGTTCAGTATTGTTGGAGCTCCCTGATGATAAGGTGAGCACCTTGAAACCGGTAGGGTTATATCGTTGTATACCATAAAGTGGAATAAAGAGTATTGGACTAAACAAATTACAATATTTATTTGATTATTTTCCAAACTCATTTGATTTTTTTTAAATATTCGTTATTTTATTATCAAACGTACTAACAAATAAACATTAAAATCCAAAAACTACAAAATATTTAGAATAATTTCCTTGGTCGTTCTCAGCCCGTTCAATATTAATGGAACACTTTTTATTACTTTGGCCATTTTCAATGGAAATTTAGATGTCTTTATGAAAGTAACGGTAATTGAGGTTCGGTGAACAAGAGTAATATATCCATTTTAAATATGAATAATGGCTCAATAAGTTTTAATTAAGCATCACACCAAAAAAAGAGAGTATAAAAAATATCCCAGTATAGTTGAATATTTTTGACGACTTTTTGTTATAATTTTAATTTCAATAAAAGAATATCAAAACGTTGTTATTTATTGTTTTTATCCAAATTTCATTAAAAATAGTGAAATCATTAAAAATCATAACGACCTCCGTGGTATAGTTGGTACGATGCTGGTCTACCATCCGGTGGTTTCTGGTTCGATTCTCAATGGTGCCCCAAAAAAAAGTCACAGTCCGGTTAAAAAATTCGTTTATTAACAATAAGCAAACACTAGATGTTGGTTAATGCTATTGCCTGTCCACGTGCTGTAATATTTCTAACATATACGACATCGAACTCTGAGTGAATTGCTTACTCGACTCGTTCTTAACCCGAAGGCTCGACTACTAGCGCTGAAGACAATAGTGGTAACATGTCCGCATCATTAATTTGAATACGTCGAGGGCCACCATATGAATGAATAAAACCTAAATCCTAAATTCTAAATTCAAGCCACTCATAAGAATATTATTTTTGACATTATGTTCTTTTACACCACCTACTCTTTTACACCTCCTATTTCTAAAAGTCAAAATTGTGATATATGCGCACGCCAGAGGAGTGATGCGCGTGTGCGCTAGCAGCTTTGCAATCAGTAAGCCGTGAGTTGACACATTGAGCGATCCACTGCCCTTCCGGTAACTGTGCAATAATTAAGTGTTTAAAAGTAATCGGTTTTCTTTTAAGAATTCTCTGCACCACAGCTTACAACAAAGATCATTTCCCAATTTAGTAATATCGCAAAACTTCTAAAAACGACTATAACACAAGTAATCTAGATTTTCACAAAGCTTTTTTGCCGACTTTGGTTGGTCCAATCATTTTACTATCTGTATTATTTTTGAACACATATTCTTTCCATATTTCATTGGAATGTTCTAACCAATTCTGTTTTGAAACAAAAAAGTTCATGCCAAGCACTCGACGAATCACTTCATTTTTAATATGATTTTACACCCACGTACTGAAGCCTTCATCTTTAAAAAAAGGGTGAAATCCGAAATGGTTTAATTGCGATGCTGTTAGGGACAATCAATTTAAGGCAGAAAATTAAAAATACTGGCAACAAATCAAATACTAATTTATTTAAATGTTGCAAAAATCAACTGACACATGATGTTGGGCTGGCATTTATTAGGTACGTACATGTGATCTTATAAAATATAGTAAGTTATCTAAAATATAGAGAGTTATCCCAAGTATGGTGAGTTAACCAAAATCCCTTTAAAATAAAAGTAAGCCTTTCGTAATGATTCTATTTTTTAATAGGATTCAGTGGGGTGGGCAACAATTTAAGGTACCAATAAAAATACTGATAGACTTGAATATGTCAAACAACCTAAAATATGTCAAATAATCTTAAAAGGGTTAAATAACCTAAAAAAATCAAATTGTTTCAAAAGATTAAAAACCTTAAAAAGAAAAACCCTAATCGCTTGAAAAAATCAAAGAACCTTAAAAAAAGTCAAACAGTTCAAAAATATGTTACTAGTGTATAACCAAAAAAGTCATAAAGGCTTAAAAATCAGAACACGAAGAAAAACCTTATTTAAAATTTTAACTATTTTGAAGTGAAAACATCCTTCTAAAATTTAGTTAATAAAGAAGTTCATTGATAATTATTTTTCGATAACAAGCATAACACTTTTAAAAATACGTGTTTTTCCTTAAACACATATAAAATGTTTAAATATGAAAGACGATTTGCCCAAATTTTATTAATTTTATGGAAAATATAGAAGACTTAACTTTCGTGAGAGCCATTACACAATAACCGTTAGGTTAGCTTTCAAAGGGTTACAGGATTTCCCCTCACATGCTATAAGACCGTAAAGCACAAAAGATTTGCACATTTCGGACAGCGCCATTTTCATAAACCCATTTCCCAGAAAAGCCCTTTATTCATTCTCACGCATCCCGTGATTCCTACCAATAAGTCCTCTCTTGGGTTACCAAGGGGCTTTTAAAAGAAAAATATTAACTGCCATGCTGAGCTAAGATCTATAACCCAATATCATGGCTCCATTTTAAAATATCACGTACAGTTTTTGATGGATATTATACGTCAACTATAAAACTTGGCAATTGGATCATGCTTTGTTCACTCGCTATTTAAGGTTCACATAAAGGGACCATTATTTTATGAAAGAAACATATTTTATATCATTATTTTTTTGGATATCATCGGTAACCGTACCCAAAATTCCCGGGTGGAAATCAAGCGTCTTTTCAACCAGGCCATGGAAGTGATATCATTTTAAGTAATTATTTATTGGCCTTTCCATTTCACTGTTTTACTTTTTTTTACTTCGTCCGTTACTGTACATGCAGTGAGGCTCTGGAACCAGTTACAAACCAATGTTAGACTCACTCCGTCTTTGGCATGCTTTAAGAAGCGACTGAAAAACGCTTTGTTTTAAATCAGTAATACAACATGTTTCATTTCTGATTTTTACTTCCTCTCCCCCATTCCTTACTTTCCTTTGATTGGTGATAACTCACTTTTACTTTAACTATAATATGTACGTTTTTCATAAACTTCATAAAGATGAATAATAATTTGAATAATTTATGTGACCATATAACTTCCTTTATTTACTTTTGTCTTATTGATTGTAAGAGATTGCCACGTGGAAACAATCCCGCCAGATTGTTTTTATAATAAAGTGTTAAATAAATAAATAAAACTTTAACTCAACCCTTTAGGAAAAAAGTTGAACCTTAACCCCCCTGGTAGAAGTTTAAAATATTACCAACCAGGGCAGGGCACTGAAGTCACTTTTTTCTTACATTATTTTCCAATATATATTCAAAACATTTATTCTAACTGCTGTCCCGTAAATCATTTTTTTTTCAATCTTAAATCTGATAATTTAGTGTTAATCTTAACTGTTAAAAAAATATTTTTTTATAATTTACGTAAAATTCAAAACATATTTGTACATTTTTTTTTCATAATCATAAATCAAGAAAAATATGATTCAGAAATATATTAATACGATCTACCCTCTGCAAATAAATCAAAACGGGAAAGTGTTTTAAAAAAAAGAAACCTTTTAATATATCGATGCAAAGACGAATGTAAGGAAGGGTCCGCTCGAATGCCAGAAAAATACTTTTTTATTTACGAACTTAATCAATATTCCGAATCTTTCATATACGAGTAAATTCACACAAATATTGTCGTAATGTCATAAGAGATTTTGCCAAATGTTTTTTTTTTTTTTGAGGATGAATATAAAAAGAAACGTTACCACAAAAATAATTGTGTTTTTTCAATATTTTCCAAAAAAAATGCATTGTGTGTTTAAACTAAAATTTTTACCTTATTTAAAATCCTTGTGAGAAAATCTCTCTCTGGTTGGTAGTGTTATATTTATTTTTCTAAGGTAAAACCTTTAAAATTATATTGTATCTATAATTTCACAGGTTTTTTTATACATTTTGTTCACAAAGCAGTTTGGTCAAGTACATTGAAATTTTACTTAATTCCAATGCACGGAATTTTAATTTAAAAAAACTTAGAAATAAATATCACTTGCTGATTAAAAATTATGAATATTCACTAAAATAAGTCTAACGTCCTTAGTCTTAGAAAAATATTTTGCTTAACTTTTGACGAGATGATATGAAATACATATTTATTAATATTTATTCGAATATTGCGAGTGAAAATTTTGACAAGAACTGCGTTACTTCTAGTCTTATTTTTATATATTGTACATTTACAGAAAATTATTTGTTTTTATTCGTATTCATTTTTAAATAATATAAGGTAAAAAGTAAAAAAAATAGAAGAAGGTGCATAAATATAAAGAAGGCAACAGAGGTATGTCGTAATTGGAAAATATGGCGATCTGCCTTTTTTATCTACCTCAACCGAAAAATAGTGTGATGGATTGTAAGTGTGTATTTTAAATCATCCCCATTGAAAGACTTCGTTGAATTTTCTTTACCCAAAAAATACGGTATTTTGCACCTGAACGTGTTAAGTAAAAAGTTTAAATAAATTACGAGGCATATCCAGAAAATAAGTGTACTGAATTTTTGTAGGTTACAATTTTTTTTATTTAAACAAAAAAATTACGTGGTTACCGTAGTACATATGTAAGCTATTTTTCGACATAGTCGCCATTCCTCTCAATGCAGGTGGTGATGCGGGGTACAACTTTTTGATGCCTTCCTCGAAGTAGTTTCCCGCCAACCCCTCCGTCCACTTCTCCACCTCCTCCTTTACCTCCTCGTCGGTTGAAAACCTTTTTTCACCCATGTGCAGCTTCAGAAAGGTAAAGAGATAGTAATCTGAAGGCGCTAGGTCAGGAGAATGCGCGGGATGGTTCAGGACATCCCATTTAAACGAGGCGAGCAGTTCCGTCTGGCATTGTCGTGCAACAGGCAGACACCCTTTGTCAGCATGCCTCTCCTCTTGTTCTGAATCGCCCTCCGCAATTTTTTAAGGGTCTCACAGTATCTTGCAGAGTTGATGGTCTCCCCTTGAGGCATATATTCAATTAAAATTATGCCTTGACAGTCCCAAAACACGGATGCCATGATTTTCTTGGCTGAAATTGTGGTTTTGAACTTTTTGGCGGAGGGTGAAGAGGTGTGACGCCACTGTTGAGACTGACTTTTGGTTTCAGGCGTGTAGTGTGAGATCCAAGTTTCATCTCCAGTAACGATGGAGCGGAGAAATTCATCTCCATGGAGTTTGCAGCGCCTCAAAAACTCTTGACATTTTTCACAAAACGTGTTGTTGCGTCGACACTTCTCAACGTACTGACCTCGAACCAGTCTCGTTGTGGAGGGGAAGGGTCAGGCTACACGGAAGTGTAGCCAACATGTCGAAAATAAAATCCATCCGGTCGTGAGAGCCTCAGTACACTTAGTTTCTGGATACGCCTCGTATATTACGGAACCACGTTCTTCTCAAATTTATATTAAATTAAATCAAACAGGCAATCCATCCAACCTAGGGTGATTTGTGCCATCACGGTTTATAACTTCAACTCATTCAACTTGAAAGAAATGTAATACAATCCAACTAAACGTTGATGGTTTAATTAAATGGGTTTTCTCCCAAATTTGGGTGTTCCTAGCCAAATAGCAATGATAAGTCTATTATATTAATAGAAAATATAGAATATGTTCTAGAAACGAAATCACAGTATGGTCACGCTATGAGAATTCAGTCAATAACACGTTTATTAAATTAAAATACTTTCTATATACTCGATATTTTTTAATCAATAACAACGAAGTAAAATATGTTTGTTATTTTAAATGAGAAGACTTACAAATACATGGAATCATTATCCTGTTTGTTATTTTATGACGGCAAAGGATTATACAAATACCATTATACTTTATAAAATATACTGTGACAGGTAAAAAGGATCATTTTTCATCCTTTGTTATTTGTTAACAGTGCTGTTGGTGAGGTGCAAAACATATACGAGTATAATCAATAGCAGACGTCTGGGATCTGAGGTATTTATTTGATGTGGTTAATTATTCCTGAGATCCAGAACATGTTTTCCATTATGATGTTAAAAAATGTTAAAAAATAACACCCTTCATATTTAGCGATAAAGTTAACGTTGGAGATCGTACATTTTCAATAATTATTTTTCGTTCTATTCACGGATACTTGCTTTGTTAATATAATAGTTTCCGTTCCGCATCTGCTCTGTAAATCGTTAACATTTAAATTCATTAACTTGAACGTTTCATATATTTGTAAGTTTAAACAAATAATAGATATCGTAATTAAATCTTGAAAAGACTTCCGTGATGATATTGTTAAGTCTAAGAGGGTTGGGATTTCGATTCCCGTTGGTTTTACTTAAGGTTTGTTTAATACCTTTTTGGTTGAACGGTAGAGATTGCCACGTGACAATAAACTCACCAAGTTGTACAGTATGCAACAAAAGTGTATAGTAATATAACCCAAAAAAAAAGTTTTTTAGGGGCTCTACCTCCGGCTACTCCACAGTCTAGCCCCGTATTGATGCTGCGCGCCCCTTGAAAATATTAATAGTATCTTAGATGATATATGTACATCTTTTTGTTAATTATGAAATATAAATATATCAATTCTGAAGCCATTTCAGAATACTGAACTTGATTGTTTAAATAAATCAATTTAAAGTAAAACTTGGTAGCCATTTATTCACTTTGTGATTTAGAACGCTCATTCCTAAATAATTTAAAGACAGATAATTTACAACAAAAAGTATTAAATAAAATGTTTAATTTGAACACTTTGTAATATCTTTGGGAACCAAAATATTAGTTAAAGAATATATGCTATTTATATACGAGTATTATACACTTATATTACTCTTTGTGTTATCTTAAAATTGAAATTATAATTATCAAAATGTTACGAAAAATATAAACATGAAGGGTATAAAATTATACAATAAAAATAAACAATCTAAACCTAGTATTTTTCTGACAGATATATGATTAGATGAACAGTTTAAAAATTCCAATTTGAATATGTGATATATTGTATTTGAGTATTGTAATGTAAATGCATAAATTTTATTGAAGCGTTGACATTTTTTTTTAAGTTCTGTGAAATAATCTACATAGACATACGATTCCATTGGATTCGATAGAAATGCTTCATCGGTGTTTTTTTTTCTTGCTGGCAATAGAGAATGTACACCACTAATTTTTTTTCTTTATTACATAATATAATAAAAATTTAAAACTATCATGCTACTTAGAAACTTATTTTTATCAACAAAATGGTTAGGGATACTTTTAATTGAAACGTTATATATTTTGTGTTATGTTATTTCATTGCCGTCAAAATATAGTAAAAATAAATTAGAAACAGCAAAAAAGAAGCAATTTTCTTTTTTTAAACCTGTTTTCACGTATAAAAGAATAAATGGCTAACAATAATGGTCTTGATGATAACATACTTAAACACCATAATGTCATGTCCATTTTGGGATAAGCAAATATAAATTCATGTAGACATAGCTTCACCTATCTCATCTTCGTGGATTATTTTCATCTAACTCTGATTAACAAATGTCCCATTTTACCTCTTTTTCTTCCTAAATTGGACCGTAGGACTACTATATATCCCTTTCCACAAATTTTAGACATATACATTTATTTTGGAAGTCTTTCACGACTCATTCTTTCGTTCTGTCCTTACCCTATTAAGGTTCCTTTCTAAATAGTAGCATCAAATAATAGTTTTGCGGCGATCAAAATTTTCTGTAAAATTATCGGGAACTATAATATATGCTGTTGTAATTATGTTGAGTTGCTTCTTGTTAACTGCATTTGCATTCTGAATTGATCTGCTTTATAAGTTTTACTGCACTGCAAGTAATTTTCCCCCTCATCAATGTCTTAAGTCCGTTGGAGTTACTTACTATTATTTTTATCCTCAAGTGTATCGCCGTCGGATGAGAAATGCTTTTAAGCAGTTTCTTCTTCATTATTAAGTGACATCGCGCTTATAATAAATAAAGAAAATTTCGATCATCTGGTATAGATCCCTTTGCATAGGATTTTATTATACCCCCAATAATACTGTGGGTTGTGATGGGATCAAACAGAACTGCGTAAAAAAGCTATATTTTTGGTATGTAAGTTGATCAACTAATAATTACAATATACTCGTATAATAGTAACCATGGATTTTCAAATAATCTATGTATTCTACATTTATATTTGATTTTTCGTAAAAAGATGCTTGATTATTACTTTTTTATACTTTATATACTTGATTATTACTTTTTTAACAAGTAGATATGTTAATGATGCCGACTTTGATACCTCCGTAAAATTTAATCTATCAACAATTTATAACACCTTTTGTTGAAAATATTTTCTTGAAAACTCGTAACTGTGTTACAGAAATGTTTTTATTTCTTTGCATTTCTCCTTCCTTCAATTAAGATATATTTCAAGCCCCCACAGTAACTTCATTCTGGACTTTCCAGGCTCGAAATTCAAGATTGGTGTTTCATTTAGGTATTTTTAGAAGTTTATAATTTTTTTACGTTTTATTATTTATTTAGCGACGAAAATCGAAAAACTGTAACTGAAAAATACTTCCAATCTGTTGACATTTTAATCTATGTGGTTTCTAAGAAATGTATTTATAAAACTATCACGTTTATTTGATTTTTATATCATTCAGTATCTAAGTATTACGAACAATTTTGCAAATCAAAAAAAGAAATAATGCATGACTTTCGAATCAATGACCTTCCACATATATAAGTCGAAGCATCATTCTGAATCGAAAAGATATTTCAAAAACTTTAAATGAAGCGCTTAGAAACATAAACGGTTAGATACTTTTGGTACGACTGACTTAGGTTAGATTTATTTCACTTTTACTGTCGTGAAGCGAAATAATTTCATAAAAAGGTTAAAAAAAGAATGAATAAATAGTTTAAAAGCTTAAATGTAGGATAAGAATTAACAGTTGGGAAAGGAATATTATGGTTAGCTGTGAAATAACTATGTATGGCCAAAAATACTGGAAGGAAAAAAGGGGGTGCGTAGTGAGATGAGAATATAAGACAGAGAGAGAGTGTCAAGGAAAAAAAGCGATCATGGAGAGTATTTGTAATAGCAATATGAAAAAAGGGGGTGCGTAGTGAGATGAGAATATAAGACAGAGAGAGAGAGTGTCAAGGAAAAAAAGCGATCATGGAGAGTATTTGTAATAGCAATATGAAAAACAGTGGGATTTGAGATAGTGAACTGATCAAGTACAAAGTCTGTATGAAAAATACGATAGAAATACCATACCATAGTTGCAGAGAAGAACCGAGAAACAACGAAAGACATTGGAAGAAAGCTTAGTACAAATCTAAGATCACATATTAATACAGAAAATTTTTTAATAGCTCAATGTTCATTATTTTTAACAAAATGGATGAAAAACATAAAAACGAATACTTATAATAAAAACATATACTCGTGCGTTTAAAATCGTATGTGGTTCTATGAACAATTTCAACTGTTAAATTTCGTCAGGAGTTGTTGTCTTCAAGTAAAATGCACGCAAATCTGAATGGATGTTTGAAATTTGATTATTTATATTGATATTACTGATTTTTGAAATTTGATTATTTATATCAATATTGCAAGTTATTACTGGTAAAAAAATGCTGTTGTGTTTCTAATTTAAAGCTTTATTTTCAGGAAGAAATATCCGTATACGTTTAAAATTAATGTTAACACCTTTTTAAATAAGACTTTTGTCGATTTGATGTAGAGAGACTTACTCGTATTTAACCTCGGGTTAGTTAATGTGCTTACGGCAGCAGTGTATGGATGAAGAAGCCGTACTTATTAACATGGACTTAGCTCCGCCATTGCAGACGGTGTCAATGTCTCTTTCATATTACTATTCTCAAAGTGTTTAACTTATAAAAACATCAGCATACCTTAGATCTTTCATCAAGAGGGAAGACTTGATAAATGGAATGTAAGTAATTTGTTTAGTCAAATACTATTTATTTCACTTCATCCTACAGTATAACCCTACCGGTTTCAAGGTTTTCACCTCATCATCAGGAGAGCACAACTAAGACGGATGATGAAGTGAAAACCTATAAAACGGTATTGTTATACCGTTATATAAAGTGGAATAAACAGTATTTGACTAAACAAATTGCAATTTGTTGAAACCTCCACAGTGTTAATGTCAACTATAAATAATATCGAATTATTTTAATTCATTCCTGCGGTACTCCTTAACATTTTTAAAAATTAGGCCTGAAAATGAAATTATCCTTGATTCCGTTAATTGGGCCTTCTGGATTAGAACTAAACGCGTTACTCGCTGTCTATAGTCGCACGTATTAGTAATAATACCGCAAGCTGATAAGCAACAATCACCTTGCCAACGAACTTTGAATGGTTATTTTTTTTATTTAATTTCGAGTACTATCGAAAATTGAACCCGATACTACCGAGTAGAAGACAAGCGTCTTATCATGCAGGCTACGGAACTCATCTAAATGAGTGAACTTGATGTCTTACTAATACGATGGAGTAGTCGATTTCAGCAACGCAGTCATTAATGCTTCTTCCCGAAAAAGAGAAGGTCCTGTAGTCAGTTCCCACTTGTCAAATAGATAACTCTTGCATATTTTTTTCGGGATGTGTACATTTTTATTTAGTAATTTATCTAACACTCCATTACAAGATAATCAGATAAACTTATTGTTTGGTGCTAATCTCTTCCATCCAACCAGTAAAAAATTTAGGAGGTAACATGGTCGCAAAAACTATTAAAATTAATTTGTGTAAATTTCATAAAAAAATATAAATAACAACATTAAAAGAGAGATATCAGTTACAGTACTGACTTAAAATTAATAATTTCTCTCTAAAAATCACTTAAGTAAATTCGCAAACAAAGTAACCATTTAATGTGATTTAATCCAGCAACAACTTCTTATCACGATTATCTTTCCATCGTTAATATTATTTTTCTTTAGTCAGCGTGCTGAGGTAGGTCACCAAATTTAACAAGAGTAATAAGCATATATATAATAATAAGGTCACATTTCGAATGATACATTATACATGAGATTTTCGCACAGTTTGAAGATGGATTCAGAAGAATATTTTGGATTGACCTGTATTATCATAATTCATTAATTTATTTATTGTAATTCACTAGATTCTTTATAATGCATGGTGATACAAATACTTTTTTTTCTTCTAAAATTTGTCACAGAATAGGGAAAAAAATAAATAGAATATCAGGATTTTGTGAACTTAAATTCCATATTAACTCTAACTTGCTTCAAACATACATCGAAATAATTTTTTGACAGTGAAAAATGTGATTTATAAAGCAAATAAACTACTACTATACTATGTAAGATGTTACGTGTTTATTTCTATTTCTTACTGGGGTACATATTCAAATTATTCCATTTGAATATATTTTGAGGCTTTCATGGTTCTTCCTATTAGATGTATAAGATCTTTGTGAGTATTGTACCGCGAAATTTGGCTTATACGACACTCGGAAAGATCTTATTACATATGAGTTCAATAATCATCCAAAATTAGATGAATGTTGAATACCAAATATCAAAATAAAATTCAATTGCGAAACAAGATTTGATAAAAAAAGTTACTTTACTTTTTTCAGTTAATCATATTATACTCCGTGTAATATTATAATACTTTCGTTGTTCGCAGTACAGCCTGGTGAATTGATTAACATTAAGCAATCACTTTCAACCACCTAACAGGATATTTAAAAGGCCTTATGTGAAAGCCAGGCTGAAACCCTTTATAAAATAAATCGGGTTCAAGTAGGAATCGAACCCGTAGCCCCGAATTGGAATACAGGCGTTTTACCAAGTCGTCGTTATCATTATTACTAGTGTGCAGAGTGATGATTGATAAAGTCGATGTAATAATGTTAACTTCGTGTTTTAAATAACAATCAAAACGCATGGTATACTGAGAATACAAAAAATCTTAAATGTTAGTATTTTTTCTGTAATTCATACACATAACTCTTATTTGACCTTTTAATGTTTGTTTTCTTTTTGGTGATAAAGAAAAGAATACGTTTTCTTCCTCGAAGTAATGGAAAGTAAAATATAAAATCGTTTTTTCATGAAAAAAAACTTCGCTAATGTGACTAGCAAATCATTTCACGCTTCCTTCTTGCGGCAACATTTCATGTTTTTATTTTTATTTCGCCTATTTCCCATGTTTTTTTTAATTCTTTTGTCATCTCAAATTATTTTTATTGTTTTTTTCGTAGATTTAATATATTTTCAATTGTCCTTAAGTTTAAAAAAAAAAGATGTGTAATTTTCAGAAAGAAAAGCGACACAACAATAAGGCAATATTTGCGTTGATAATTCAACGATTCAGAATTTTTCTTCTTTCGTTTACGAGGGTTGCTACTTAAGTGTTGAGACAGACAAGTAAAAACAAATATTTATCATCGAAAATGGCTTTATCGTTTTTTAAAATACTCTCCATGAAGATCAATACACTTTTGCGTATATTTTTGTATACTTTTGCATGCGTTTGAACCAATTTTCGAAGCATTTTTTCCACTCCGAATGAGGTAACTTCAAAACATGCGTTTTGAACGCATCAACCGCTTCTTCAGGCGTCGAAAAACGTTGATCTCGCAATTTATTTTTGATGTTCGGGAATAAAAAGAAGTCATTGGGTGCGAAATCAGGGCTGTATGGCGGATGACCCATGAATTCGATATTTTAAGTGCTCAAAATGTCACTTGTTTGAGCCGATGTGTGAGAGCTCGCACATCGCTCTTGCAATATCAGTTCACGCACAGCATCGATGTTTTCTGGCACAACAACCAATTTTGGATGACCTTCACAAAATTCGTCCTGGAGCGAACTACGGCCACGATTGAATTCGGAAAACCAGCGAAACACAGTGACCCGGGATGGTGTTTCATCATCAAAAGTCGAAGCGAGTTGATCGGCACACTGTTGTTGAGTTAGTCCACGTCGAAAATCATAAAAAATCATCGCACGAAAATGTTCACGATTTCACTCAATTTTTGGCCGAGATGAATTTTTCAAGTCCTCTGTAAACAACACAAATAGCACTTGTTTGAAAAACTTTCTGAGCACGTATACCATTAAAAACGTCAAACTTCACGATGCTGATATCAGATTTGACGTATGGTGTTAGTGTTGCCATATCTCAACACTTAAGTAGCAGCCTATGTAAATGATGGTGTAACAAGAACTGCAATTTTAGATTTAAATTAGGTTCTGCAATCGTGTATCGCTGCATGATTAGTCAATAGGTTATGTAGATGACGTATGTCCATCGTAAATATTATACGTTTGACAGCTGAAAAATGGCGGCAAATTTAAAATTGCAGTTCTTGTTGCACGATCCTATTAACCTTCGGTCAATGGAAATTGATATCGTGACATGATTCAAACTTTTCCAGGATATGTGGTTCCAGCAGGATGGGCACTTGTCATACTGCTGATGAAACAATGGCTTTATGGTAGGAAAAGTTCTCCGACCGCGTAATTTCTCGTCGTGAAAATGTTAATTGGCCGCCACGATCGTGCGATTTAAGATTTTTTACTCTGGGGCTATGTTAAACCTCAAGTGTACGCCAATAATTCAAAAACCATAGATTATTTTAAATCCAACATTGCTCGTGTCATTGCAGACATACGTATCCATTTATGTGAATCCGTTATTGAAAAATTTGCTCAGAGTCGTCATCTGTAACAGGAGCCGAGGTAGTCACTTGGCCGATATCATTTTGCATACATAATTTCCATGTGCACTAATTACATTGATATCAATAAATACGAACATTTAAAACCAAACTTGTTTTTTTATTAGTTTAAAATTGCAGTTATTATTGTGCCCCTCTATAGTATATGTGAAGCATGTATTTTCCGTTTGATCAAACGATGAACGCATTTTGCTTGCTTTTTGTTATAAAATGTTTTTTATTCTTATTTTAATTATTTCCTCTCATGTCACGGAAAGTTAGGAAACAACTTAAAGAAAGATAACACGTGACAGCAGAAGTATTGATTTCATATTCTATTTTTCTCTTCTAACCCACCAGACGACCTCCGTGGCCTGGTGGTAAGACACTTGTCTGCCGATCCGGAGGTTGCGGGTTTTATCCCCGCTGGAATCCAGATTTTTTTAAATAGGATTCCAGTCTGGTTAACACTTAGGGTCTTTAAAAACATATTTCTGGTTGGTTGGAAGAGATTGCCATACGGCAATAAACTCGCCAGGTTAAAAAAAATGGGGATTTAAGTGAGAACTAGACAGAAATCATTTTTAAAAAGTCTAGATTCCAACGAGAATTGAACCTACAACTTCTAAATGGAAAAACAGGCGTTTTACCAACTAGGGTACTATTCTTGTGTAATTAAAAAATTAAAATACAACGGCAGAATTTGAATTTCATTCATTATCTTTAAAACCTTTATTATTGTTCTCTATATTCTTTATATTGAGCGTCTCTGAGTTGGACTGAATTTCAATATAACAAACCCATTTGCAAACCATCAAACACATTAGATGTTTGATAAATCATCTTTAAATTTATATACTTGGTCTTAAAAGGGTTAAGGGTCCCCTTGAAAAAACATTTTTGTAACATTTTTGGTTCGTTCTAAAATGTTACAAGGATCTGTTAATTTTAATTTTAATTCAACATTTATTATAGGAATATGAAATATGTTTCCTGTATTCAACATTATTTATATCATATATTTCCACAATTAGTGGACGGATTTACATGTGTGATGTGAATTGTTTAAAAATGATAAGATTGTATATATTTCACCACCGCTTTTATACTTTACAGCACATATTTTGGATTGAAACACAGATATAGCAATAAATGTTAACAAAGGATTCTGAGAGAGAGTAGTGATTTTTATAGTGGCATGCCATTATTTTTTTAAAGTATATAACAAGGTGGCTCATTAGTAAAATAAGAGTGAAGAGTAGAGTGCTTGTGGAGGTCACCACATATGTACATGAGTGAATGATTGATACGAATACCAAGTGTGCAATGAGAAGTTGTTATAAATGATTTCGATGTTATTATTAAGATTATGATGCTGTTGGAAGTATGTGTGAGATAACTTGGTTTTATGTGTGTCGAAGCTTTCAGTTTAATATTTATGACAAATACATGAAATTCGTGATTAAGAAATGAGACAATTTCGTCACAAAGCTTGTAAAGTTAATCGGTTTTTATGCCCATGAAATTGAGAGTTTTTTCACATTCCTATGTACTTTAACTCGAAGATTCACTTTTTCTTTAAAACGATGTAAATTACAAATTACATATTGGAGATAGAAACAATATTAAAAAATAATTACATACGTGCCATAATAAGCTGTAGATTGTATCAGTATACTCATATAACAGGTATTATATATACTTATAAACCGATGATATTCCTTTTTTATGCATGATTGTTAAATAAACATATTTATGTTAAACTAAGTATTGTTTTACATATAACTGATTTGAACATACCGCGTTATCAGAAACAAAAAGGTAAAAGTTGTTTAAAGGTGAGATCAGAGAACCAAGTTAACAATGAAAAAGCACTTAACTGTAAAAAAGGGTCGCAAATAAGGGATTAGAATTAAAAAAATTAAAACATGCCATAGCTACAGTAACAACTATTATCTCGGCTCATTTATAACAAACGTTTCATCAAACTTTTATCATAAACTTTTTAACGTTAATTAAGGGAAAATTAAAAGCCTAGGTTGCTTCAACCCTTTTCCATTTTGGTAATATTATTTTGTAAATTCCGACTTTCTTACGGGTGGAAGAGTTTTTATTTAAACAATTAAAAGGCTTTAAAGGTTGAATTAATATTTCGAAGAATCGAGATTAAACGGTTTATATTAAATTTATTCTTATTTTATCACCAAAAACTCGTCGTTTAAACTTTTAATTTTTAATTTAAAGCGTTGTAAAGGTTCAAAAACTTATGAAAGATTTCGGCTTAACTTTAATCATACTTGATTTCAAAATAAGGAATGACTTTATTGTTCTAGTGATAACACTCAATCACTGTGACACGTTTTTCAGCCTTTTATTGACTTCTCGCTTCATGGATCAGTCCTGCTGATTGGAATTAATCATCATGATTTTTTTTTTAAAACCAAGTTCAATTTAGAATGAGTATGGTTCATTGCTACATCTTCTCAACTCTCCTCTATGGAATGGAGGCGTAGATACTATCATAAACCAGAAAACGTCATATGGGATTGAGAATTTTAAGATGTAGATCTACAGGCATATCCTTAAGATTCCCCGGTTAGATCAAGTTACAAATGTGAAAGTGCTTGCAATAATGAATAAAAACTGAGAACTGCTTAAAACTTTGAAGATTAGCAAATTTCAATATCTCGGTCACATACTGAGAGATTCAAAATATATTATGACTCAACTGATCATCTAGGTAAAAATAAATAGCAAATAAGTCAGAGGAAGATGCCGTATTTCTTGGTTTTAGAACTTGCGGGAATGGTTTGGGGTGCAGTTCTACTGAATTGTTCCGGCCTGCAGTAAACAAGATTAACACTTCCATGGTGGTGGCGAATCTCCGATAGGAGATATCACCTCGTGAAAAAGATTTCTTTTAAACAATTTAATGTTTGTTTTTAAATAATTGAAAATCGTCTTATTTATTTATTTTACAGGTGACAAGAAATATACATAATTTGCGAAAAAAATAACAGGTAATTTAATTTGGACACACAATTTTAATGGATCTGGGTTTGTTGCCTTTCATTTGTCGTGTCTCCTGTAAACTAAGCTTTTGCTTGTATCTCATTGAGGACATAAAGCATAAAAAAATAAATCGATATTTCTTTCAGATTTTTTATTATATAAAACCCCGTTGCTCATTCTCATCAACCTGACAAACAATGACACTCAATTACATATGTATACATCACGCGAATCAAACACCTCACACTTGATCACTCTCGACAGACCAAACCTTCATCCTACATTAACTTACAATAATTGTTTAATAAATTCTAGTTTTTAAAAATCAATCATATTTATTTTTAAATTCCGGTGCGGATATTATATTTATTTCCTGAAATATACCATCATGCTGTGTTTCAAAAAATAGATAGGAAAACTTTTTATTTCTTTCTATTAAAACTTTATTCTCGCTTCATCTACACATATTCATATATATCTCATTTCAATTGTTTTTTATTTCTCATATATTTTCTTATCCAATCCAGATTTACCGAGGAAGAGAATGGCACGAATTTAAAATTCTTATATATTTTTTCTTACCTTCTGTATAGAACTCAGGTTTTCCATTCTGTTCCGGGCTTTCTGATCCGTGTAAGCTCGCTTTTTTTTTATTATTCCAAGGTTTGCTTGAGAACAGTTTTAGTTGATGCTGTGTTGGTTTTTAATAATGTATGAATAAAACTCGGTCCTTTTCTTAAAAAAAGTATCCTGTTTAATTTTAAATTTGAATTATTTGCTTTCGATGCCATTAAATTTAATGTCTTATCCACCAAAGGACAATATCCTGTTAGTTTACTAAATACTTTTTGATGGTCACAAAAATATCATCTTAATCCATGATAAACTCCCGAATGAATAATTTATCTCAATTTAACAAGAAAACACTCTCTTTAAGATAAAGAATTTTTTTGCTAACTTTGTGATTAAAATTCACTTGACGTTGACAAAGTATTTCCGCGTCTTGATGAATAAGTTATCAGTGATAATTGGATTATTTTAGAGAGTCGTGTTGATATTCAGCCACGTTCATTTAAACTCTTTGAGCAATAAGAATTGACGATTGCTGAAAGATTTGTAATGAATTATTAAAAACTCATTGATTTGATCTTAAATTTTATCAAAATTACTTTTTGTATTCCAGTAAAAAAAATATCAAGTAAACTCTTGAAAGTTTATGTATTAGCACCCTTCTGGCACTCAGATTAGTATATTTGTACAGTAAAACTAACCACTTCAAACGGTGGATGCACGTATCTGGATTTGCGTGATAATTGAAATTAATTAAATGACAGTGATTTTTAATTAGGGTATAGGTATTAGGGGAGCAAATATGTTTTCTAACTGTTTTGGAAATATGTGATCTGATTACAGTCGGTTTAGTTTCAATAAATTACTATAAAATGTTACTAACTTTATCATGTGATTATTTGTTTCTCTGCAGAATGTCGAAACTTATTATTATTAGCAATCGAAACACCAAAAAATAAACATAAAATTATGAAAAAAAAACTGATTTATCGTTAAAATACTTTGATGTAACATACATCTATGGTGGGTTTCCAAAACACTTTGATGTAACATACATCTATGGTGGGTTTCCAAAACACTTTGATGTAACATACATCTATGGTGGATTTCCAAAACACTGATGTAACATACATCTATGGTGGGTTTCCAAAACGTTAAATTAATAATAAAAGGCAAAATAATACAAACACTGATTATATATTTAGGTTCAACTTAATAAGAATTTTGTTCGTTTTTCCAAGCTATTTTGCATATTTTTAGTAAGAGTTTGAACCCCAACAAATAACCTTGATAATTCCAATTAGACAACGTTTTTACTAATCAAAGAAAATGTTTCGGTTTTTCTCTTTTTTTAGTAAATAGTTGAACAAACACTGATTTGTGACATGTCGATGTTCCTTTAACTAATCTAACTAGTGACAGTGGCCAGCCTTCATCATTACATCCGCACATTCAGTTCCTTTCCTGGTAACGAGTCGAGGCGAACCGCTGTTATTTCTTTCAGTCCTAGTTTCAGATGAAATTGGGAATATAAAAAAAGCAGTACTCTTAAACGTTTAAATTGTTTCCACATAAAACATAAACTTTAAACTTTATATAATTTCATTAAAACAAACTAGTTCCAGTGTTAAGTTTGAGTGGTATTAAATAGCGATAATAACAAGAAACGGGAAAAAAAATATTTTCATTATTTGGGCGGTAGAATAATATCTCGCGTTCTGGTTGTAGTTAAATAAAAAGGAAATAACTCGTGAATGTCGGCTGGAAATAATAAATGCTTTCGACATTGTATATAATTGAAACTTTCAATATGAATTTTTCAGCGAATAAAAATAACATGAAAAACGATAAAACACACGGCATGTGCGAGTGTTTGTTACCGTATTGAACGCCACCAGCCATGCCTACCCCGTGCCGGGGAAGCTCCGGAAACTTCGACAAAAAACGCGAATGCAGTGCTGTGAACCATAAAATATACCGAACAATCTTCAGAAGTATATCTCTGCCAACTTTACTGTATTTTTCCGCGTCATTCCTATTGTTTACGCATCAAATATGTGGAGAAAACGTTTTAAATAAAACAAACCCATACCGAGAAAAAATCAACAAAAATGACTTTGAACGTAGTAAATATGAAAGAAAAATAAAAAACGTTAACTTGACTAGTAATGGACGCGACTTCAATGCATCCCTATCCCTCGATGGTAAATTCATGCCCATATTACTGGCAAATGGATCTAATGGATCGCTCACGGTTAATGGTGATATCGGGTCGAAGAAACCGGGCGAGCGGATTCCAATAAGGGAAATTGTTTTACAGCCGGATGGGGCGGGATCCGACGGGAGGCTGAACGGCTCTTCCCGCAGTTCCGGGACACAATTAGCAGATATTACCGAGGAGACAGTGGCCAGGATGCCACGTATAGTGCCTGTGAAAAATGGTTCGTGGCAACGTGATGATGAAAAAAAGGGTGTAATAAAATTCCAAAATCTTGGCACGACATTATCCGTTCCGATCGGAAAGAAAAAGGATTTTAAAGAAATGAAAAAGTCTGCAAGAAATGATTCAGATACAGAAATGAAATCGTTTAAAACTACATTTTTTCATCTTTTAAGAAATGTAACTAATAAGAAAAATATTGTTTTAAATACTTCTTATGAAAAGATAGAATCCTATTTCAACCCACCTCTAGCACTAGCACTTGTATCCGAAGATTGTGAAGAGACTAAAGCGCGTTACAAAAATGTATCATCACACGAAGAAAAAGATATGGAATTTAAAGAAAAAGACAAAACACCAGAGAAAAAAATGTTGAGTCTATCTATTGACACATTGCTCGTGAATTCCAAAAGTATATCTCATGTTCACAGTTACGATAAATCTCGCAGAGCTATATCTGACGAGAAAGCGAACTTTCACAATCAAATAAATACTAACATCGATAAAAATATATCTGCTGATCTCTGGGGTCGAGAATTTAAAATGGAAAATATCCCCTTTGAAACAGAAGTTAAATTTAAAATGGAATCGAATATGTCTTCGTTTCCTAAGGAAGAAACCGAAATGAAGTTTAAAAATTCAATCTCGAGAAATGACGTCAAAGATCAACAAATCAAAGAGTCGCCAGGTTTCGATACAGCTTACGAATACCTTAAGAAAAAGATTAACATAAATAAACTAAATACAGAGGAAAACTTGGAAATAAACAAAGGTGAATCGGGTTCACATTTCAAAACACGCGAATCATCTGGCTTTGACAAAGATGACGATATAATATTGGTTCCAGGGTTGAACACGAGTTTGGTGAAAGATAAAGATGAGAAATGGTTCGCGTTGCACGGGAGAGAGAGAGACCGAGACACGGTGATCAGGTTTAATGTGGGTCTTCCTAGAGAGAAATATATCACTCCGACACTCAAACTCTCTGAGGGCACATTCGTTTTCAGATTTCTTTCAGTTTTTTTCATGTTTCTTCATCCGTTTGATTTTCCAACTGGTAAGTTTCTTAAAATAAATCATAATATTATCTTTCTTATTATAATGATCTATTTTTTTTTGTAAAATGTTCATTTAAGAAAAATCATTTATCTCACGGCATCCAAAATGTTTTTTTCAGATTGACTTTTATTTTTTATTTATTTTTATTTACACAATACATGTTAGCTTAATTAAATTAGATTTTCCAATTTCTTTAAATAATGTATATATTTGAAAAAAAAATTCAATAATCACTACAATAACTTGATATGGATAACATACTCTCCAACGTTCAAAGTTTAAGACGGAAATTTATTTAACTTTTGACAATATGATATTAAATGTTGTTATTTGTTTTATCAAACACTGTATATTCCACATATAGTGGAATAAACAGTGTTTGATAAAACAAATTACAATGTCTTTAAACCTCCACAACATTAATGCCTTAACTATAAACAATATAAATGATATTAAATGTGTTAATATTTGATGCAGTCGTGTCAACAAAAGGTAAAGTCTTCTCAACTGGCTTAACGACTGGGAGACCCGTTTTTGCGTTTGTCATTCAGAACATTTTCTGCCGAAGCAATCTAATTGATTTTTTAGGAAAATTTAATTTAATACTAAATAACCCATAAGAAGACAAATTAATAGAAAATGTATAAAAATAAACTTGATCAGTATTTTCAGATGTGTTCATGTACTACAACTTGAATTTCTCTGTGTCGCTATTTCATTCAACACATGCCGGAGTCTGTATTTTTTATGATTTTATTACACTAAAAAAAATCTCCGTTTTTTTAGAATAACCTTCTATATATATATACGACACAGAGTTATTTGATTTTTATTCAAATAAGAGATATTTTTCTTTGTAACTCGTTACCACATATTTGGCTGGGGATATATTCATCATTCGGCTGTTTTCATTAATAACTCAACAGCACTGATAAATTCATTTAATACGAGTATATGCGAGTTATTGACAGAAATTCGTATTGCCTCATCTCATTCAAGGTATAAAAATATGTTTTCCAGACCAAAACAACAATTCATTTTTTATTAGCTTGTTGGAATAGTATATCAAACTAATTATAATACATAAATACGAAATAAACGAGTATATCTAACCTTGAAATAAACGAGTATATCTAACCTTGAAACACGGTGATGAAATATTCTTCAATTTTGAGGTCTCGTCGAAATTTTGTAAAATATTTTAGTTGTATACAATATAACCTGGTGGGCTTATTTCCATGTGGCAATCTCTTTAATCAACCAAAAAGATGTAGAATAAATGAGGCTTAAGTGCTAACTAGACTGGAACCATTTTTTATAAAAATTTGGAACCATCGCTAATCGAACCCGCAACCAACGTGCTGGAAGGCATGTATCTTGACAACTTAGCTTTGAAGGTCATCATGTTTATGGGCAAATCAATTTCAAAATAAATGTTGAAATCATAATGAATAAAAACTGTTAAAATTACTATGCATAATAACTGTTGAAATTGCTTTTGAAAATAACTGCTAAAATTACTATGAATAATAACTGCAAATACTGTCGTAATACCTGTTGATTTTTTATGAATAATAAGTATTAAAATTACATTGTAATTTGTTTTATCAAACACTGTTTATTCACTTTATGTAACGGTATAACCCTGCCGGTTTCAAGGCTTTAATCTCATCATCAGAGGAACACAAACAATACTTGTTTGTACTCCTTTGATGATGAAGCGAAAGCCTTGAAACCAGTAGGATTATACCGTTACATAAAATGAAATAAACAGTGTTTGATAAAACAAATAACACTGTCTTTAAATCTGTACAATGTTAATGCCTTAACTATAAATAATATGTTAAAATTACTATGAACAACAACTTATGAAATTATTATGCGTAATAACTGTTGAAATTGCTTTGAAAAATTACTACGCATAATAACTGCAAATAACTGTTTTTTATGAATAATATACTGAATAGCAACTGTTGAAATCACTGTGAATAACAACTGACATAATACTAGTTAAATTTAACTATGAATAATACTTGGTAAATTTAATATATTCATATTTTTATTTCAAATTAACATTAATTATAACTGTTAAAATTACTATGAATAATAACTGAACGAAATTTAAAAAATTCAATACATTGACAATTACTTGAACTATTGAACTATTTGATTCATTTCATTAATTGTACTCAGCCATGTTATAAACAACTTGTTGAGCAACTATATTTTTCACATTTTCCATTTTGATATTTGAAGTCAAAGATAATCTTCCAAGTCATTATGAATATCAACTCATTATTTTTGACGGGTATCTTATATACTCCATAAAGTAAGCTTAGTATGTGTCACCCTTTTTGGAAACAATTACACGGAGACATGAAAGTTTTTGTTGAACTTCCATTAACTGATTTATTTTAATTATCCTACATTTATTACTTCCTTTTTGGTCCATTCAATGAAAATTATATTTTCAAAAGTTTTCCTTTCTTGTTTAGTTAAATATTTTTTGTGCGGTAGTTTTAAAATTTCGAATTATGTTATGATTTTATACTCGTATATTTGCCATAGATATGTTGGTCTGATTATAAAACTTCATCAAAAGAACCATTTGGTTAGTTACAATCATAAACATTTTATGTACATACATATATATATATATATATTGGTGACGACATCCGTGGCCTAGTTCGTTAGACGCTTGTCGTGAGTTTGATTCCAGTTGGTAACCCAGATTTTTTAAAACAGGGTTCCAGTCTGCATTACAAATGAATATGAATGCCCAATACCCGTGACAAGTATAATAGATGGCACAGTACACAGTGTGTGATCAGGACACCTGACTTTGGTGCCACTGTTGATGATTATGTAAGCTTATTTGTGATAGGAATATCCTGTTGCATAAAGGGCAAGGAGTATCAGTATTTACAGCTTGTCTGCGTCTTCTTTGGTTTTCATATAATACTTATGGTGTTTAAATACTTTTTAGCAGACTGGAAGAGATTTATAAATGGTGATAAACCCACCAGGTTTTAATGTATACAACGAAAGTGTAATACCAAACTATACGAGTTTCTTCTACAAACCATCACGCAGTTTTCCTATCGTGGTAGGTAGAAAGGACAATGTTAGATTTTCCTATCTTAACACACATATTTCATCTCCTCTTTGTCTATAAACCTTCACATACCTTCTTATTTTTTTAAATCTGGATACCAACGGAAATCGACCCCGACACCCTCGGGTGAAAGACATGCATCTTACTAAATAGACTATGAAGGTCGTTCATTGTCGTCGTCTTAGTACACGCATTTCAACAACACTTATTTGGTTCCCCTAAAGCTTTTCCCACATTTACGTTTCGCTCCCATATATTGTTGGTACTAAAATACTGTTGTAGACTACTATGTTTGCAATTTCGATACTATTTGGATCAAGTATTCTATAAATGTTTTAGTGTCACATTGATATATTAAAATAAATCCATAATTTTAACGTTGTGTGACCAATTAACGTAAAAGTAAGATTAAAACTAAATAAATCATAATTTTTTTCAAACCCTTTTTCAAATTGGACAAATAGTTTGTAATGAAGAAAAAGCTATACTTTACGTGGACAAATCGTCCGCACTCGTCCTAAATACTCGTAGTATCATGTCGCAGCGACAATAATTCACTGCTTCAATATTTTTACTTCGCGTAAAGCAGCTTTTCTCAAAGTGTGGCCCCCAAAGCAATACCGGTTTGCGAAAAATTTTTCTCATTTAACAAAGAATTCAAGAAAGTTTACAGAACATTCGGTTTAATAAGGGTATTTTTAAAGATAGAAGACAAAAACAAACATTGAAAGTGTTTTATCAATATGTACGAGTATTTATTAGTTATGTAGTTTCTTCATCGTGGTCATTATCTTCATCGTCGTCATTCACTTAATTTTTAAGGTCGTAATCGCCATAGTCATGAACCATCCCTCCCAGCACAAACGATATTATGCCCTGTGCAGCGCCTCCTAAAATGAACACCCCGCTGCTGTTTTCCCTTGGTTAGAAGTTCAGCTTCTGCTCCTATCGTCATTCATACTTCCCGTCAGAATAATATTGACTAGTCACTACTTGAGGTATTCGTTTTCTTCCGTGATATGATGTGTTCAAAGTATCGTAGAACGACTCCAATAATGTATTCGAAGGAATTAAGAGATATATAAACTGAAGTAAATATTTTTATTTGATCAATGTATAAAATGTCTTAGAAGTTGTTTAATTATTATTAGTCAACATCCGAACCTTAGTTAGTAAGACGCATGTCTTCCCCCTGAGGACTTCTGGTTTCATTTTCAATTGTACCAAAAAACGTCCCAGTCTTGTTTAAAAGTTCGTCAGCCAGCAATACTCGCACGTGTTAGATGTGTTTACATATACAAGTATGTGGTTGCCTGTCCATGCTAAATAGAAATTTCAATACTTACGATGTGAACTGTAAGTTACCTGTCTACTTCAGTGGTATAACCAATATGTACCCAATGATTCGGTAGTGTAACATTTTAACTGTGTACAATATAACCTGGTGGATTTGTTGGCACGTGTAAATCTTTTCCAACCAATCCGATCGGAGCGTGGTTGTTATTGCGACAGGATTATGAGTACTTGGGCATTCGGGATGAATGACGAGTGGGAACGATTTGTGTGAGCTCGTGAGTGTGGGTTTCTTCTTGTTGTTTTAATTTTGGTTGTTTTTGTATTTGTGTTTCTGTGTATTTTTTGTTTTAATTTAAATTTTTATTCTTATGATTGTGTGCGGTATATTGTGGGATGAATATTTTTTAGTCTTTCTGGAGTGATGATGTGTGAGGAGCTGAATTTCGCAAGATGTTTCCAGTTGTAGTTGAGTGCCACTGTTTGTCAGGTTTATGAGAGTGTGCAACGGGGTTTTGTTTTTGTGTAATCGAAAATCGGAAAGAAGTATCGATTTATTTGTTCATGCTAAATATCCTCAGTGAGATACAGGCAAAAGCCTAGTTTACTGGGGATACGACAAATGAAAGGCAACAAACCCAGATCCATTAAAATTGTATGTCCAAATCAAATTACATGTTGTTTTTTCGCAAATTGTGTATATTTCTTGTAATGTGTAATAATAAATAAATAAATCCAAAAAAATGTCAAAAAGACTTTAAGTGAATATCGGACCCAGTTAAATTAACTGAGTATCAACGGGAATCGAATCCGTAATCCCGGAAGGAGGCTGGAAGACTAACGTATCTTCAACATGTCATCGTGATATGTTGAGAAATGTCATACGAATAAATAAATAAAATATATTTTAAGCAAAATATAAATTTTATAACTAATTTTTTATATAAAAAAGTCCACCGTTCAATTTATTTAAAAATGCTGGAGTAGGGTATCTATTCTGTAGAATACCCTCAAATGTCCCCTACGAAATTTGTCATCCCCGTGTTTTTCTTTTGCAGAACTGCTACGGGACGTCATGTGGAACGCGCTGTCAGTTCCACAGCTTATTCTGCAGGTAATATTTTGCAGCCTGTATGTTTCATGTTATTTACTTTTCCCATGAATAAACACGGGACTTTTTGAAGCTAAGTAAAAAAATCATTTTGAATTCATATCTGCGACTTTAATTTCGAATCAAAACATGTATTTTTTGCATTTAAATAGTAAACGAACATTTTCTTAAGCTAGATAAAAATATTACGATTTTAGATAAATTATTTAAATAAGAGAAATGCTACGACTCTTGCAAATAAAAGGGTGTGGGCTAAAAAAAAATTTTGCCGAATTCCCAATCTATTGATAGGGGTGTATCTCGACTGGGTGTATTAAGAGATGAGCCTTGACCTTTTGATACTTTCTCCTTTAATTATATTTTCTTTACCATTGTCTTTAAATTTATGTATGTGATATTTCAGTATACGAGTATATAAATATGTGTGTTATTTCAGTATATTGTTATATACTCGTAATATATGTACATACTATATTGATATCAATAAACCTATATTTATTTATTTCTCATGTGATTACATATAACATAATTCTATAATATTTCTCATGTGATTACATATAACATAATTCTATAGTATTTCTCATGTGATAAGAAATACTATAGAATTATGTTATAATATAACATAATTCTATAGTATTTCTCATGTAATTGCATATAACATAGTTCTATAGTATTTCTCATGTGATTACATATAACATAATTCTATAGTACTTCTCATGTGATTACATATAACATAATTCTAAAGTAATTCTCATGTGATTACATATAACATAATTCTATAGTATTTCTCATGTGATTACATATAACATAATTCTATAGTATTTTTCCCTTATTGTACTTTTCATAATGTTTGCTGTGATATATTTTTTTGAAAAAAAAAATTATATTTCTAATCAAATCTTTTTTTTTATATTTCATAATAATACTTTGCTGTAATATAATCTTCCTTTTTTAATAATGTTTATTATTCTATTATTTTTCGAACTTTGAGATCATATGACGCATAAAAATAATTTATTATGAAAGATTTGAGAAAAATAAACTTTTCGAATAGGATAGAAGATATGAGAAGTTTGAAAATACGTCAAAAATGATGCACGTTGAAATGCATCCAATTCTGAAAGAAGTGAAGTCTTTAACATAGGATTGTGTGATCTTTTTTCTAACGCTCTTTGAAGCTGTTGCCGTGTTAAATTAAATGATGGTCGACGTTTTGTGGTTACTTCTTACGTGCTTATTATTTTCGATAATATTTTTGTCATCGTCCTGAGGAAAAGGTTTGCAATGTCTTCAAAACGCCCGCCATCCAATACGGTAACCAAAACATTTTAATCAAGTGGAAAACAGCAATGAAAATATTTGATCATATTTATTATCTTTGGTTATAATGATGATACAAAATATTGTAGTTTTTATAATATTAATTTAAAAAATAACGTTAAATGGTCTAAAAATCTGTGCTCTATTCATATACACGTATACTGAAATGATGGTATTGCAGTAACAGCTAGCCCCTGTAAACCTATAGATACGAGTATAAATCAGAAAAATTGTTAATTTCCCCATCCCTTGTAGTTTTCATAGATCAATTTCGCAACGTCTTTCACACACTAAATATAAAAGTTACAGCTATTTTATTGCATTTAAAACACGCTTATAAAAAATGAACAAAATCAAATAGCCCATTTTTTTACTTTAAATATCAATCCCCACGCATGCAGTTGAAGGGAAAGTACCCAATCTAATCCACAATCCCCACGCATGCAGATGAAGGGAAAATACCCAATCTAATCCACAATCTTCACTTCCTTATCTGCACCTTATGGACCACGTCCCTCCCAATATCAATCCCCACGCATGCAGATGAAGGGAAAGTACCCAATCTAATCCACAATCTTCACTTCCTTATCTGCACCTAATGGACCACGTCCCTCACAATATCAATCCCCACGCATGCAGATGAAGGGAAAGTACCCAATCTAATCCACAATCTTCACTTCCTTATCTGCACCTAATGGACCACGTCCATCACAAAATCGAGACTAAACTTTGATCGTCTTATGATTATAAAGCAATCTACAAAGATATATTAAGTATCCATTTTTTATAAGAAATAATGTAACAAAATATGTATTCTTAGTATTTTTTTCTTTTAATAAGTTTAATATACCTATATAGAAAAAAGAAGAAATTATGACGTCTATTATAATTTAGTAAATTATATTTTCAATGTTGTCATGGAGAAAAGAATACATTTTTTTAAATTAGCCAGAATTTCATTTCTCAAAGCAAAAAAAAAATTGCACAAAAAACTCCGGTTATTAACGACCTTTGACTACGCCCTAAGTAGCCCGCCTGTAAATTCGGGACTGAGAAGCTATCAAAAAACGGTTTCATGTGAAAAATGGGTTCACGTACCCAGGACGCTCAGTAGTGACTCCGTTCTTTGAACTTTGCCACTGCGTTAAAGTCAATAGTAAACTATAAAATGTTTTTTTTTCTCGAAAACTTCAAAGAACCTTAAAAAGTAGCATTCAATGGTGGAATTGCACAACGTTGATAAAGCAATTTAGTTCCTCAATTAACTAATGACGACCTCGGTGGCCGAGTTTATAAGACGCCTGTCTTCCAGCCCGGGGATTGTGGGTACCTCGTTGATTACTTTTTTGTAGAGATGCGGCGCGGCCGTGGCCGCGCGGTAACGCATTGGAATTGCGGGAGGGCTTCAGTTTGAACCCCACAATGTGCTATTCCCCTTGAATGGCAAGCATTTTATCTATCTAGTATTCAGGAGTATAAGAATGCCTATTACTTCGGTCATATATATATTATTTCAAAAAAGAAAAAAAACATGCTGATGTGGTCCGATCGTCTAACTTTGGTTTGCCATCGAATCCAGTACAGTTGTGTGGCCGGTGAGTTTGCTGGTGCCCAACGAGTCACTCACTTATAAATTAAACTGTTCTGAAAAGCTTTGCTTTCTAACTGAATTTACACTAAAATTGCAAAGGGATCCTCGACTAAAAGGTCCAGTAATAACAACTCATTTTTAAAGGATTTCATTCCGGTTTTCACCTAAGGCTCTTTTGGCATATTTTTAGAGATAAACACAGATAGCTGCCAGGTTGTATTATATAAAATATTCATAGTTTCAACAAATCGATCATGGATTATATTACGTATCCAATCTTTAAAATGACTACTGTATCGGTAGATATAAGGGTTTTTTTATATTATGTGGAGGGGACGAATACTGTGTACAAAATAATTTAAGCTAAAACACGAAAAATCAACCATACCCAGTGCGAGAAAATTACTTTAAGCCAATAATACAACGAAATTCTTATATGAGAACTTTTCAAAACGTACATAAAATGTTTATAATAATTCAAGTAAATTTTACATTTGTTTTTGGCTAAACACAGATATTAAAAAATTCCTCTAAAATTCAATAATTTTATTTAAAGCATTTCATGAATTGTTTTCAAAATGTTGCTATTTGTTTACGGTGTGCAGCTTTACTGACTCCATTAAACTATCTAATATTATTGAATAAACTCCTTTAACAACATCTTAATTACACACATTTACCTCAACGTTAAACGTTGGATAAACCAGGTCATGTAAGGAAGATACTTAACGAGCATATTTGTCAAACGTATTAATGTAATAAACATCCAAAATACTAGCATTACTAACTATGAGAGTCGTATCTTAAGTTGGCTGAAAATGGCTATGAAAGTCAAACATTTCACTGAATCCTCAACCTAAAAAGGTAATCTTTTGATAAGTGAAGTAAATAATGATACCAAGAACATTTTTACAAAAAATTGTTTGCTGAATTGAATATTATATGTATCAAGATGATGTGTCATACAAGACATCATAGTATTTTTTTCAGACCTAGGGTGGATAATATTTCAAAAAAATATATTAGGTTATATTTATTTCTATAATAGACTTACTGGAATCGAATATTTTTTATACATTTTGGAGTATTACATTCGACAATTATGAAGAAGTAAGAATAGTTATTTTTTAAATTAATTTATTCGATACCGATGTAGGAGTTTTATACATATTTAAAATATGTTAAGGCGATAAAAATACTCGAGGGTGAAATATGTGACGCTAAAATATCCCACTATAGACAGCTTCCACGTTATAAAAATGTCTCGAAAAGGGATATGAAAATTTATAGCTTCGATTTTAAATTGTAGGAAGATTATGCCAAAGAACAGAAATTTGTGGCATAAATGTTTCGACGGGACAAATACTTGTTTGATGAAATTTATTTTGAATATCTGAAATCTAAGTGAGAGAGGGCTACTCGTAAGTTACTCACCAAAAACAGACTGTGTCAGTCATCAAACAAATATCACCAGCCGCAATAATATTCGTCGTTGCTGGACCTCGTGTTCGAGGATCCCCTAGTCACTTCAACGTCAATTTTGAGATGCTCTTCCACGTCTTATGTTATCATGTGATGTGCACTTCCTCCCGCAGATGTCACAGACATGTTAATCCTGATGAGTCGCGTGGCAATGCTGACGCATACTCGTATGTTCCACAGCCCGTGTGACATATTTGCAGTACGCTGACTGTTTCTCACACGTCTAGCCGTTGAGACGCCATCAGTCCGGGAACAGATAACTCTCCATCCTTCACGGCCTCTTTCATACCCGTACCTTCATAAAACAAGATTATTATAAATTTAATATATAATCTATTAATCGCTGCATCTTCTCTGTCTTTCAAGTCAGCTGGAGACCATCATATACAAAATGTATTATGATGTTAATTGCTAATATATCTACATATAATACATCATGCCTATCACCCCATCACGCTTTTTCCGTGTTGGGGTAGGCAGAGAGGAGAGAGCATCCGACATTCCTATCGTGACACATATTCTGTCCCTTCTGCATCTATGAGTATACACTTTCCCATATGGCTCTTGCTACGTCTCCGTTTTTTTTTACATTTATTTCTATCAAAGTGTAAATCATTTAATCCAACTAACCACATGCTCCTTGGTATTCCTTTACCGAGCTTTCTACTCACATTTGAACTATGGTCTATGTATTTGTTTTGTTATTATTTCTTTATTCATTCGTACAACGTGCCTAAATGTTCTCAAAATGACCTTATTACTCAATCTTAAGTTCACGTTAATTCTTAATCACTTTATTCCGTATTCTTTTATATAATCTAATACGTTATTCCCTCGTGTATTATTCTCAGCGCACGCTTGTCCGTGGCATTTATTCCGTATTCTTTGATATAATATAATACGTTATTCCCTCGTGTATTATTCTCAGCGCACGCTTGTCCGTGGCATTTATTCCGTATTCTTTGATATAATATAATACGTTATTCCCTCGTGTATTATTCTCAGCGCACGCTTGTCCGTGGCATTTATTCGGCTCCTTTCACTATTTTTCCATGTTCACTTTTCACTCCCATACATCAAAATTGATACTATAAAGCTGTTATCATATAAGCAGAAAATTAAAGTTTTTAGTAAAAATATTACAAAATATTATTTCCTTTAAAAAATATCCTTTTTTAACGTCGGTATCTCATGGTGTACCTTCGAGAAAGGGGCTAATAGACAAAAATGAAAAAGTTCTTGAAAAAAAATAATAAAGAAAAACATGTATTCTAGATTGGCCTTTCGGGGTAATGAGTTAATGTTGCCTTTCGAAGTAATGAGTATCATTTAAACGTATTGTGATTCAGAGAATCGTTTGTAATAAACCATTACGAAAATAATAAATTTTACATTGAAAAATTTGTTTGTTTATGGGCGAGTCGTAAACAGAGACGAGATTAATAGTTTCCGAAATTATTTTATATTGTTCTCGTTTAGTAATCAAATATAAAAGCTGTTTCAAAATACTGTAATACATTCATTTAGATAGTATCCATTTTCGCGAGTTTGATTTAATGTGGTTTATTCTGTTTGAAAATTTATATGCATGTGCGACTTCTTCCAAGTCATATTTGGTCTCTAAATCGATATTTATTTTTTGTTACTGGCTTCATCGTATTATTTTGTTTCTGTTTTTGTTACAACTGTAAGAGTGACAATAACAAATGTGGAAGGTCCATCCAGTGAGTGATTTTGAATAAGCACAGCTATTGTTAGTTTTAAATCATTATCTTTTTATGAATAAATCGTACAGTTCTCATCGAAATGTACCTTTAACTAGTTATACCAATCAAAGAAACTTATAACTCAAAATATGTGACAAAAAAAACTGTAAATATCTAAAAGATCATCTATTATATGTTACAAAGTAATCAATCGGTTTTTTATTTAAACATTGTTTTTCTGGAACCAATTACCCACATAAATAGAGGTATCACTGAAATGCTATTTTTATTTATACCTGAACTTTAGGTTTTTTGGTGCAGTTTATAAATATATTTAATTAGTGATATTTCAGGTTTCATAATTCACATTAATTTACATTTCAGTAATCAAAAACAAATTAAGTTTTTTTTGTGTTTCTTTCAAATATCTCACAGATGTGTTTATTGGATTTTAGTTTTCCGGTTAGTTAAATTTTTTCAAATAATAAGAAAATTTACATGGTTAATAAGCCACAATACTAATGATTTTTTTTTAAATAATAGAACTGCCTATTAATTTTGATTTCATGCGTAATCGAATCATCATAACAAGTAATATCGGGGGATTAGACAAATTAATCATTAATGCAATAAAGAAAAGCATGACAGGTAATCAAAACATGTAAATGATTCTCTTATTAAGGGGGTATTCTACTCTAGATATTTGAAAAAATGTTTTTTTTTTGTTTTTTTGCACATTCCTAAAGTTTAGACCTTTGAGCATATGTTTTGAAAAGGAAATTAAAAAAATCTTAATATTTACAAAGTTATAGCTATAAATGAGGCAGCAATTACGCCGCACCGGAATGACTCGGACAATAATCTCAAAAATTTAAACGCGTTTTTCTCGAAGCTCCTTTTTTCGACCTGGTCGACTGAAAATCTCAAGTCTTATCAGATGTTCTTAAGCGTCTGTATTAAAGGACGTATTCATGTGACACACACTAGTTTGTTTTTGTATTGGTTATTCATTTCTCACAAATCCACTCAATAAAATAAAATAGTTGGTTGAAAAAAACTATGAAAATATATATTTTCAAATACGCCGACAACTCAATATTTTAGCCTGTAGGAAAACGTGTTGTAGTATATTTAAAACGTCTTAAAAAGCGCAAATCTATGATACGGTGGAGATATTTCCCAGCATATGAAATTAAATTATAGGGAGACCTTTGTAGATCTTCCGATATGTGATAATATATTACGATGGAATGAAGTGTATGTATGTAGTATACGTATAAACTCATAAATTTTGATAAAACCTCCAAAAAGGGTCGTCTTCAAGTGTTTCCTGAAGTTGCACTCGCCAACCCTTTCTCTAACATTAATAACCCTTGTACCTCACTTAAAAGGCAAAATTTGGGACTACGAACTATTACATTTAGACCCTAGAAAAACTGAGTAAAGAGATTATCAAGGCTCAGAAAATCTCTTCATACACTAGTATTTCAGTTTAAAGTTATTATCTTAATATCCTTAAAACACTCCACTGTAAATAAATATTGAATGTTCTCAAGTGGTTATATTATAATTAACTATTTTAAAAGTATGTCAAATGTGATGTTAAGTCAAAATGATCACATATGTGTGATAAAAAGTCAAAAGCCTGTCATATGGGTGGTACTCGTATAAAGTCAAAATTATCTCATATGTGTGATATAAAATTCAAAGTATCTTATATGTGTGATGTGAAACAAAAAGTATCCCAAATGTTTGACATTTAACCAAACGTATCTCATATGTTTGATGTAAAACTGCAGGTATGTCAGATATACGTGTAATGCCAAAGTATCTAATATATGTGATATATAGCCAAAAGTGTGGCACATGGGTGATACATACACCAAAGTATCTCGTGTAATATATATAATACGTGTCTCTCATATGTGTGATATATATCTCAAATAAGTGATTGAAAGCTAAAAGTACTAAATATGTGTGATATACTCGTATATACAAAAATATGACATATGGGTGAAACATACGCCAAAGTACTCGTATATCGTATATGTGATATATGTGTCGAGCCAAAGTATGCCATGTGGATGATACATACGTCAAAGTGTTTCGTATGTATGATATATTGCCATATTTATCTCACATATGTGATATAAAGTTAAAAGTATCTGATATGACTCACATAAAATTTAAAGTAGCTCATGTGTGATATAAAGCCTAAAGTATATCATATGGGTAGAACTTTGCCAAATGTATCACTAATATGTGTGATATAAAAATAATAATTGACTTATTGCATTTGAAACCACCAGAGATGTTATGATATTATGTTTGTATTATAAAATCAGTTTATCCACATTAATATATTTTCGATCTGTCATGAAGTGTCAAAGTGAACTGGGGGGGCAGGGGTGGGACAGTTATCCCTAGACGGAGTACAAGTAATTATATTTTTTTGAAAGCTTTTCCTCAATTTTGCCACTCCCTGTTGGCATCAGCCTTTTTTTTTTTATCAAAAATGTGAAACAAGGGTGGTGGTTTTTTGCTTTCGATCGCATTTGAGGCATGGAAACTACAGTCAACGTCGATCTCAAAATTTGAAATTTTGAAATTACTACAGATAATGACTTTTTTATAAATACTTATAGTATTTGACATTAAGAATTACTATTTTTCGTACATCTTATAAATGAGTGAATTGATAGTAAATTTTGCTAAATTTATACAATACATGTTACACGAGAAAAAAAGAATTTTATGATTTATAAAGTATGCATAAAAACAAATTATACACTGCAACGTATGTGTGTGCAGGCTTTATCTATGTAGTTAGGCTTCTACTTTATTCCCAAACGACGCTTAGCTTACACTATATGCAAGGGGGTACTCATTTTGTATGATGTCTCTGACTGCAGTAGACCCTCGTTACGCCACTGTTATCATGGAGTGTTTCAAGACGCAATTTACTAGTTTTTTTTTTCAGTCAATTCGAGTGGAAGTCGGCTTCATAGCATCTATCATCCTCGGTTTCGTGCTTGCTCTGGTAGTTCCAGTCTACGGTCTTTGCAGTGCTATTCTTCAGCTTCTAGGACGGAGCTCAAAGAACGATAGAGAATCTAGCTCACCCCCTCCAGGCATACTAACCGAGGACTCTGGACCATGCGAGAAGAGGATTTGTCTCTTTCTTATGCAGATTCTGGTAATATTTTCGGTGTAAGTAAACCATTAATTATATTACAATAATCATGAACAGACAGACATTATACAGCATTGAAGAAATAATTATGACCAGACAGATAGTGTATGACATTGAAGAATTTAAAGAATTTATAATCAAAAAGTGATATTTTAATTTATTTTTTTCCTGAACATAAATGTTTTTCCATTTTGATTGTGTATTCAAGTATAATATTAATGTTTCTTTATTATGTTGTTGATTTTCATGTATGTTATATGATATGTTTGGAAATGTGTTTGACCGCCGTTTTCATTTGCATTTAGTTTTGTGTTTTATTTATTTATATTTGATACAGGACCCAATTACATCAAATAAGAAATAATATATTAAAAATTCAAAAATAGCATAATGACAACAGGAGAAATATTACTCAAGCTTCCCTGTGAAATGATTCAGTTATGCCTACAAAGTTTATTTAAGAGTTTAATTCTTAATGTATCCATCGAAATGTAGAAGTTATCGCTATCAGAAAATTCATTCAACAAGGTCATTCCGCGTGCAAGGGGTGATGCTCTTAACAGCTTAGTTCGTGAATACGGTACCGAAAACAATATTAATTCACGATGGCGTAAATAATTTTCCTGTTTATGAAATAAAAGTTTGTCAATCAACTAAGGGTTTGGTATTTTTCCCGTTAACAATTCGCATATGTATAAACAGGTCTTACCAACTAGCCATGGGATCATTCCATGACCTAGTAGATATAATGAACAGGTGTTGTGGATTAAATTCCAGATGGTAGCCAAATAATGAGTTTTATTTTCCCAAAACAACTCTGTATATATGGTCGGTCGGAAGTTATTGCCAATATGACAATCGACTTTATTGTATTAAATGTTTTACAATGAATACACCACATTGCCCTTAGAATACTCGGATATTTTGACATATATAATTATTATTTCTACATAATCAAATGGGACTAGTAAAAAACAAAAGATTTTAAAAAACCACAGCTATACCGCGCGGTATGTTAAGTGACCATAAATCTTGTGAATTGGCTTTATCTGACCTTTGCGGGACGTCTATCATTGAGATCAGCCACGAGTTATCGAACCAATTTGAGGCAACAAGTTAACATTCGTCGAAATAACTTTCTTTGTATCAGGGCTCGTTCATTGAAATATTTGAAAAATAATTTCAATGCCACCAAAAACCACCGACACCTGCCCCTAACGCAGTATGTTAGACACGATACTATATGTTAAGAGGCCGATCGAGTCAGGTAGTTCGATAGCCTACTCATACCCTATTTTAGGGGTGAAAGCAGTATGTTAATTGTAGTTAATTTACTGAAGATAATGAAATAGTTTACTTAAAGAATTAATTTTATTACAAATACATACCATCACGCCGTTTTGCTGCTATGGTAGGCAGAGAGGACAGAGCGCCAGACTCTTCTGTCTTAACACACATATTAAACGTCTTCCATATTAAATTTTTTCTCATATATTACCTGTTAACATCAGCCCAAAAATACGATTATTGGGGCTGTAGAATGTATTGTCTCTCGACCACGCTCTTTAACACGTCAATTTACGTTGAAAGGCACCATACAAAGAGAGAAAAAATTCAAATAATTTAAATATAAATTAAATATTAAAGATGGGCTATTTCACAAGAAATTTTTATCGAATATTTTCAACAGGATCTTGTCTTATCAATCTTCATTCGTTATCATGTAGTATGTACCCTCTTTAGACCAACATTCGTTATCATGTAGTATGTACCCTCTTTAGACCAACATTCGTTATCATGTAGTATGTACCCTCTTTAGACCAACATTCGTTATCATGTAGTATGTACCCTCTTTAGACCAACATAAAAGTCTTAATCAAGTTATGCTTTTTTTTGCACAATTGCGATGTTTCTTCCAACACCTTAGATACATATTTTTTTAAGCAAACTGCTCTGAAAAAGTTCAGGCAAAAACACAATAATAGTTTATTTTCTATCGTCCCAGCGAAGATATCCAAGTGCAATACATGTGTTTCTTACAAAAACTTTTATATCGTATTTTTCTACTCTGTAACCATCATACATACTTGGAATGATACATTTATTTTTTTATTTTTAGAAAACTTTTAACTTAAAATACGATGTTTCATTTATAAGAAAATGTTTTTTCTCTCTGATTTAATTTTAAACACCATTCAACTGAATAATACAATTATTTGCACATTACAGTTTTCCCTAATTCATACAATGAGAAAAAAATATGTATAAACAAGTGAAATTCGACTTTACAAAAGAAAATAATTATAAAGAAATAAAATAAAAAATACATTTCTGAATTATAAATAAAATAATGACAAGTGTTGTAACAAACGAATATTTAAAAATGATTAACAATATTAACATATGAGATATTAATGTAAATAACATGATAAGAATATAAATGAATGTATATTTAAAAAATTTAATAAAAATATCAAGAATTTTATATTGTAATTAGAGGAAAAAATGTCTATGTAGTTTAGTGAAACAGGAAAACAATCTATCTGAGGAGGCACGCGGCTGAAAATGTGATTGCTCTACCTGTGGAAATTTCCAAAGGTACGTTGATTCTGCATAAAGATTATTAAAACAATATGGTACGTAATACATGATCTGTTATATGATAAAACCACTTATTTATTGTATAAAGCGAAACCCAATAACATACAAAACTATAAAAAGATACTGTAAAAAAAATCCAAGTTTACTTATAATTAAGTTTACTTATAATTAAAAAAATAATTAAGTCAAAACGAAACGACTAATTTCCATCACTAAGAAAGCTCCATATGCTTTCTTTGAAAACATTTTACGAGATATTGAGAATGTCAATATTCGAGACCCTAACCCTATTCAAAAAGGGACAGCCCGTAAAACAAAGCAAGAGTACTTGGCAAGTAACATATGTTATACTTACTGTCAGTCTAAATACGAGTCTATCAATACGAGTATTTCTGTACCTTGAATAGTTGTTAGAAACATAAAACTATATCATTGCCAACAGAGTTGGATTAGATGTTGCTCTCGCAGCAACTTAAAGATATAAGAAGAGATTCTCACATCCTTCCTCACGCTTAAAAACTAGTATTTCAACATATCTAGAAAAAACCTTGAAAGATAAGAGTCACGCGCAGAAACTGCACTCACGCGAGTAGATATATTCCAAAATTTATTTTAGACTTTCTCCACCATTTGAGAGTTACGAATCTCCCGCGGGTTCCACACCAATTCTTCACACGCTAATCAACTACGTACCTACCACCTACCAGCTACCAGCGCACTGTAGAGAGATTGAGAACCTCTCCCCCATAAATGAGTCAGTTTGATGCTTCTATATTGAGTCCCCCGAATTGATGTTGCTTTATGAGGGCTATTCACAATATCCTTGATAGTCCAGATATACAGGCTTAAAATGAACGAACATGTGCACGTTGCAATTCATCAATAGTGAAAAGGCAGCACTTGGGTAACTTCATATCTGATTTTGTGAATATTTTTAATATAGAAAATTTTAAAGTACAGAAAATTTCCTCAATATTATGTCTTGACTGAGAGACTGGTTTTCCATTTTATTATTTCTTTATTTTATTGTAATTTAATTAATTTTATGTTTTTGTCGGTTATATTTAAATGTTTTTTTCTTTCAGTGTTATATTAAGTGCCATTTGCATTCTGAATTGAATTGATTTTTAAGTTTTTGATTTTATATATTATATTTTGTTTTATCATTTGTTTAGTAAACGTTGCTATGGTTTGTAAAAGACATTTATTGATTTTATATCTTTTAGTCAAATAAAATTTCAGCTTAGTTGACAACCTTCGTGACTTAATTTGTAAAACGTATATCTTTCAACCTAGGTTTGCGAGTTTGATTCTTGTTTTTTAAACATATTAACCCAGGTTTTTTAAACATATTAACTAGTCATTTTAATTCTCCGTCACGGAAAAGAAAAATGACTAGCAGTGCGGTAAATACACTTATACGAGTACAGCGACTTAATGCCTGGAGTTCAAACAGCTTAACAAGTTGCCAGCACTTTCACAGAAAACTTCGAATGTAGCAAAACTATTGAGTTACCTAATTTCTTTAGGTTCTAATGGCAATTTTTTTTGCTTCAATCTTGCAACTTTGCCCTGTACTCGTTTTTTGCGGCCATCTAATCGATTCGCTAATATGATTTTGTGATGGTAATCGAGACAATAATTTCAGAAGGGATTTCCACTCAGACTTTCATCGATTCATCTTTAGACAGATTTGCTACCCCGATCAAGTGGTATCAAAGGGTAGTTTTGCCGAATGCGAGGGTCAAACGCAAAAAAAGAAGATTACGTATTGTTTCTTCCTATAAATTGCTCAAATTCAAAACTAATAAATCAGTTTGACGACTTGTGTTTTTCTCAAAAATTGATATTTTTTAAAGTTAAAATAATAAGTCAGTATGGTAAGTTGTTCAGTTTAACGCGTTGTAAATAATTTAAATAAAAATAGAAAGTCATGTTTGTTGTTGTTTATTTACGCAAAATAAAAATCAAAATCAAAATAATACGCTAAGTGTTATGACTTTTGATTTCTCAGAATTAATTTATAATCATCGAAGCCAAAATAATAAGTCAGTATTATGAGTTGTTATGTCATCTATTTAATGTTCTTGTTTTCCTACCCTTAAATTTCCTCTAGACAATTGCCAAATAATTTTACCCTTCCGTACCCCACACAGCCTTCTCAACAATTCATTGAGCCGAATAAAATGTCGCTTGGATACTGAGCCATACAAATAATACCGGCTTCGTGCCGTCAAGTAGTATCTTGACGACAACACTCGTAGCGAGGGAAAAGCTATTACGGCTTTTCCCAACGCCACTTGCCTCTATGTTACCCATTATGAAATATATTTGGCAAATAAATTCAAAGGAAACAATTAATTTGTAAACATGGCAATCTTCTCCTTAGTGAATCTTATTATTCACTTATGATACTAAATAATTCAAAAATAATGACAATAATATTTACTTAGTATCTTATGAAATAATTTATCACAAACATAATTTGAAGTTTTAATTGATTTGGTATTAATACTGTAGAACTCGATTTTTTACGGAATGATTTGACAAATGTGAAAAAATCTACACAATCTATATAAATAAAAATGTAAATGTTCGTTAATAGAAAATCTCTAATCTCTGAAAGTTCTTCACCGTTGCTTTGAAATTTTGACAAGAGGTTGCATTCGTGTACAAGCATGTATATATATTTTTTTATATACGGTTGTTAATAAAAAAAGCAACTAAAACAGACGTAATAACGGGAGCGCCCCCTGCAGTGACACACGCAAACTAAACAATTTTAATTGAAAGTTATGTCACATTGCATTTTCAACGTTTCGGAATAATTATTAAATATTAAATAATGAAATATTAAATAATAAATATCTATATAAACAAAAATGTAAATGTTCGTTAATTAAAAATCTCCAATCTCCGAAAGGACTTCACGGATTGCTTTGAAATTTTGACAGTTTCATTTTGATTTCGAATATTAAATATTAAATAAACCATATGAAATAATTAAATATTAAATAATAAATATAAAAAAGTATAATATATAAAACAGACGAAATAATGGGAGCGCCCATGTTGAAGGTGACGGCAACATACGCAATATAGATTTCGATTTATTTTCATTTTGATTTCGAATATTAAATAATTAAATATTAAATATCTATATAAATAAAATTGTAAATGTTCGTTAATTGAAAATCTCTAATCTCCGAAAGTTCTTCACCGATTGCTTTGAAATTTTGACAAAAGGTTGCATTTCTATACAAGCATTTTTATATATACTTTTTTATATACAGTTGTATATAAACAAGTATTTAAAACATACGAAATAATTGGAGCGCCCTCTGCAGAAACACACGCAAACTAAACATTTCTCATTGACAGGTGTGTGTGACATAGCATTTTCAACGTTTCGGATTCTTTCATTTCGTTTTTTAACAGTTTGTTCCACACTTTTCAATGCAATTGGCGGTGGATTTGTGGTGTGTCGATTAATTTTCATTTAAATTCAAATTATATCGTGAAATGCATTGGAATTGATCACGCAATACTAAACATTGCTCATTTACATGTGTAAATGAGCAATGTAAATGAGCAATAATGGCTCAAATGCGCTCAAATACAGTTGCGAGCACGGCGATTGCGTTATGCAGCGACAGAACTGCTTCGTTCTCAACAGAATGAACACCAAGCCAAATTCTGCTGTTTATAATTCCATATCCGTAGAACCTTTTGTCTTTTTTGAGCAAATATATCTGGAGGACAGGCTAAGAGGGGCTGGAAGACGTCAGTAAGAATGTCAAAAGTATCTTTTTTATATAGAATTTAATTTTATCTCTATGTTTATATTTCAAAATCTATCAAATCGTATGTAGAAATGGAGATTTTTTTAAATTAGTTCCAGTTATCTATTTGTTTTCCCTTAACATTTAATTAGTTACAATTATCTCTCTGTCTTCCCTTACCATTTAATTAGTTACAATTATCTCTCTGCCTTTCCTTAACATTTAATCAATTCCAATAATCTCTCCCTTTTCATAACATTTAATTAATTCTAATTATCTCTGTATTTCCTTAACAATACTCCTATTTGACAAATGCGTGTCCAGCTGTAAAACGATCGATCAGCTGAGATATTCTCACATAAATTGCTGGAAATTGGGAACGGAAAGGTGCCGGTTGATATGACCCTAGGACGAATTTCATTGCCTCATAACTTCTGCAATTTAGTGACGTCAAAAGAAGAAATGGTTGAAAAAATATTTCCCAATATTCAAATCAATTATAAGAATCACGATTGGCTGAGTGAACTAGCTATTCTTGCCGCCAAGAACAACGACGTCTACGAACTTAACAATATTAATCAGTTTCTTTTTTAATGTTTCGCAATTTTATATGTTTTTGTTATAACATTCTTTCTTCTTTTTCAGTGCAATCTATCTGCTTTAGTTCATCAAAATGCCGGGGAAGCAGCAGAGTGACGTGCAGTCAGACTTGATGATGCACGGTTGCGAGCACGGCGATCGCGTTCTGCAGCTTCAGATCTGCTTCGTTCTCAACAGAATGAACGCGACAGGCTGAGAGTGGCTGAAAGACGTCAAAAATATTATATAACCACAAGCATTATGACATTAAACATATTAGAAACGTGTGCTTTCTCTTTTCTTTCTTTTCCATTTAACCAGAATGAGCCACAGCAACGCGTGGCCGGGTACAGCTAGTGACTTAAATAAAAGAACAGATATGTTTCGCTATACAAAAACATTACCAAACAGCTGGACCATACTCGTACTTTTGTAAAGTGAAACAGATATATTACTTGAATTGAAGTTAGTGTGTAGAATGTTTCACATTGAAGTGTCAAATCATTCTGTAATTATTTCAAGTAGTATAACATGTTAATTTTTTCTATTTTAGCTTCTTGAAAGAATTCCATTATTGGTATATTTTATATTTATATCGGAACATGAAGGGTGGAAAATTATAATGAAATTTTATTTATAATCCGATCAAAATATACCATATTTTATGTGTCTCAAAAGAAGAAGTATTCATCAAGGAATTAAAGTTAAGGCTAGTATTTAGTTGTTGTTTAAAAAAAATAAATTAGTAAGACAAGTTAAAAGACAAAGAGTTTGACTCGTGACAATATAAAGTAAATAAATATTGAAAAAATAGAGTAGATAAATAAAACACTTGGAATACTTACATATAATAAAATAAAAACGGAATAACTATGATATAATATACAAAAAAAACCTTAATCTTAATGATAGAGACAATCATTTTATAATTATTGTATAATAATCTCGTTTATTGATAGAAATGCGTGCATTGAGATACATTGGGTGACAATGTATGACAGATGACGGAATGAAGTGATTAAGGATATAACATATGTGAATTTAAAGTTAATGTGTTAAGTAACATATGTTAAGATAAGAAGAGAACTATAGATGGTTTTTCATCCATCCAATAGCATCCAAGTGATAACACTTGACCGAAAAGATTTAATTGTATCCCACTTTCGTTTTATACAATACAACCTGGTGGGTTGATTACCCTGTGACAACATTTTTCAACCAACCAAACAAATGTTTAAAAGGCCTGACGTAAAACCCAGACAGAACCTTCTTCAAATACAATTAAAATACTTTTTTTTAAATACTTGCATTCTCCGGACTGGAAGACAGGCGGGTTACTGAATAGGTCACGAACATGCATATCTACTATCACGCATTTGCCCTGGTAGGGTAGGTTTAGAGGACGAGAGACAAATTTTCCTATAGTAACATTTTTACTTCACCTCCTTTATATTCATAAATCTTCTCATATAGCTCCTTCTATTTCACTTATTCTTTATTTCAAAATCGTATTCTCTCTAACCATAATTCTCTCAGTGGTCCTCGGCCACAACTTTCACTCACGCTTGTATTGCAAACTTGTTTAGTAAGTCTTTTGTCACTCATCCGTCCCACAAATCCGCACCTCTCAAAATACATTTGTTCATCCTTCTTAAAAAAATCGTCTGTTTTAAGCTCACAGTCATTCATTACAATTATATTTCATATTCTGTCACATCGGCACACTGCATATCCTTACCAGCATTTATTCGGCGCGTTTCATTTCTTCTTCAAGTCCACGTTTAACTCCCATACATCAATATTGGCAGCAACATGTTATTTTGAACCAGCGTTTCAGTTTTTAGGAGAAGCGTGGACGCAGAAAATTAATGAAAGTCCACGGAGGTCATCCGTAATTACCGAAATTCTGAAATTCGAAGCCGCATGCTATCTGACGATGGCGCGAAATAGAAAGGAATGGGTTTCTTGAAGAAAGTCTACCTCTAAAGGGCGCTTTTAAAATGGTTTTCTTCTTATTATTATTATTTTGCTGGGAGACCTTCATCCTACAGTAGTTAGTAAATACCGAAGGTGACATACATTCTAGGATGTGAATGGCAATTAGACTAATATTGTAATTAGCAAACATGGTAATTAGCAAAAACAACTCGAAATATACAAGATTTTGATAACATGCTTAATTTTAAGGGATGTTTTTTTCATTTACATACGTGTTAAAACGTAATTAGATGAATATGTAAATTCATTGGTAATTTATATGAGATAGTTTTATGGGTCCCGAAATATTTTCGCATATCTTAATATGATTTTCTTAACTTTTATTCCACAAATTATATTAATCTGAGAAATAAATGACACCTAAGATCTGAGAAATAAATGACACTCAATAGATTTCACAAAAACGAGAATAGATTATTTAAGTTTGTTAAAAAAATATTAAAGTTCCGCAAAATTCTTTGAGTTGAATAAATATATTGTAATAAAAATAAAATTCATCTATTTGACCGCACCTTAAATGCTCTCTTTATAAAAAAAATATTTCGAGTTTTATTCATTCATTTGTATGGCGCCCTTCAACGTGTGCGAATGGATGATTCTAACATATTGAAAAGCGGGCCGGAAGACAACACTGTCTTCGGCTTCATACATTCAGCTTTCGGGCTTGGAAAAACTGCAATACGTACAGAAAACGTTGTGCGTAATCTCACGTATTACTAGTACTAGCAATATTACCGCACGTGAGGAGGCAACAACACTTGCACACGCCTATGTATTGTTGTCAGAGGAAATTTTTTACCAGACTTAGACCATTTTTTTATCGGATACCATTGGAAATCAAACCCGAGTGAAAGTCAACCATCTTACCAACTAGGCAACAAAGCTCATATTCATGTCGAGTAACCAGTCATTTGACAAACATCTTACCAACTAGATAACAAAGCTCATATTTATATCGAGTAACCAGTCATTTGACAAACATCTTACCAACTTGGTAACGAAGTTCATCTTCATGTCGAGTAACCAGTCATTTGACAAACATCTTACCAACTAGACAACAAAACTCATCTTTATGTCGAGTAACCAGTTATTTGACAAATATGAAATATTCAAACTCAATTTATATGATTTTTTGGCTCACTTGTATGGCTATCTTAATATTGGATGAGATGTTTTAGACTGACTCGTCAAGTCAATCAAAATTTTTGGAACTAGTATGGAAACGATAACTGAATATACTCGTACATGCAAACACTGAAAACTCAGGAAATCCAATCGGAAACGTCAAAACTCCAACAAGCATAACCATATTTGGAGATAATTTTGATACTTATTATATAAAAGTCTCAAGAACATTTCTTTTATTCGAACCACGAATACGGCGCCATGGCGTGACTCTTGTGGATTTTCCCCTTAAACTTTTCCTATTTATGTGTGTTGAGTGGGTGAATCATATGAGTTTTTTTTTTTCAAAACAAATACATTTATTAGGGTGAATGTACGAATGAATATTCTTGCATATTTCTTCCATGCGTGGGAGAAGCCTTCTTCATCATGGCCGGTTGTATGCTTGTATGGTATGTGTAAAAGTATACACGAGTATGCATTTCTTTCATTAATTTTTATGTCTTCATTCTTTATGGCATCTTATTTTTTTGTATTCATGCACACCCTGAATTTTAATTCTTGTGTTGTAAATATTTTAATGGTTTAAATCGACAGTACATTGTTCTAATAAAGTCAAACACTTATGTTTACTATATATTGACGATCACTGATAAAATTTGTGAAAAAAATGGTTCAGTTCAGTTTGATCCCACCACCATACACGAAATATTATGAAAGTCACAATAATACAATAGTTGTCATTCAGCGTGATCAGCACTAGAATATTGAAATCTTAATTTATTGTGAGCGCGATGGCACGCTGTGACGAAGAAAGAACTGTACAAATGGCATTCATCAGGCGACGAAACACCTGAGGGGGGAAACGATAGCAGCGTCGACGGACTTAGCGTCCGACGTCACGAGTAAAGAAAAATTTATTTGCAGCACAGTAAAAATAATCATAAAATGATTTAAGGGTTTTTTCGCTGAGAGTCGTCAAATCTGATAAATGATTTAGAGACCTTATGAGACAATCGATAAGATTGTATTTTGAAAAAATCTGGTAACCAACGGGATCTGGTAACCAACCAATCGAACGCGCAATCCCTGGATTTGAAAACAGGTGTCTTACCAACTGAGTATCTACCAACTAAGGTCCTATATGTACTTTTCGATTGTGTGAATTTATTTCAACGTATTATTTAATTTACAGAACCGGAGTGAGTACGATGATTATCGGGAACGAGTCGGCCTGCAGCGGTGCCGCAAGCGCACGAGCTCTTCTACAAGCGGCCGCGCGCGACGTGCCTACGTATGCACGCGCCGCGCATCAGGGACTTGCGCGTGTGCTCGTGCATGGCGCAGACCAAGCCATTGCCGCGGCCGAACACGACCTTAATCGTACGATCCATTTTGATTATTCTATTTTATAAGGCTGGCAATTTCCATGAGCGGCAGAATACGGAATAAAATATTCAGGATAAATGTGAACTATTAGGTGTTAACATAAGTTGTGTCCGGTTTTTTTTTTTTCAAATTTAAAAATGAGCACCAAAAGTAAAACAAAATGGTAAAGGTTAAACGTCATTCGAAAGAAAATATTGTGTTTGCTTTTACGTTACATATATTATTTTATTTGATTATAAGCCTTCAAAATGGAATGTCAAGTAGACGAAAGTGAGCATTTTCGTTACCTCCTTCTGTTCGTGTTCAATAGAGGGAATAAAGCTGCCAAAGCTGCTCGCGATATTACTACAATTCATCTGCTCAGCCAACTCTACGGTGGTTTGAAGGGGATCTTCATGAATAATATGATTTAAGCGGTTCTCATCGAAGTCCACTGATCGTCCGGAACGCTCCATGTCTTTCAGGTCGAAATTACCGTATTTGAAACGCAAAAACCATCGACGAGCTGTCCTTTCATTCATAGCATCTTCACCGTACACTTCGCAAATATCACGAGCAGCTTTGGCAGCTCTATTCTCTCGATTGAACGCGAACAGAAGGAGGTGTCGAAAATGCTCACTTTTGTCTACTTGACATTACATTTTGAATGATATATGTATGTAACATAATATATGTAACGTAAAAGCAAACACAATATCTTATAGAACAAAAAAAATCTTTCGAATGACTTATAACATTTACCATTTCGTTTTACTTTTGGTGGTCATTTTTAAATTTGGAAAAAAAAGGACACAACTTATGTTAACACCCAATAAAATCAGATGTGGTGGATACGATGAAAAATATTTGGTTTATGCAGGTAAAAGGAAATAATTGAACCCTGTAACCTAGTTTGTAAAGCACTTGACTTTTAGCCAGGGTATATTAGATAGATTATACATGAATATTTGTATCTCATCTTTATTGTGGCAACATTTTGCACACAATAAATTAATACGTTCGTAGCTATCTTCAATGCATAGGAAGTCCGACAATCATCATAGATCACGGAGGATTTAAATTATTGTATGAACTTAAGCAGTGTTGTAATGTTTTCAATACATGTCAGCACTCTATATATATTTTTCAGTAGGCAGGGAGGGCAGACCTTCACAATTTAATATACACGCATATAGTTTTTACCTCATCCAGATTCTTAAATCTTTTCATACATGTTTTTTTTTGTTTATTACCTTTCCTTCAGTTGAAATATTGTCAACTATATTCTATTGTATTACACTTTCGTTATATACAATACATGTGGAGTTTATTGCCATATGCAAATATCTTCCAACCAAAAAATATGATAAAAAGGCCATAAAATAAAACCAGACTGAAATGCATTTTAAAGAAATTGAGTTTCAACAGGAATCAAACTAGCAACCCTCCAATAAGAAGACAGACGTCTTACCAACTAGACCATTTTATCGTTCCATTCTTTACTTTGTTCTCCATTCATTTCGGGAATATAATTTTATTTTGTTTTGGTCCTTCGCATCTTATTCCTTCAATATAATTAAAAGTCTGGTTTCATTTTTTGACAATAGCAAAACGTTAATTATGAAAATAATTTTCTTTTATCAATTAAGTAAAAAAATAAAATATCCCATTTTATCACCAGAATTATTAAAAAATGAATTTGGACATATGTTATAATGGACATATGTTATAATGGGCATATATTATAATGGGCATATGGTATAATGGACATATGTTATAATGGACATATGTTATAATGGACATATATTATAATGGACATATGGTATAATGGACATTTGTTATAATGGACATATGTTATTATGGACATATATTATAATGGACATATGTTATAATGGGTTTGTTTTTATCTTGCCTAACAGATAATTAACGATGTTAGGGTGATCTAGACATGTGCAGCAGAAGAATAATGGAGTGAATTGAAAATTTGCAATGCAAATATGAGGAATTCGTGAAAAAAAACAGTAAAATAAGATAGAATTGTTGACCAAACCAATTATAAGTTAGACTAAGAATAAAAAATAGAGAGCTTACTCTCTTAGGAAACAAAAGGAACTGTATGAGAAGATTTATGGGTGAAAAGTTTTTCTCTCTCATCTTAAAATGGCGTGGTAATATCATGTTTGATTAATACTCGTAGAAAACAATTATTTACAAGTGGTACCCAAATGAGAACAATTCAGTTTGCACCATCTTGCAGGTAAGAGTACCACAGGTTGTTAGTCTTCGTTTTTTGGTTAACCCTGGGGAGAATGCCTTGTCTGTTTTTTTCCAATTCACCCTGAGAAGAGTGATATGTCTAGTTTTTGTTTGTTTTTCACCCTGGTTCCCTCAGAGTTCTTTATTTATTTATCATTATTTCATCCTGATGAGAGTGGTTTGTTTGCTTTTTTTTTAATTTTCACTTGTGAAAGTTTTATTTAGTTGTCTTCAAATGAACGGCTTTTTAATGCATTATAAAATCAGTATATAAGAAACCAATCGTTTTTTTTTCATTTCCTATCAAATATATCCAAAAAATTCTAATGATGACATAGATGCTCCTAAAACACATTATTACAAGAAAATCGAGAAACGTGATGACTTAATTTTGGCAGGCGATAATATTGGCAGGCGATAATATTGAAAGATGTTTTGGAAAGAAATAAAGAAAATATATATAATCAAGTAAATACAATACCTGTTTCCCTAACAAAGAAGTGGTGTGCATGACTTTCATCCCACAAGTCACGCCTCATATTTAAACGTAGCCCGACATTCCCAACTATACAATCCTCACACACACACTACAATCATACCAACAGGAGTATCACAAATATTAATTGAAAAAAAAAGCATTCTCGTAATTCAAATAAAAACTGAAAATCATAAGATGGGACGAACTTTGTAAAAAGTTATTTTATCAACGTTTTTTAAGCGATTGTATAATTTGATGTAAAAGAAACATGGAAAAAAAACTATGAAACAAATTAGATTATTTTCTCTTAAACTTATCCGAACTGGGGATTTGGGCATATTGAAAATCGTAGCTTAACAACATTGCCTTCGGCCCAATTAATCGAGTGTGCGGGCTTAGAACCACTGGAGAAGGCATGGAACTTGCGATATGTCATCGCACGTAATGGTAATAATACTTTCACATATGTCAAGCGCTTGTGAGTATTGTTACAAAACGAACACGTTTATTTATGATATTTATTTAGAAGTAAACGGTATAATATACCTTATAACAAAAAAATAAAAGAGCCAGTAGTGAATGGTCAACACATTAAATTTGACAGACTATACTAAAAAAATTACACAATTACAACAAACATATTAAGAACGAAACAGGCATTAAATCGTAAAATCACATGTTACCAGCACAATACGGGGCCGTCCACAGACGCACAGACCAACTGCGCAAAAAATATAAATATAATACAATAAACAAATAATTGAAAATCAAAATACAAATTGAAAACAAAGTATAAAAAAGGCGGAATCAGACAGGTATAACTTCACAAATCCTCAAAAAGCGCGGGGAAAAATCTCAAAAATATTTTTTTAAAAAACACTATAATCAATTAAAAAGCAGTTCAAAAAAGGTTTTCAAAAGTTCTCGATACACACGCGGGATCCCACTTCAAGGCACGGATATTTGGAAGTGTTTCTTCAGGCACTCCTTATAGGTCAGCAAACTAGCTCCAAATATAGCCGAGACCTCAGCGTACTCATTTCCAGCTCGATTCCGACAGATTGTACCATTATTTTCTGGTACCATCGGAAATTGAACCCAATATATTGGATGAAATTCAAGCGCCTTACCAATTAAGACACGGATGTCGTTGGTCGAAGTTGTTGTTATCTAATTTTTTGAAGATTTCTTATTTATGTTACCTTTATGTCTTCTAAATCTGAAAACATATATCTATGTACAATAACATACGAGTATATTCCTTATTACGATTTCATCTCAGGTATGTTTTATCGTGCACATATTATATATTTGAAAAATATTTTTCTTTGTTTTCATAGTTTTCTTCGTCTAACTTACAAATCCGGATGAGACGATTTTTTGTGTATAGTAGAAATCCTTATAAAGCTTGAGGTTTTATTGGTGAGAAAATCCGGAATATTTTCATAGGACAAATTTATTCAAATCGCGCAATGGAAAATCTGGTGAGACATTCTTTCTTTTATTTTAGACGCCATTTTTTAAATGGTTGCAAAGTAAACGAACATTGTGACTGGTATTTCTTTTTTTTTTTTTTGAAGTTCCGAAATTACCATTCATAAATATATTTTCTCATAATACGAGTATACAGACAGTTGTGGCTTATGATTCGAACGCTTGGCGTCTAACCCGGGAATTTTAACTTCAATTCCCAATAGAAAGGATAAAAAAGTGTTATTTTTCACTTAACGTCTTTTGATATATTTTTGACAATAAACCCGTCAGATTATAACATATATACTCTATATCAGTGCTTCCCAATTAGTTTCATGTAACGGCCCCCTAAATCTGAAGTAATTAATCCCCCCCCCCCCCCCCCCAAAAAAACATTTTTTTTATAGTTGAAGATTTATTTGGCAATAATTATTACAATTAAAATACACATATTTATATTCAACACAAAATTATAGGAACTTGCTTAAAAACTTTTTTTTTAAATAAAAACTATACTCACATGAAACAATTTAATACTCACATGAATATTTGTACTTTGTACTGAATATTTTCGCGACCCCCACGAGAAATCCCGCGGCCCCCAATTTGGGAAGCACTGATCTATATAACGGAAGATTAATTCAACGCAACAAACATTTGTTGTATGCAATTTAACGAAATTCAAAGTTTTTTGCAAAAAAACTGGTAACATGCTGTGCTGTTTGAACTCCAGACGTAAAGTTGCTTTATTAGTACATTTATTTCGCAGTGAGTCATTTTCCTTCTCCCGTGACATCGGTCCATATTAGCTACTATTATTTTCACACTCGGGTATGTCGCCGCCGGAGGAGTCCCATTGGGCAGTTCCGTCTTCGTCACTACTTAATGTCGCGCTCATAAAAAACCAAGGAGATTTATATCTTCTGGTGTAAATCGCGCTGGACGGGGACTTATTATATCCTCCATAACAACTGAAATAATGGTGGGATAGAACTGAACTGCATTTGAATGATATGTTAAATTCCTCTATATTTTCACATGTCAAAGTGAAAATGAATCTCAAGTGGTGAAAACTTACATTATTTTTACGAGGTATATTTATTTCAACGGTCAAATAACCTTTTAGATAAACATATTAAAAAAAACAACATATGAAAATCCATACAATGCCCATCGTTACTATCAAATCTGTGCAGTCTTGTTATGCAAGAGTTGAACAAATAATCAGTTGCAACCACTTCACTAGGGCACACCGAGTGGATCTACAAGGTACGTGTAGCATGGCTAGTTGAGTTAGTTCCGGACTATTGAAATACAAGCTGACAATATTAAATAATGTTATCAGGTCAAACATCTTTCTACTATCTGTCAAGGTTATACACGTAAGTCTTATAACTTTCAACAGCATATCAGAGTCCAACTCAATTATTGGGATATGCAGTTTAAAGTTTACAAATCGTAAAAACCTAATTATACTCAATGTATAAAAAAAAATATTATTTTTACGAGTTGTATACTCAAATTTATATTTTTATTGCTATGTTTTAAGTTAAAAAAATCATGGTAACCGCAGTCTAAAGATGTTTAAGTTTTGTAGATAAAAGGTAGCCCGAATATGAAAAAAAAAATTCAATTTCATCCAAATAGGAGTAGATCAATACTGTCGTGAAACCTTTACTTCAGTTATATGAGTATAAGTAAAAAAAATATTAAATGTAATACAATAAAATTGAAATAATTAAAAGACAGCTTAGATAGCGCAGTTTAGAGGGCAAACTCTCTTTGAGGGCGCTCTAACTCAGGATTCGAATCCGCTCATAATCTTTAATAAGACCTCCCAAAAAGCTTCTTCTTTAAGTGATCCCAAATTTGTACACGCCACCCATAACATACTCGTTTATCCGATACTAGGAAATAGACCATTCTACGCCAAAGGACCAGCAAGAGCAAAAGTTCTATCATAATACCCCGCTATACTATATAGGATTGATTTCAAAGTTCTACTTCAACATCCCTCTGAAACATACTCGAAAGATACAACGGACACATTACATTAAGGGATTTGAATACAAAGAGACAAAGTTTGAAAACATTATAAAATATGTTATGAAAATCAATAATTTATAAAAATTGAACGATCCGACAATTCCTTACGATACGAGTACATTCGCGAAAACACTCGAGTTAAGAAAAAACATCTTAAATAGTTATTTACTAATACTCGTATATGGGTTCAAGGTGATTTCAAATAGATCTATCAAGTGACCATACTGATTCCCCATCATATGCAGCTTAACATGATATAATGTGTTGTGATCATATTTTCTGAGTTTGAATTATAAATCGGAAACATGCATTTGGCAGTCATTGAAGTTTATCATCCAGAAACAACGAAATTAGAATACAAAACAATTCACTGTGCATATATGTTACGAGTACATACATGTCTTTTCGCACTAAGGGGCGTGGTAAATTTCATTAAACTATCATATATTATTTATCAATCTTTGGAAGTAAAAAAGGTAAATTGTGAGTTTACTTACTAGTAGTTAAAATTGACAAAGCTTGTGAATCCGAACTTAAACTTAATGGCTTCGTTTGGAAAAGTTTAATTATTAATTGATTATGCCATAAAATTGGTCATTTAATCGTAAAATAAGTTCAAAAAGAAATGACATTAAAATATACCCACTAATAATTCTCAAAAATAAACAGTCGTCTTGCAGGGCGTTATGGTATATATTTTTCGTTAATTACTCTCCCACTTCAGGGCAGCCGTTAGTTATCGGACTTAGTAAAATGTTATACTGAGTTTCAAAATAAACCGAATGCTTTATTATATATTTTTTAATATTTGGTTACTTTTTTATTCCTTCATTTTTTTCTCTTTTTGTTATCATCATATAAGACTGATTACGATTTTGTTTATTTTTAAATATATAAGACCAAAGTTATAGGCATATACAACATCTATAGCCTAGTTGATATAACGTATGACTTCCACCCAGGGTTTTCAATTTCCTATGGTATACGACTGTCAACAATATTCCTTCGCGAGTCCTCCAATTTTTTAGGCACATTGCTCTTGGGCACAGATACCACTAGGAGAGATTTGTGGTTACTGGCGTGGAAGGACATGGAAGCGTGGAAATGAGAGACACAACTAGACTTACGAGTAGAGCCGCGGAGTGTAGGGATGGAAAGAGAGTATGGTAGATTTACCAACACACATAATGACGAATTTGGAGTAACACACTTCCTCAGTTGATTCCTAGCCACAGGCCTTAATTTTTAATTTTATTATATTTCGTGAATGTATTATATTTCGTGAATTATATTTCGTGAATGTATTATATTTCGTGAATGTATTATATTTCGTGAATATATTATATTTCGTGAATTATATTTCGTGAATGTATTATATTTCAAAAGACGAACGGCCCACATCAGTTGTCTCACTAGAACCAGGACCATTGCCTGTTTTGAGAGAACCGACTTACTCGTACACTCGCGAAATTCACACAACATCCTGTGCTCGGCCTGATACCTAAAAATTCCTTCCAGGCCAAACTTCTATCAACGAAAATAAAAATTGCTATTTTCATCAATCCCAGTCTGACGAAATTTAAAAAAAATTTACTTATATGTGCGCAACGGACGAACAAATATAAAGTCAAAATATCCTGTAATACGAATTATAGGGTGAAGATAATGTTGTCTCCCAACCGATTTCTTTAGCACGTCTGTATCGCCAATCTGAAGTATTTATGGACCTTACACACCATATCAAGCGGAATGTGTAACTATCGCATGTCGGAAGATCCACAAAGGTTTCTGTGTGGTTCGTCTTCCCTTGGAAAGTTTTCTGTGATTTTATAACATATTTATTTTTGTTAAGATATACAGATGCGGGGAATGCCTAATCTAATAGCCATCACACCACTTCCCTTCCCTTTCCTTACACTCAACTCATTTTATTTTTCAAATTTTTCAATAATCGTGAGATTCGAATCCCGAGTCAAATTACCCCTTGTAATGGTGAGCATGCTCTCTAAATGACGCTATATATAAAATTTGATTTAATTGTTATTATTATTGAAGTCTACCATAAAATTAATGAATATAATTGAAATAAGAAAAAAATATTTATATCATATGTAATTTTCCTTACGAATCTATCATATAAATATAAATCTAATGGCATCACTGGCCTTGAACAGTCACTGTTTTATGGTTATCTTTATTTTTCCTTAATTACCCTTCTAGGCAGACCAGCCGGAACTGGGGCGGGTGAGCGCGTCCTCAGCGACCCTCGCAAACTTTCCTCCGACTGCAGGAGAAGAGTTAAAACTCTGAGAGGGCAGAACATAAATTATTTATTAGTTTAACTTTTAATGAATAATACTTCCAGGCGTGGATGTCCTTCTCGGCGAGCCAATACAAGCGGCCCTGGCTGCCGAGACAGGGGTGGACGTGGCCTTAGACGCTCTACACGATATTACTACAGGTATACATTTGTATAATTTATTTATCAACATAAGTTTACATTTTCTGGGCTGAAACTAAAAAAGGTAACTCAAATTTCTGACTGGGGGAAGGAAACCGTTGAACCATTGTTATAGAAAGACCCCTAGAATTGAGTACAATAACTGCAGAACATCAAGATGAACTCTATGCAAGAGTTTAGAATGAAAGAGGGAGAAAAATAGCTTAAATGAGTTAATGGAATGCATAAAATGCTTTTTCTGGTTATATGATACATAGACCAGATTGTTTGCGTATTATGTGCATTTTTTAAATAAAAGAAATCGTATAATTGTGTAAGAAGATATACGTTGTGAGGATATGTGTTAATACGGAGAGACAAAAGTTGCATGATTGGATAGAAAATTATGAAGATCTTTTAAATCTACCCGCAATGGACATGACGTGATATATATGTAAAAAGGAAGCAACCTTTTTTCTTCTACTTCTTCCTCCCAATTTTGAAAATCGTGATCATCAGGATTGTTAACCGTCCCTCTTAAGTACGCTTGCTCTCATGAGTCTTCTAAAATGAAAATCGTGATCATCAGGATCGTTAACCATCCCTCTTAAGTACGCTTGCTCTCTTGAGTCTCCTTAAATGAAAATCGTGATCATCAGGATCGTTAACCGTCCCTCTTAAGTACGCTTGCTCTCTTGAGTCTCCTAAAATGAAAATCGTGATCATCAGGATCGTTAACCGTCCCTTTTAAGTACGATTGCTCTCTTGAGTCTCCTTAAATGAAAATCGTGATCATCAGGATCGTTAACCGTCCCTCTTAAGTACGCTTGCTCTCTTGAGTCTCCTTAAATGAAAATCGTGATCATCAGGATCGTTAACCGTCCCTCTTAAGTACGCTTGCTCTCTTGAGTCTCCTAAAATGAAAATCGTGATCATCAGGATCGTTAACCGTCCCTCTTAAGTACGATTGCTCTCTTGAGTCTCCTTAAATGAAAATCGTGATCATCAGGATCGTTAACCGTCCCTCTTAAGTACGCTTGCTCTCTTGAGTCTCCTAAAATGAAAATCGTGATCATCAGGATCTTTAACCGTCCCTCTTAAGTACGCTTGCTCTCTTGAGTCTCCTAAAATGAAAATCGTGATCATCAGGATCGTTAACCGTCCCTCTTAAGTACGCTTGCTCTCTTGAGTCTCCTTAAATGAAAATCGTGATCATCAGGATCGTTAACCGTCCCTCTTAAGTACGCTTGCTCTCTTGAGTCTCCTAAAATGAAAATCGTGATCATCAGGATCGTTAACCGTCCCTCTTAAGTACGATTGCTCTCTTGAGTCCCCTTAAATGAAAATCGTGATCATCAGGATCGTTAACCGTCCCTCTTAAGTACGCTTGCTCTCTTGAGTCTCCTAAAATGAAAATCGTGATCATCAGGATCGTTAACCGTCCCTCTTAAGTACGCTTGCTCTCTTGAGTCTCCTAAAATGAAAATCGTGATCATCAGGATCGTTAACCGTCCCTCTTAAGTTCGATTGCTCTCTTGAGTCTCCTTAAATGAAAATCGTGATCATCAGGATCGTTAACCGTCCCTCTTAAGTACGCTTGCTCTCTTGAGTCTCCTAAAATGAAAATCGTGATCATCAGGATCGTTAACCGTCCCTCTTAAGTACGATTGCTCTCTTGAGTCTCCTTAAATGAAAATCGTGATCATCAGGATCGTTAACCGTCCCTCTTAAGTACGCTTGCTCTCTTGAGTCTCCTAAAATGAAAATCGTGATCATCAGGATCGTTAACCGTCCCTCTTAAGTACGCTTGCTCTCTTGAGTCTCCTAAAATGAAAATCGTGATCATCAGGATCGTTAACCGTCCCTCTTAAGTACGATTGCTCTCTTGAGTCTCCTTAAATGAAAATCGTGATCATCAGGATCGTTAACCGTCCCTCTTAAGTACGCTTGCTCTCTTGAGTCTCCTAAAATGAAAATCGTGATCATCAGGATCGTTAACCGTCCCTCTTAAGTACGCTTGCTCTCTTGAGTCTCCTAAAATGAACACACTACTACCTTTTTCACCTAATTATTTCATCGGATGGATGCTCGGTCTGATTCCTGGAAACGTATTTTCGGACCAAACTTCTATCAATGCCAATAAAAGTTTATTAAAAATATATTTTCTGTAACAGGTGAGTTGTTCGACAAATTCCGTAATGTTACGTTGATTTTTTATCTCTAAAAAATTTGAATATGAAAAGAACTTCCGCAATTCCGGCTGCAAGTATTAGGTAGATTTGTTTCAGTGTGTGGAAGGAAAGGACATTTCCCGTTTTATGTTACCTTGTAGGTTACCGTTTATGGTACATTGTAGGTTACCGTTTATGGCACCTTGTAGGTTACCGTTTGTACCTTGTAGGTTACCGTTTACGGTACCTTGTAGGCTACCATTTCTCTGACTACCACTGACAAAAAATTCTGAAGTTTTGTTATCAAAATGGTATAACACCGCGGAGATAATTTTGTCAAATTTAATTTCATACAAATCGGATTTTAGTTTTGAAAACATAATAACTGGGAGCCAAGTCTGGACTACAGGATGGGTGATTCAATTCTTGGAAACTACAATGTTGAATGGCAGCTTTTGCAGTAAGAAAACAAAACACACTGGCGCATTGTCGTGCAATAAAATCACGTCCCACGACAGCTTAATCTGCGTTTTATTTTTATGGTATCCTTTAATTTGTACATTTATGACGCATAAAAATCTCCAGTAACTGTAGTGTTTCTCTCTTTAAAGTCAATTAGAAGAATTCCCTGACACTGCCAAAAAATTGGGACAATAATATTTTTGTGGATTGTGATATCTTGATTTTTTTTGGGCTTTGGTGATGTCTAAGAGAAACAGTTGATCCAATCTTTCTCTATGGAATATATTGAAAAAAAATTTTGGAAGCATCTAAAGATTTTTTCTTACGAGCTTTTCCCTCTGAAAGTTACTTGACTCCCGCGCAAAATCCCATTTTTAACATTTAACATTTCTGAATACAAAGAAACAACACGTCTTATATCGGCTTTATTTGGCATAATACTAAGAGTAGACATGTCAAATTTTAACTGCGACATCACCTAACAATGCGTGGGTGTTACCGGTAACGGCCGGTGCAGAAGATTTTGAATTATAGGGGTACATACGAGCAAGTACTTCCACATTTGTAACACGATCTGTCCATGGAATCTTGAGGATACGTCAATAAATTTTATATAAAAGTGTAAATAACAATGGACTAAAAATTTCATTCAAATGACTGGCCCCAAGAGTGATATAATGGCATTAACATAGCTTTAACTCGACCGTATGAATTATACATAAATACTGTACACAGAATAAAGTTTACATTTTTATACAAAAAAAAATATCAAGCAGGACTGCACCTCTGGGATCTATTGGACTCCCTAGTACGGTATAAGGATTTCAAAAACAGTATTCATTGTTGCTTTTTAAAAAATGTTGTATCATCAAAACGCATATTGTTATATATGAACGATAAGTACAATGAAATTACACCATTTTAATGACAGATAATTTTGAATACATTTAACCTCAAATCAAGTTTTTATTGGAAACTTGACAAATAACAAATGGTTGTTTTTTTTTAATTTTAGAGTTGCACATTATTAATTTCAGAGAACAACAATTTTAATTAACTATACAGAGAGCTATTTTTTACCTGTTCTAATAAACATTTCAAAACTGTTCGAAAAGCATAATTAATTTCGCCGGTAGCCTTTTTGTTTGTTTACACTCATTACCCAAAATAAAAAGGATATATGCAAAATATTTCTTCAAAATATTTTTTATTGCACATAACACAATATTTTTTCATTTTTATTTAGAAAAATATTTTAGTTCATAAAATTGTATAGGATTACGCTTTCGTTATGTACAGTACAACCTGGCGGATTTATTATTACATGGCAATATCTTAAAACCGATCAGAAAGATGTTAAAGTAGCTCGAAGGGAAAACCAGAATGGTGCTCTTTAAAAAATGGTACTAACGGAAATCGAGCCCACGACTTCCGGGTCAGAAGCCAGGTGTTTTACCAACTAGGCCAGAGAAATTGTCTTAAACCTTGGGTTTTCACATAAAAAAATACTTTTTATTAACATGAAAATTAAAAATAATGTGCTAAATAATAGTTCTTCGTTCTTGTTTTTTAACATACTCGTATAAATACATCAAAATCAGCAAAAATATATACATTCAAGGAAAATCAATACGAGTATATCATCACTTAACATACTTTGCTTCTACCAGGGATGCCTAACACGCCTCCATATCGATAGGACACAGCTCAATTAGAATTAAGGAATATTGTGTAGTATGGACGTAATACGGGACCAAATATCTTACTCACTTATGTTTGAAGATATTTAAAGACACGTAACGTTGCTTTCAAATATACCCCAACACCTGAAAATGTGAGCCTTTGAAAGTATGCATTGAGTATTGGCCGATTCCCCATAGTGGAAGTAAGAACTGTGATCTACATAGGTGGTCATATTAAAGTAGCAATTGGCGGGGCATACTTGTAGATGAAACAATGGATGATGGGAACGCTAGGTGCTGGAGTGGAAACACAGAACATGCTGGGAGACAGTCAGCAATTAGATGGAAGACATTGTTCACATTGCAGTGCTGATTGTAGAATAGTTTCAACCAATCAAGAGGTCTTTGTCCAATAGTGGTTTTCACCGGGCTGACAATGAAGAACATTGGATTGTTTTATTTTTATTTTCATTTTTTTGTGAACATGATTATACACGGTACATGTTGCGGGCTTATGGCTATACAGTATTTTTTTTCAACCAACTTAAATTATTTTCGGTCCTCGCACATAGAAGAAATATGTATTGTAATGTAATATACTTTCGTTATATATGGTATAACCTGGCGAGCTTATATTGCCATGCGGAAATCTCTTCCAATCAACCAGAAAACTGTAGGTTTTAACTAAAGGAAATACTGAAATTCCATAAAAAGTCGGTATTCCAACGCAACCCCCAGGTTAGAAAACAACCGTCTTACTAACTTGGCCAAGGAGGTCGTTTTTTAACATATTGTACATTCATATTCAAGTAAAGAGAAAACAAATAAATGACCAATATCCAAACAATAATGGTTGATTTAGAGAAAAGGAAACCGTTCGAGGATGAGGAAGAGAATCCAAGGAAAACTGGGCGAACGGATATTATGAATTATGTAATATATTTTTTTCACTTTTCTCTTGAACGTAAATAAGGATGTTGCTTATCTGATAATTCTTAAAAATTTGCTCCAAAGTTGCGTCAAGTGAACTGCAATTGAAGATATATAAAATGAGGTGTGGTGTTTTGATATATAAAGAAGGCTCTCATCATCCGATCGAAGAAAACGTTAGTGTTTTGAAAGAAAGTTAATTTATTCGATAAGATGTGAATGAGAATTGGGATTGTTATGCACGCTAAGTAATGTCGACAGACTGTGAAAGTTCTTTCGCTGTTTGATTTTAAGTTCTTTCGCTGTCTAATTTCAAGTTCTTTCGCTGTCTGATTTTAAACCATTGATGTCTGTACTGAAACTTGGACATGTTATCATACTTTATTAGATTAGATATGAATCGGATGAAAATATTTTAGAGTCTCTTATTCAACATCTCGTTGACATCCAAATAGCATGTAATACTGTAATCAAGTAATGGAAGCATGACCAATTGAGATAGTAGTATTCCAATATTTGAAAAAAATATTGAAATAAAACGTAAACCATATATATTATGGTATGTATACTCATTCATACGCACATACATAATATCACTCCACGTCCTTTTTAGGGTATGTAAAGTGAATAGATGTAAAGTGAATTCAGGGTATGTAAAGTGAATAGATATATTGTGGGACGAACGTTTTGATCTGTCTGAAGTGATGAAATGTGAGGGGGTTGATTCGCGTGATGTATTCACATGTAATTGAGTGTCACTGTTTGTCAGGTTGATGAGAATGTGCAACGGGGTTTTATATAACGAAAAATCGGAAAGAAATATCGATTTATTTTTTCATGGTATATGTCCTCAAAAAGATACAGGTAAAAGCTTAGTTTACTGGGAATACGACAAATGAAAGGCAACAAACTCGGATCCATTAAAATTGTGTGTCCAAATTAAATTACCTGTTGCTTTTTTGCAAATTATGTATATTTCTTGTCATGTGTAAAATATTTAAAAAAAAAATGACATACTCGTATGAAAAGTAGTATCAAATGATAGTTTTGTTGCATTCAATGTTTTCTGTGAAACTTCTGTGAAGATCTTCACGGTTTTATAACCGTTCACACAGCTCTCGCTCCGTCCACATCTATATATCTGAACATTTGTGCTCTTGTGTGTCTTATGTTCCGTATCTTTCGGTCAGCTAAAATTTCTCCAACTATGTCCATCCACTCCTTATTCTATCTACCTCTCCTCGCTTTGCATTAATTTCAGATATATATTTGTTTAGTAAATCTTTCGCAATTCAAAGTAAAAAAATGTAAAAAAATCACGATCATGTTTTAATTAGCTATTTTTGTCAACGTCAACCACCCGCTACTACCTGATAAGTAGCGCAGTTACATTAGAACACCATTTTCACCCTTTAAAGTAGTCTTTGACTTATAGAAAAAATATCGATTTTTGGGACTCGTGCAATTTGAGTAAATTTTTCAACATGATACTCTAGTATTAGCCAAATGAAATTTAAAGGGTTAATTTTCCATGAACGTGAGTAGTTTTTACGATAAGTTGTAGAAAAAAAGTGTGATTTTTTTTATCTAGGGGCTCATGAAAGTTAGTGGATAAATTAGACTTAATTTTAAGATGATTTTTTTTTTCAAATTTAGAGGGTTGCGACTGTAAGTGGTATTGTTGTACGTAAGGCTCACTATTAAACTACTTCCAAAAAAATCACGATCGCAGAGTAAATAGTTTAATCACACTTACGAAGTTTAGTCTAAAATCGGGTTTTCACTCAAATTTCACAAAAATCCAAATTACTTGAGAACCACTGAATATCGCGGAACACATATAGGTGTTAAATCGAAAGTTATTGAGGTCCCCCATCACCCTTCTTCCGTTGATCGTCACCGGGTGCTACACCCTGTAGAATAAAGGAATACCTATGTTATGGGTGTAAATAACGAGAAATTTTCAAAGATAAATAATGCTTGTTCCGATTTATCTTTAATATCGAACACATCTGATCGAATTAAAAAGACAGACCAAATTTGAGCCGAGTGAACCGCAGAAGATAACGTGTAGAATTGTGTGTATTACTTTGCTATGTGAAAGGATCTGTAGTCAGATCAGATTGGAGTGACAGTCCATGCTCAATTTTTTTTTAATATTTTACGAAGATACTGAGGTCAGCTTGGATTGTTCAACACCCCAAAAAGAGTTGACAGAACACGAATATTTCTTCGCTACCTTGTGTAAACTATTGGAGTCTGGCACGATATTGAGACATATGATCATATTTTTTACATTAAAACTAAATCGAACACAAACGTTTTGGAGTCTCTCTAGTTTATCTAATAACTTTAGATGGCGCCAACTGGAAATACATTCTCCCCTTAGACGTCCTTCATTATTGTCTAGTTGGTAAGACTTCCACTCGGGATTTTCGGGTTCAATTCTTGATGGTACCAAAAAAAGGGTAAAATAGTCTAGTAAAATAATTCGTTTAGTAACAATACTCGCACGCGCCATATACGTGTGAGAGTGTTGTTGCCAATTTTCTCGTGGTAGTGTTTTCAACACATGCAATGATAAAACGTAAGTTCCATGTCTATTCCAGTGGTTCTAAATCGTAAGACGCAATTACTGAGGCAGAATATAATATTATCCTCCGGCTAGTTCAATTTATCTGATTCACACATTTCGGATATGTTGAAGTCTACCGTACCAAAGAAGATAAACCGCGTATGTTTATCCATTTTTCTCAAGATATTAAATGGAAGAAGAGATAGCCAAAAGCTATTTATTGTTTGTTTTTTGTTGCATAAACGTTTTTTTATTCAGCTCTGATTTTTTCTCATTCCATTTTTTTACCTTTCCATGCAACAATCCTCAAAGTTCCACCCGTTTCACCAAAGTTCCACCCGTCTCACCAAATGGTATTATAAAGTCATCAACAAAGTTTGCCCAGCGCCTCCTTAGCACTGGAGTAAGGGTACAGTACAAGGCGAGGAGCAGTCTGCAAATCCAACGGATTTATAAAACAAAGCAGACAACTTAGTTTTATTTTTGACGAAGATAAAAAAGAACAAGTTGAAACTTTCCAATTACTCACGGAATGGAATCATTTCGTTAAAATGTCTCCAACTCCTTATGATTAATACGACACTTAGCGAAAGAAGGCACAGCAAACGGAAAACGCGTGTCTTAAAAATCAAGAGAAGTTTTTATAACTGAGATATTTTCATATATCTTCTTCTTCTTGTTTTGCCGTCTATGAAATTTCGATAAAATCCAGTATTGAATAAAATTTATATTTATTATACACGTATAATTATAACAATAATAACCTAAATCAATCCGATACACTAAAGTTTGTTTGAAGTGAAGATATTTAAAAAAAAATCTAAACATAGATGTCGCTCAAACAACACATTATAATCGATAATAATTCAGATAATTGCTATTTATAATAGTAACAGATGTCGCATTATTTTATAACATGTTTATTTAAAATGAGGCGTGCGCTGTTGTGTTAATTAAATTATAAAATTTCAATAATGTCTTTTTATCCACATCTTGATGTAGTATTGAAAAAATAATAGTTGCGTGTGAAGATTTAACGTTTTTACATTCAACGTTTACATTTGATATTCAACTGTAAGTTTATTTATAAGGATGATATTGTTGTGCTTAAAGAGGTATTTTATTTGAAAAATTTATATCAATTGTTTTTATAGGAGTCCAAATTATTTAAGCGTGTGAATATTTATTGTAATATTGTGTTTTATCATTTATTGTAGTGCAGTAAGAATCACACGAAGCAATGTTTGTGTGTGTAAATAACGTCTCGGTATTTCGTTTTCGAGAATAAATACATATATTTTTGGTTTATTTATATACAAGCACTGCTTTATTCCACCGTTCAGAAACATAACATTCTCTGAAACCGTGCATGGCATGGGTTAGTC